>VXAD01009841.1:192802-314728 GCA_013399195.1 Dicrurus megarhynchus | reverse complement strand
TTTTTTTTAACTGAAGAAAGCTCTGCACTGCTTTGCCAGTATCCCTGGCTGTGTCCCTGGCTGCCCGGGTGGCCTTCCAGCAACTGGTACAAAGTCCAAGGATTTGGCCACAGCTACATCCAAGTTTTGCAAGCGGCAGAGTTGGTCCTCATCCCAGAACAGAGCAGAATTGGCTCTGCCTTTTCCAGAACAAGGGCTTGTGCCGTGTGCTGCTCAGTGCTTTTGACATCTTGTCCCCGTGGCAGTGCTCGGCTGGCAGGGCCGGTCAGAGACGCCCCTGTTGATGAACTCGGAGCCCGGCCAGCGCGGCCATGCCGGGGCTGCGGCAGGCGGAGCAGCTGCTGGGGCTGGGACAGGCGGCGCAGAGGCAAAATGGATGTCGCTCTGCTCTTGGCAGCACTCCTGGGACTCCTCATTGTCAAGGCTCTTTTGTTTCAGCTGAGAAACCCGAGCTCCCCTCCTTGTATCAGGAGCTGGATCCCGTGGTTTGGAGCTGCCTTTCAGTTCGGGAAAGCTCCTCTGGAGTTCATAGAGCAAGCCAGAAACAAGGTAATGCGTGTGCTGGCGTGCCTGCTCGTGGGTGCGTGCTCAGGGTGGCTGCCTGCAAGGGGAAAGGCAACCAGAAACTTCTGCGTTCAGTTTTGCCCTTTCTGTCACATTTTGTAACGTCAGGAGTATTTAAGCGGTGAAGTATCGGCATAGTACCACCAGCTTTGCTGATCAGTGGATCTGATCCAGGCACGATCTCTGTGCTGTGAATCATCCTCTGCCATTTTGCCTTTGCAGTCTGGCTGTGTGTTAATCTTGGTTTCAGATAATGTGGAAAGCTCTGTGCCAAGTGCTGAGACCAGGAAACTACTTATTTGCATGCCTAAAGTTAGGTGAGATTTTTGAGTTCCAGCTGGTGTCCCTCAGCATTCAAGAGAGACACAAACATGTTTGGCAGACAAAGTTTTCCATCCTAAAAAAACTTAACCAAACATGAGGGTCGAGATTTACCCCCTAGACTTAAATTTATTTTTCTGTGTCTGTTGGATAGAAAAAGATCAAATTGTTAATTTAGGTAAGATGCCTGATTTCTAGACAGCTAGTAATAACTGACATAAACCCCAGTTTTCCACTTTCATTCAGGGATTATATCACCTGCTACTACAATATAGTCAGCCTTGAATGTTCCATTCTGAAGGATCACACAGCCCACTACTTGCAAAAACTAGCTAAAAATGAAACCATTGTAACATCCTGAAATTTGAAAACAACTCTACATCAATAAATACTGGACATTTAAAATTTGCTTTCTCATTTTGAAGTGCTAGATTTTATATTTCTTTTTGTATTGTTATAAACTCATGGTGTTAAAGCAGAGGATTAAATCTGATCTTTGAGAACAGCAAGAGCTGTCAACATTGTATTTAAAGCACATTGGGTGCATCATGGTGTAAGCTCATAGGTATAATCTGGAGTTTTTTGGCTTCTTTGTGCTTGACAGGCCAGTTTTAGTTTTATATTCCTATGTCTTTCCTGTATCTTTCGTCTGTGCATACCATCATCAGTTATTTGTTCATTCATCTTAGGTCTGAAATGTAGGACTGGAAGAAAACTCATTTCTGCCGATTCTTCTACTATTTCAGAAACTGTGCTATATAATCCTTTAAATAAACTGGCCAAGCCTCACTTAAAAAATCCAATCATAATATTTCTTTGACTCTTCTGATATTAGGCTGTTAGGGAACCTCCTTGTCTATTGCAAACACACCCTGATGGCAGCCAGATGAAAGCAGCCTGACAAACTGTCCTTTACAGTGCAGTCCGTTTTGGGGACAGCTGTTTCACCATGACTTTAGTTGCCTTTTTTCTCCAAGAAACTTTTAACAAAATTTCTTGGATGAAATTTTAAAACAAACGTGGCAGAAGAGTCCTTTTTTGGCGTTCATTCACAGATAGAATGAGCAAAGCATTTACATACTTGTATTGGGGTACAAATGCACACTCAGCGGCTCTGGGTTAATTAATTTTGGTGTTCATTTGCCTGGAGACCATGTAGACTCCAGGTTGATGCTGTGGCAGCTGCTGACACATCTGCACACACCAGAAACTCCTGAAGGACTTTATAAACCTCTGGTTTTGTTGGGACAGAAGATAGAACAAGAAACATTTTCAATGGGAGAAAACTCAAGGAAGAGAAGGCTTTCTTACATCTCTGCCTTTACTGTGTGTTTGCTGATAGGACCTTTACTTTGACTTTTAGTCCAGCAGCTCAGCATCCTTGTGACCTCTCCCTGTCGTCCCCCTGGGCCAACAGGGATGTCTCCATCCATCTCTTCCAGGCTGACGGGCTGCCTGCACCACCACCACCTGACACTCTCCCTGTCTCTGAGGAGGGCCACTCTCCTTAAACGCCCCTCAGGCACTGAAAGTCTCCTTCCCTTCCCACCTCCCACACTGGCACGCTGAGCTGAGGCCAGGAAAAATAAGCCTTTTCCTGCCTGCTCCCTTTTAAAAGAGTAGGCACTGCTGCAGAGTACAGCCAAACAAAACACGTGCTGCTGCCAAAGGGGTCATTAACAGGCGCTACAGGGCTTGCAAAATACATCTGCAATAATTCCAGGCTCCTTAATACTGCCAGAATAGAGTTAAGTGTCCTTAGTGTGAGCAAGCTGCCCTCGTAAAAGGTATTGCAGAAACAGGCTTTAGGCAGTGTGAAACCTCTTAATCTCTGTAGGGTCATTACCTTCAGGGGAGACTGTTAAAATGAGAAAATTCTTCTCCTGGATTAATCCTTCAGACTGTCAAAGTGACACTCATCTCTTTCTTAATTTCTTTCTTTCTTAATTTCTTTCTTTCTTAATTACTTTCTTTCTTAATTCCTTTTGTGTCTATCCTTCACTGCTTTTTCTCTCAAGTTCTGGAGTAACACAGTAAAGTTCCACTACTTCCAGCCTGCCCTTTGCTTGGAGTTTGCTGCTTCTATTTTCCTCTTACGGAAGAACATGTGGGCTGGAAGAATTGTCTCCTTTTCCCCCTTGTGTCATCACTGGGACTAAGAAAAGAAAGTTCCCTGCTCTAATAAAATATTTAATATCTGGTCTAATAAAAGATACCACCTCTTCCTCCTAAAGCTGCCTGGTGAAAGAAGTTTTGCAGGCAGTTTGGGATGGGCAGGGGGAATAACCAGAGCCGCCATGCAACATAAAATGCAGGGAGAGCTGCTTAATGAGGGGTCCAAAGGATATGGCTCCCCACTTTGCCTGGCAAACATGGTAAGAGTTAGTAAGGAATTTCAAATTCTTCTCATCAGTTTGCTAATTAAGCAAATAGGTGAAGTTTAGTTAAACCCACGAGATTGTTCTGCACTGTTGTAGTGGCCTGTGGGATCCATACATCCCTCTGAGAGAGTGTTGATTTGGGATAAGGGGCTGTGTCCCAGGACTCTTGGCCTGTCTGTGTGGCTGGGTGAGGGATGGCTCACTGGGTTACACTGCAAGGGACGTGTGGAGGTGAACAGGCTGGAGAAGGCTTCTGGTGGAGCATTTCCGTAGTCAAGTGTCCACAGCCGGGTCACTAAAGATCTGTGGCTGGTCCCAGGCATAGAAGACCAAAATGCTGCAGTCCCTGAGCTAGAGAGGGGACATGGCATTGACCCTGTGTGTGTGTCTGCAGTCAAGGGAGAGGAAACCCACCCGGTGCTCCCAGCTCCCAGCAGGACTCTTGGTACAACTGCAGCTGTCTCAGGTGGGAGTGGTTGCTCCCTGTCAGTGTCCCTGGGGAAAATGGCTGTTTCCCTGATTTCCTTTGGGATTTTGGAGAACATCCTTCTGAAGTTTTTATTTCTCTGGAGTGTTACTTTCCTTAGGCTCGAATCTGCCTCTCACCGTGGCACTGAAGTGTTTCCCAATCTTTGGGAAAAAATTAGCTTTCATGAGTGAAACCAGTAAATCCTAAGAGGATTTTTATTTTGCTTTCTGTATCTCTGTATGTTGTGAGGTCTTCTTAAAAGCTGTTTCAGAGCAGTGACTTGGGCTGCAGTGCTGGCAGCAGAGCCTGCACTCCGTTGGTACCTGCCCATAACACAAGTGCAGAACTGCCCCACAGCTCGTTCCAGGAGCCGATTTTATTGCAGTGTAACATCAATATAATTACACATTTTGACAAATGAACAGTCTGGTCATTCAGGTGTCTGGGACAGCAGCTATTAGGAGATGCTCAGTAACAGGGTGGAGGGGGCACACCCAGGTGGGAGAATGCAGCCTCCTGCTTTTTCGTCCCGGCTCCCAGTTTAGGGATTTGCTAGGCTGGAATTTGCATCCAGATGATTTGACCTTATCTCTTTTGTTACCCTGTGTATAATTTTGGCTTCACAGCAACCCACAGAAGTCAGTCTATAATTTAATCATGACCCATATGAATAAAGTATTCTGTCTGGCTTAAAGCCATCTAACTCCCAATCTCAAGCCCATTAGCTTTTACATTATGAGAAACTGGGAATAATGATTATCTTTTCCTCTTTTCCTGGGATGTAAGTCCACCTAATCTCCTTTTATTGAAATATTCATGCATGTTGTGCATCTCTTTGACTTTGACTAGCTCAGAATATCCTGCTAAGGTGGAATGGGCAGAAACACAAATTAAATTGAAGATCTAGGCACAGGATGGGTTTAGAAGTTTGTCCTTTTTCTTCTCCTTTCCCAGCAAGATAAGAGCTCCAGATTAATTATCACAGAATGGTTTGGTTTGGAAGGAACTTTAAAGATCATCTCATTCCAACCCCTGTGCCATGACAGGGACACCTTCCACTATCCCAGGTTGATCAGAGCCCCATCCAACCTGGTCTTGAACAATTCCAGGGATGGGGCATGCACAGCTTGTCTGGGGAACCTGTGCCAGGGCCTCACCATTCTCACAGTAGAGAATTTCTCCCTAAAAGCTAATGCAAACCTACTTGCTTTCAGTTTAAAGCCATTCATTAGCACTTGCAAAATAGATCTTGTAGTCATTTCAGAGTATCATTATTCTGAGCCTTCTTCTGTGGTATTTCTAGGTCTTCCCATTGTTTAGACTCTCAAATGACTCCAGATCATGAGTAAACTTTTAGTTCTTCTTCCAAGGAATGAATTAGGAAAACTTCAAATGCTACACAACCTTATGTTTCTCTAAAAGCTGTATTGGGCTGTTTTTCAGTACATCTTATTTATCCACTAGTAACCCCAATCTTTAATAACACTTACTATAATTTTTTGAGTACTAAAATGACTCTTTGAGGCTTCCCAGGTCCTTCTGGCACCATGCTTGCCTGTTCATCCTCCTGTTGCTGAGGGTGATTTAACAGATCACAGTAGGGAGTTCTGCAACTTCCTATTTTAATTCTTCTAGAGTTCTGAATTGAAATATTTATCACTGTTTTACCTAGAACTTGTTTAAGTCTATTCCACTCAATTCTTCCTTCAAAACAAGATCTCAGTTCCCCACTCTCAGTGCAAGGCTCCAGGGTGGGACTTGTTGTACACTGATGTAATCCCTAGCTCGAGATTCCTTCCCCACATGGTTTCCTTCCACCTTGAGTATTTATCAGGCTCAGCAGCACACTGGGAGTTTTCCTGCATCTGGCATGCTTGGAACAGTCTTTATTATTGGGGGTAGCAAATTGCCTTTATTAGTTTGATTCTCAAACCTTTTTTAGTAGTTTAAGTTTGCATTGTATTTATAAAATGTCATATTTATTTGGACACAAAATTCTGCTTTCTGAAAGATTTGTCTTTGAATATATGCCATCACTGTGTTGCTCAGTGAAGCTGACTTGTTCTGGAGGAGGCTATCTATGGAGTTTTCTTGTTTCAGTTTTGTTTAGTATTGGTCTAATTTTAATGATTCTAAATTGATTGCAGGAAGTTGGATGAGATTCAAACCCAGATTGTTTGTGTGGGTGTTTGCAGGTTACCAGGATGGTCACTGGGCAGGTAGTCAGGGCTGTCACTGGAGTCCCAGGGCAGTTCAGCTCCCTCCAAAAACAGGTGTGCAGGAGCTGGTCTGGTGAGTTGGTTTTTAGGATCCCTTGACAGCACAGACTTGATTTCTATTGTCTATTGTGGGAGCTCAGACATCTTGCTCACATGTAATCACCTAAAATAAAGCGTTCCAATCTTTAATTGAGTGCGACCTTAATTGAATAATTAAGTATTATTGCAGGTTGCTATTAGTTCAAATTTAATTTTATTTTAAAATTAGTTTAAGTACATTCTAATGTCAATTTAAATTTTTAAAAAACTAATCTAAAAAGAAGCACGGTACAAATTCACTAATTTTTATCCAGACTGATGATGAGGACATGGACATCAAAAAGCAATCTTAGAAATTTAACTGTTATAGAGTCATAGAATCACAGATTGGTTTGTGTTGGAAGGGACCTTAAAGCTCATCTTGTTCCACCTCCTGCCATGGACAGGGACAAATTCCACTGGACAGGTGTTCAAAGCCTATCCAGCCTGTCCTTGAACACTTGTTATTAAACAATATTTTATTTATTATCACCCAGAGAGTTTGAACAGTCATTCTTTCTTTAATAATTTGCAGTTGAAGGACACAATCAAAATTCAGCTGATGCCAAGAGGAATCTTTTCCCTGGCTTCAAAGAGCTTTTGATGAAGCAGGATTTACACTACAGACACAGACAGCAAAAAAAAAAGTTTAAGTCAATGGCATAAACAATGTGAGCAAGGTAGAATGATCTTTTTATGCCTACATCTAACAGACAGTGGGTATTGCACATTTGTTTTCTAGTTTAGAGTATTTACAAATATTAGGGATCAATTCTAATAACGTAGGAACTCAGAATTGAATGTCCATTGCTGAAAGTTTCAAGAGTTTCTAGGATATTAGATTAAGGGAAGATGAAATAATGATTTATGACATCAAAAACCTTCCCTGAATGTCAGTTAATCTGTTCTGCTCAAAGTTTGTTAGCTATTTTGATATTAATCTTTCAACATCTGTACAAGAAAGTAACCATTGGTATTAGGAGAAAGGACAGGAAAGGAAAGGGAACCTGAAATATTAAAAATATACAGGAGGGTGGAGTTTTTGCTAAAACAATGTAGACTGAAATAGGTAGGATTATGGATTTTTACAATATTGGTTCTTTGCTGTGGCAAGGGATGCAGTCCCTTGGGTTCTCTAAATCCACGCAGGTTGTATTGTTTGAACTGCAATGTAATTCAAATATAAAGTGTTAATCTAAGAGAAGGAATCTCTTCTACTCTGCAAGAGGTCAGGCAGGCACATATCACATTCCCTTCTGGTCCCTAAGTCTGCAAATTTTGGTCTGATTCGTGTTCATCTTTTTGCAGTTCTGGGCCAAGGTGTGCAGAGAGCAGGAATGACCAGGTCCTCCCTCCTGACCTCTCAGCAGCACTGAAGTCGTGTTGGGGCTCCTGCAAAATGTGTTAACAGTGCACTGACAGGAAATCTTTATTTGTTCCAGCATGGACCTGTGTTCACAATATTCGCTCTGGGAAAACGGTTCACTTTTGTGACTGAGGAAGAAGGAACTGAAGCATTTTTTAAATCTGAAGACTTAAATTTTGAACAGGCAGTACAACAAGCTGTCAAGAATGCAGGTAACTGAGACCTGTCTCTTTTTTAAAGGAAACCAAATCTAGTTACTCAGGAACATTAAATTCCAACCAAAGGTCCATTGGCTTTTTGATCGTGCTTTAAATGTTTATTTTAATCCATGACCATGTTATGAAATGAAGGTGAAATTCAATTTCTCCATAAGGATCCAGCTCTGCAAGCCAGCCAGGGGATTTGGATTCAGTCTCAAGGAATCAGAAGTTTCTGATCCAGGGACTGTTATTATTTTTACCATCAAGCACCCCCAGTTTGAGATCAGGTCCTTTTCTGTGGCTGGACACCTCACCCGTGTGTACCTCATTTAGAGTGATAGTAGGTAGTCCTATCACTTCATTGGAGAATCAGCTTGCACCAGTAATTAGTTGTTGCCCCATAGTCCAAGAGTCATTAGAAAAGGGTGAAGTGTTTATGAGGATGTACTGCTATAGCATGGAGACACAAACTGTTTTATTCTTGGGATAAACCATTTTTCACTTCATTCAGTTTTGTGGTGCGCCTGCACATCTCTGTGCATCCCACTGGGGGGAAATCTCTGGATTGTTGATTCTGCCTTTGAAGCTTCATGAGGCGGGAAGATGTTACACAGACTGGAAGAAGCAGCGGCATTACCAAAATCTTTACATGGTTACAAGGAAGCTTCCAGGGAATTTCACTTTAGGAAAATGAGGGTTAAGGCATTTAAATTAGAGTCAAAAGTTATGTGTTAAAATGTTCACTCTTATCTTTCAGTGAAAATCTACTTTCCAGAATGTTTCTGTTTCATTTTGTATTTAGTCTCTGTCCCTGCAGAAGCATTTTATCAGAACCATGGTAACCTCTACAGCATGATGAAGGGGAAAATGAGTCCCTCTAATCTGCACATGTTCTCAGGCACTTTGTGTAAGGAGCTCCATGAGCACATGGCTCACCTGGGCACAGAGGGCACAGGCGACCTCAATGACCTGGTAAGGTAAGGGAGTTTTGCAGCACATCTCTAGCTCAGGGGTGTCCTACATGGGAGGGAAGTGTTTCTGTAAAGAAGCTGGAGCTCAGAACTCAAGTCTTAGAAAAGTTTTGTCAGGATGCTCATCACAGACTATGGTTTCAGGTGGCTCACAGAGTGGACAGGGTTTCATGTAAGGGTGTTTCTCCCAGTTAGGAGAAGCATCTGAATTGCCTTTTTGGAAGAAAAAAGCAAACACAGCATCTTCCAGCAAACGCTGTTTCCCAAAAGATGGGAGAAGAGCTTCATGTGTTTATAAAGAACTTAGGAACAGACAAAATGCTTGATCTTCGACAGGTTGAAAACCCTCCATGTTTGAGCCAAGCTTAGCTTGAAGCTTAACTAAGACCTCTGCAACTGACTTGGCTGCAAGAACTTAATGTAAAAAAACTTTTGTTTCATGTGCCAGCAACAAAGCTTTTAACTCCTTCTTTTTCCTGATTATCTGGGACAACACCTATACCTTGTCTGTCCATCTGTATTACAAGTTGAATATTAACAGAATCACAGAATGGTTTGGGTTGGAAGGGACCTTAAAGATCATCTCATTCCATCCCTTCCACTAGAGCACATTGCTCAGAGCCCCATCCAGCCTGGCCTTGAAGACTCCCAGGGATGGGGGCAGATACTGCCTTTGGTTTGGACCTGTTTCTAACACCTCACATTCAGGTTGTCTTTTGCTGCCTTTTTCTGCATTATACAGTAAGATACAGCTGTTACTGCAGTTAAATCACTTGGCACCTCTCACTGCAGTTACTGCAGTTTGGATTAACTGGGGGGAAAATGTGGGGGGAGGGGCTTTGAAATATGGTAGGGGGTGATCTGTTCTGCTTTGCTCAACAAGGCAGAGTGAAAGTATTGGAATGCGACATTCTGAGTAATTGTTATTTAGCTGCCTCGAAACGAAATCCATAGAGCCACCAGATGGCCCCCTCTTCCTTATTATCAGAAAATCAGAAAAGTGAGCACTATTCCCTGAAATACTCATTTAGCAGCAGCTGGGACACTGCAAAGGCTGCACAAGAGTTTCTTGGAGTACAGGAAAAGGGTCTGAGGAAGGAGCTCAGAGTTTGCAGGATAACAGAGGAGCTAGCAGGGAAAGAATGAGATGAAAAGAAACCAAAAAACCATCATCTGTCCAGGAAAGCTGCAGCCAGAGGAAGGATGTTTCAGGATGTTTGGTCCAGAGGGGTTTGTGCAATGCCTAGAAGATTCATGTGGGTTGACCTGAAATGAGAGGGGTGGTTAATGGGGAGAAGGAGAGCTCGGTGGCCAGAGCCTTTCTGCTCCTGCTCAGGTGATCAAACCCTAACTGGTGGAGTTCAGCCATGTGCAGAAGACCAACCTGAGGTCTGTGTATCTCCTGCCTCTGCTTAAAATCTGAAATAAGGGTGTGGGTGAGGTGTGAGCCTTGTTCCAGCCCTTCCATACTGGTGTGACCCTTGAGTCCTACGGCTTCCAGTGCTGGCAATCCAACGTGCTGCATCCTGGTCTAAAACTGCTGCAACAGCTTCCCTGTGGGCCCCTAAGTCATGGGCATCTTGTCCTTGCAGGCATGTCATGTATCCAGCAGTGGTGAACACACTGTTTGGGAAAGGCATCTGCCCCACCAGTCAGAGTGAAATCAAGGAGTTTGAAGAGCATTTTCAGAAGTACGATGAGGACTTCGAATATGCGTCTCAGATGCCCGAGTGCTTCCTGAGGTAAAGGGGCAGAGGTGAAGGTTGTGGTGTACCCACTACAGGCATTTATCTTGCTGCAGTATCAACAGTGGAAGACATTTTCCCTGGAGGATGATGCCCAGCCTTTATTGATGGTGTGCCCTTAGGTGAAGCAGGCTTTTAGCTAAATGCTTCAAAAAGTTCTGACCTTGTCTTGTGCATTTTCCTGGCATAGAGCAGAAACAACCTGGCTTAGGTGAGCAGGGCCCAGTGTGGACCTGTCAGGGAGCAGAATGGGGTAAAGGGCAAAGACCCGAGCCTAAATGTGAGTCCCAAGCTCAGGGGGCTTCCAATGAGGTGTCTCTCTGCTCTTTTCCACACCTCAGCTGCTTTCCCAGCATACCAGTCCCAGGTTTTGTGGCTGCACTGTCACAGAATTGACCTTGGATAGAGACAACCAAACCCTGAGGAGTTGCTTCCAGACCCTGTCAGTGTTCTCGTGGCCATCATGCCACGTGCTACCTTTAGCACCTCAAAATTCCTTCAGAAAGAATTGAGGATGCTCTAAAAATGGCCTTGATTTTCTTCAAGAGGATAATTCTTGAATAGAGTGGCCAAAACAGTCTGTCCAAATCCACAATGAAAACCTGTAATAAAAAGGTATGAAAATGTAGGAGTGTTGCAGTTCGTGGCTGCAAGAGGAGTTCTGGGCAAGGTGAAGGCCTTGGACGTGCTGTTCCTCATGCCAGTCATCACTTCTGTCAGTCAGACTGACACTTGGCTGTTCATCAACTGACTGCTGCCCAGGGGCTTTTGGAAAACGACCCAGGGAGTGCTTCTCACGGAAAAGGAAATGTTGGTTTGTGCTGCCTCAGTTAAGTACTTCTTGTTTGTTGCTTTTCTTTACAGGAACTGGTCCAAATCCAAAAAATGGCTTCTAAAATTATTTGAGAAAGTAGTGTTGGATGCTGAAAGGACCAACCCTTCAGAGACTGCATCCAAGGTAAACATCCGAGGCTAAGAAATGAGATGACTTTGTTGCATATTCTGACTGAAGCAGTGGAAGGCAGGAATTACTTCAGTACTGGAAGAAATAAGTCAAACATATCAGCTTTTATAGCTATATCGAAATGTTCCAGTATTGCTGTCACCTGCAGTAGGACAGACCCATAACTTTGACTCCTGCTCCTCCATTTAGTTTATTTCAAGCAATTCTGAGAATTAACATCTTCCCCTGGGGAATTTTAAGGCAAGGGTTCAGAGCTATGACCCATCCCCAGCCTCCAGTATCACACTGCAGTGAGCAGTTGAAAGAGGTGAGAGAAAGACCCTTCAGTTGTTTCTCTGAGGGCACCATGCTGTGAAACTTCAAAACCTTACATGTGCTATTTATAAACCCTGGTGTAGAGTGAGCAGATCCTTCAACAGCCAGACTGGTAGAAAATAGCAGATTTCTGGATTGGGAGCCAAGTACCCTAAATATTGATTGTGTCAAAGCTGAGATAAGTTGTTACCCTGGTTATTCTCCTCAGCTCTGGCAGGAATTCTGCCGATAGGGCTGACAAACGTGACAGCAGACTGGCCTGGGAATTTTGATCTACTGAATGGTTGCAGAACAGATCACTAAACAAAACAGGTTTTATTTAGACTTTAAAAGCTTTACATACCACAATTTCTTTAATAAAATAAACCAGATTTGTAGAAAGAAAGAGAAGGCTGGAGAGGAGCTGGTGGGAGGTAAGAAGGTGCAGGAAGTAGGAGGCACAAACTCGGTGTCTTAGATTAAGTGGGCATGTGGAAAAAAGATCAGCCATTTTTTATTCAAGGTTGCCCTTCTCCCCTCTGAAAAGTAGGCAGGAAACTGCCTCAAGTGCATGGTTGCCCTGCATTTAAGGAAATACTATAAACAAAAGCTGATCCTAGAACATTACACAGTTGCTATAGTTTCAAAGAATATCAACCCACTGAAGTCACTGCTTAGGTCACCAACAAAGTGCCTGAAACTAGGGAGTTTGCTGATGCATTAGACCATCCCTTAATAACAAGCACCTTTTGGCATGAACAGAGGACATTTTCTTCATTTCCATTCATTCAAGTGGCTCATTCCTATTTTCAGGTTCTTTAAAGCAGAGGTGTAGAGCAGGGATTAGAACAGATATTTCTTTTTTTTTCTTTCTTCCACGTATGAGCAACAATGGGGAGTGAGGGAACCCAATCCCATAAAATTTTAAGGAAATGGAGAGCAGTGAAAGTATTCAGGAGGGATTCATGTGGTGCCCTGAGTTCTCCTGGTCCTCTGCCTATGTGAGTGAGTCTCATTTTCTCTTAATGGCTGTCATTTCTACATGTGCCTTCCAAAAAAGCCATAACTAACATTACTTCTCTTTGAGAAATTAGTCCTTGAGTTCTAGCAAGCCCCACCCCAAACTACATTTCAATATATTTTTGGAAATACAGATTATTATCTTTTATTTTTAACAGACACTTCTACAACATCTCCTGGATAATTTGCAAGGAAAACATCTAGCTCCCAATTATGGTCTCCTGATGCTCTGGGCTGCCCAAGCAAATGCTGTCCCCGTGAGTACATCAGCTGCAGAAACACCTCTCTCTCCTGTTCCAAAGCCTGTATTTGGGAAGGAAAGGCTTTGAAGCAGAGGTCACACACACACTGCATGGATTCCAAAGAAGGGATTATAACGCCCACATGCATCACTACAAATATACCCAGGCTGCAATGTCATAGAAGCAATGACAAGAAAAGCTCTTCTTGTATTTTTCCTAAATGATGTTGTCCCCTATCATAACATTTCAGGAACATAAGCCTCACAGCTATTAAGATCACAGTCTTAAGCTGTGAAGAGCATTTAACTCTGTTTTGAAGCACTGTGGCTGTATTATAGAAAAGACTATTTCAGATACCCTGGTGTTACCAATTGTAAAGAATATCAAAAGCATAATATAGAGTAACTTCATCCATGTGTAAATCCTCGAGTGAATTTGTCTCTTTCATTTTTGGGGATCTGCTGTACAAATGCCAGTGGAAGAAAAGAATAGTTTGATTCTAGAGCCGTTAAGTTTTGTCCATGTTAGAAAAGGATTTGCTGGATTAATGATACTGATATAAATATGCTAACAAGCCCAATATATCTAACACGGCTTGGGCTGTCCAAAGACATTTATAGGAATTTCTCAGATGAAAAATCCATAGCAGCAAAAACAACCTTTATTTACCATGACTACTAAGCTCTTTCCAGCACAGTTATGTCCATTACAGATGTGATTTAGAAAAACATGATAGTGAGTTATTTTTGTATGTCCCCCTAACGGATATATCTATGTTTTTTGGAGATTGGATATAACTGCAATTTAGCCTACGAGAAATTCATCCATTTCAGTGAGGTTTCTGTGGATTCACGTGTTGGCATAAGTGGGAGGCATAGCCTGCTGTCTGTTATCAGGATAATTGACATTCCTTCCACAACACTTACTTCTGTAATATTCAGCTGTAAATAGACATACAGATATTTTTCTGTTTCTCAGAATAGTCACAACCACTGTTCTGGGGAATGGAATGACGAAAGAAAAGGCCTTTCACCTTCCAAGGGCATTTTTTACAAGCACTTTAAACCCTTTTATCTGAAACAATTCAGTTATCCCTTCTTAGCTCATGGAGTGAGGCCACAGTGTCCAAGTGCTGTACAGGAAAGCTAAGCTACCAGATTTGTTTTGCAGAAGGAGGGCTGCATCCACGTCGGTCTGTTTGGGAAATAACAGTCAGAGTTTCATCCCTCACCAGCACAGATGGCCCACGACCAGATCTGTGTGCAGGCTGCACCTCCCGCTAGCTCAGCAAGAGGAGAGAGACTCCTGGCACTGCTGCCAGTCCTTCTGGTTTCATCCTACTTAAGAGGATTTTCTCCTTTCCTAAATTTCTTGATTTTCAACTTCACTGCATAATCAGTTAGCAAATTATTTCTAAAAGGGATATACTACTCCTTGTTTTGCTGTTAATTAAAACTTTTCCTGCCCATTTTAGTGTGACTCACTATGACAATGCCCTGCAAATTATTTAACCTCATTTCTCCTAATACTAGTATGAATTAATTTTTTTTTCATTCCTGCAGCTAAAACTAATCATGCACAATGATTTAGTAGTTAATTTAACACCTAGTTATTTGAAAATAAAGGATTCTGTGTTTCAAAGCTCAAGGCCAAAGCTATATAATGTTCACTAAAGATAAGTACACAGCAGATGACTAGACATAATCTCCCAGGAGCTGAGCCCTTAGATATGGATTTACCCAGGAAGCACAGCTCCCTGTGCATCCCAGCTACAACAGGCACATACAGAAAAAGTGCAGATGTTTTTACCTGCCTCTGGGATTTGCTAAAAAGATATTGTCATTCTGTTCCATATCCCTATATTCAAGGATTTCCATCTCTGTTTAGGTTGCTTTTTGGACCCTTGCTTTCATACTCTCTAATCCTGCCATTTACAAGAAAGTCATGGAAGGCTTGGCTTCTGTTTTTGGCAAAGCAGGTAATAAATCTGATTGTGTCCTTCTGGAAGCTGGAAATTATTTATCCTGTGTTGGCCCAGCACAGGGCACACTTGGTCAGTGACAGGGAACAGTGAGTGTTCCTGCTAAGGGTGCTACTGATAACATGGAGTCCAGTTCTTAGGTCTTAACTCAGGATATGCTCAAGATGTATTTTTAAGCAAAACCACCTTTGATGTTAGCAGAAAGAAGGTAGGAAAAGAACAGTATGTGTTTGTTTCTTCATTCCTATCATTTAAACTTAGATTTGTATTACCCAGTCTTGGGCTTTTTCTAGGCACCTACAATAGGGTCAGATGAGGTCTTTCAGTTCAGGGGCTTTTTTGTGTGCTGTTCACCAGAGTTACAACTATTCATGGAAAAAACAGGCCAGGAACTGTTCTCTTTTCTGTCATCAGAGGCAATTTTTTCCAGCATGCTTCACCCACCATGACTAATCTCTTTCCCTCAAAAAGCAGTCACCTACTGGGAGCAGTCATTCCCATATACAGTCCCCCGAACCACAGGTTAGACTTTCAGGGAAGACTCTTTGTTGACATGGGTCAAAACTGTATCAAGAAATATGTCAGTATTAATTAACCAATAAAGAAAATAATGAAGCAGAGCTTTAGCCTTTCTCCTGGCCCTGTTTCATTTGCTAATGTTAACAGAGCCCAAGAGCTCAGCCATGGCTTCTTGTCTTGGTGCCTACAGTCCCTGAGGTTTCCATGCAGTGTCCTATGAAAGCACAGAAAAACTCTGAAGACTTTTAAGTTCCAGCATGACTTTGTTTGGCCCCTTCTGGCCAACACCATGTCTACACCTTCCTTAGAGTTATTGAATTATCTCGTGGCTTTTCCTAAATTTTACTGATTTGGGCCCATTTATTTACTTTGAAATATAAAGACAATTTCTGGGTGTAAACAATGCCTTGAAGTCCTGAAGTATTTCACCCACAGTTCTAAGGCAAGAAATGTCAGCCTGTATCAAAACAAGTATGGAATCTAATTTTTACATGGAGTCTTCTTTCTCATGCCATAACAGGTAAAGATAAACTGGAAGTCTCTGAGGAGGACCTGAAGAAGATCCCTTTCATTAAATGGTGCACTTTGGAAGCCATACGGCTGAGGTCTCCAGGTGCAATCACCAAAAAAGTCATAAACCCGATAAGAATTAAGGTGAGGTTTGGTTGTGTTTTTTTTTTCCCCCAAAGCATGCTGTGTGATTTGTCTGGAAAAAGTCCTCCCAAAAGATCTGGATAAAATTACAATGGGAGAGATATTCCCCAGCCTCACATATATATTCTTTTTAATGGATTTATTAATCATCATTGATTTATGAGTGGTTTGGATTCTCTGGCTTAAAGTCTTGCCTTCAATTCTGAATTGATTTTAGATTGAATTGAATTGAACTAGAGATACTGATGGTATGTAAAATAGGAATCAGACACAACAAGCATGGTAGAAGGGACCACATTTTAGTAACTGATAAGACTCTTTCACTACTGTTCAGAAGGGAGGTGTCAGCATTCAGGAATCTGGCAAAGAAATGTCTGGGAAAAAGCCCACACTCTTAAGGAATCAGTGCTCATGACTAAGATTACTGATAAAATTACTAATGTCTACTATCATAGAAGGCTTTCTTTGAATTTCTTTGCATTGAAGGAAGTGTTTAACAAAATATTTAGGAAAAAAAAGCAGCTCACATGGTAAATTAAGAAACAGGAAAGACAGAAATGTTTCTGATCTTTTGATACCTAAAAAAACCAAATTAGAATACAAATAATCTTTCCACCTTCCCCACTGTGTAAGTTTTATGGAAAAAAATACCAACAGCAAGAAGAAACCTCAAACATGTAATATGGCCACCATGGCTTTAATCACCTTCACTTGTCTTCTCTTAGGACCTTCTGCTGATGGAAGAGAAGTATCAAGGAGGGACTGTTTCTTGAGTTTAACCCATTTAGCTCTTTTCTTAGAGATTTTTCTCCTTTTCAGAATTTCACCATCCCTGCAGGTGACATGCTGATGTTGTCACCGTATTGGTTGCACCGGAATCCAAAATATTTTCCTGACCCAGAAATGTTCAAACCTGTAAGTTGTCGCTCTTAGTGTGGATATTTTGTTGTCTTTTCTCCCCTTCACTTATTTTACAATAAAAGCTTAAATTTGGCTGGAGAATGGCCTTGAATACAGAGAACAGGTGCACATAAAGGAAGAGCCTATAGGAATAAACAAGACTTCTAAATTCAGTGACATGTTCCAGGTAATATGGTACTACTTTATATCACTTTGATCCTGACCTTATCACTCTACAACTCCCTGAAAGGAGACTGCAGCCAGATGGGGGTCAGTCTTTTCTCCCAAGTAACAACTGATAGGATGAGAGGAAGCAGCCTCAAATTGTGCCAGGGGAGGTTTAGATTGGATATGAGGAAAAATTTCTTCATTTAAAGAGCTGTCAGGCATTGGAACAGGCTGCCCAGGGAAGTGGTGGAGTCATCATGCCTGGAGAGATTTAGAAGATGTGTAGGTGTGGCAGTTGGGGACGTGGTTTAGTGGTGGATTGGCAGTGCTGGGTTAATGTTGGACCATCATGTTGATGATCTTAAAGGTCTTTTCCAACCTAACCAATTCTGTGATTCCAAGTACTCTCCTCTCCCTGTTGGATGATCTCTGGTAGGTATTATCTCTGCTAATTCAGTAGTTAATCTAGTTTCTTGATTATTATTCCACTGCAGGTGGCTGTGTGGGCAGGCTTGTAACTGCTCTTTTTAGCACCATCCAATTTAGAACAGTTTGTCTTTTTTATAGAAATACATCAAGGAGTAATTTAAACAAAACTTCCCTTCTAGCAAACTCTTCCCGATTTGAAATCCCTTTTAACAATTCCTGCTTCTTTGAAATCTGAAGCTGAAACTCTGATGCAGCAGCTTATTTTTTTAGAAACTTTCTTTCTAAAGAGCAAGTTAGCTTGTTTTTTAGAAACTCACCCATTTTTTCAAGAGGAATAGGTGAGTACGCCTTAGACACTGTCATTCCAAATGTATGACCTTGCTTCATCACCGCTGAGGTTTTTTTCTTTCTTTATTGGATTTTGATGCTGACAGGTTTCCTCCTCAGAAAGCTCTGAACAGCCCTAGCTAAAAGAAAACCCCTAAAATAGATAAATGCAAGATTATGTCTTCTCTGGGACAGCTTCATCAGAGGAGTTCACCACCAGAAGCTTGACAGGGTGTTACTTGGCAGAGTAGCACTGAGTTTGTGGAGGCTGGTACAGTTTGTCACCCAGCAGTCATGAGATTTGCTTCTCTCAGTGTCACCCACCAAAACTTCAGCCCATATTGCCTTGTTTCTTGCGTTGTTCCTTTCCTCTCAAAGCAACTTAGGATGGAGCAGGGATCCCTTTGGGTACAGACAAGCTGTTTTTTGTTGAGAATCGTTCGTTTTCTCACACACTGGCTTACACCAGTTAAAGCTCATAGACTTTGCATTTGTCTGTGCAGAGCGTCTTAGAATTTTTTTTTTTGTGCAAGATGTGCGTGAGCTATTTGTGTGTCATGACACAATTTTGTGGCTGAGGCTTCCCTCAGTACTGGTTGAACATTTGCATTTGTATATATGTTTAAAAAGAGAAGGTTGTATTTTAATAGCTCAAGATGCAGGATTTAGGAAATGGGGAGGTATAGGAAAACTGCTTTAGGGGTAGTTTTGAAAACCTCACCAGCATTTTAAGGCACTTAAATGTGTTTCAAATGGGACCTTCATTTCTTTCCCTGATTCGGTGTTGACTTTTGGATCCAGACTCTAATATTAACAGGTTGAATGCAAAAAAAATGGCATTAGTGCAACTTTGTATTGAGGATTAGCTGTCCAAGGTCATTTTTAGCCTGGAGAAATAAAGTTAAGCTTTATTTATATAAGGCAGATTTGGAAAAAAAAAAGTTTCTTCCCACAGGATCGTTGGAAAGAGGCAAATTTAGAGAAGAATGCTTTCTTGGACAGCTTTGTGGCATTCGGAGGAGGGAAGCATCAGTGTCCAGGAAGGTCAGTGAAACAGCTGGGGTTTATTTATTCCCAAACCCTGCAGAGAACAACTCTCTTGAACTGGGCTTCTCTTACACTTGGAGATAAAGGGTTTTCTTTGCTCTATGTCAGTCTCCTAATGTTCAGCATCATTTGCACCTTGTTTAAATTGATCTGAAAGTGGTTTCATTCCTGGAAAAGACAGGTTAAGTCACAATGAACAGGCAGAATCTGAGACCAGTGTATCAAGGGATATTGCCCCCCACCCAGGGAGGAAAGTCAGCCTGGCTCTGCCCTGGCTGAGGTGTCTTTTCTTCAAGGGAGAGTTAATCCACTTCCAAATACACCATTTTACAGACACTGTTATTTAGGTTGCCTTAAACCAGTTCTAAACAAACCTACAGAACATTTCTCTGGTCTGAGACTCTTTTTCCATCCTCTGAGATGCCACTGAGATCTCTGCTGATCTTCAGGTATCTTAACTGGCTCCGCTCTGTTTGAATCTTGTCTCTGCATTAGGGCACACAGAATTGTATAATGGCTTAAATTGCAGATCCTGTCTCACTTCACTCCTCCAGCTATGCCAGCCTTGGTACTTCCTGCATTCCTTCTGCTGTTTTCTCTGCTGTCCCTCTTCCTGGAACAAGTCCCATGGAGCCAGCTGCTCCTCATTCCTGTGTTCAAACATCTCTATGCTCAACCCTCTGCTTTCAAAACCTGGTCTCCTCTGAGATAGAACTGACCAAAAATCCTTAAGACCAGTCATTTTATCTCAAGTTCCATGTGGAGCAAGGAATCTGGAGGGTGTTGCAGAGGATCTGCATTCTGGAATCTGCACCCCATGGCAGGCTAGACACGAGTGCCAGATAAACTTTGTGAAGGCATTAAAGACATGAGCAAAATGAATAAAACTGCATTCACCATTTAGGTTTGCCAGAGGGAAGTGCTCACTCACTGCTGTACCTTGGTGGCTTGTAGCACATTCCTGAGCTGAATCTGAGTACAGCCTCATTCCCAGCAAGGGCAACAGCAAAATTCACAAGAGGCATCTGCAGGTACAGGGAAAGCTGCAAAACAGTGTTTCTGAAAGCTGCTTGTTTATATATCCTGACCTATATCTTTGTTCAGGCTGTTCTCTGGACTCTGATAACATCTTTAAAATAAGTTTTTGTTTAGAAAGAAAAGTACAACATTTCTACATAGACAACAGATGGAGAATCTTTTTCTTGCTGAGAGACTAAAAAGCCCTTTCAGACCCTTTGGCAGGCCACATGGTAACACACCTTCAGGTTTTTCAGCAATAATTGTAAAAGAATAATGTGATGGTCTTGAAAAAGAGGAAAATTAAATAAAGGGTTGTATCAAGGATTCCAGGTTGCATATTTCCTTCATACAACTGAATGAAACAATGATATTTCAAGTTTAAGATGCATTTTTATTTCAGTATTGAGGTTTATAAATGAAATGCATGAAACATTTAATTTCCCCATTGCAAAAGTTCAGCATAAAATTAAAAGCTAATTTAATAAAACTGAAAGCTAGCAAATAACTTACCTGTCCCATATTCTAGCAAACTGATGTGGGAAAAGCTCCCAAAAAGCCATTTCTGTGCTGTATTTTTTACCTAAAAGAAAAATATTTTATGTCAGTTTGACTACTTTGGTCAAACCAGGTGGTTATTGCCTGTGTGACTGTGCTTGTCTTGAACAGCTCAGTTGTCCCCTCAAGCACTGGGGTTCAGGGCCCTGCTGTGCAAACTGGGCTGGGACTGGAAGGACCCACCCTTGCATGGTGCTGCGGGCTTGGAGCTTGGGCTACATCCCACCTGAGCTGGGCTAATAGCCATCAAAATACCTCTGCATTCCCCCGAGCCAAGGCCACCAAAAGCTCAAGGCAATCCCAGTATGAAATCACAGGGATAATTTGGGTCTGAAGCTGCGCTAAAACAAACAAACATCTTCCCTCTCCAGAGCCCAAGGCAGCTCCATGTGCAGATCCTCGTAGCTCTGCATGAGTTACTCTGGGTCTGTG
Source organism: Dicrurus megarhynchus (assembly GCA_013399195.1). NCBI lineage: Eukaryota > Metazoa > Chordata > Aves > Passeriformes > Dicruridae > Dicrurus > Dicrurus megarhynchus. The sequence continues at coordinate 293,862 of VXAD01009841.1, read as the reverse complement.
AAGCTTTTTAGCTTCCCTTCACACCTGCCAGGCCAACTCCATGTGCAGTCATGTAGCCTTCTCTCCTGTGAATTCCCCCGTAGTTGTTTTATCCAGGTTTTCCGGCATTTCTCTGTAGAAGAGCAAGGTAATATTACTATTTTAACTGGGTATTTAAGACTTATGTCTGAACTCTGCAAGTGAGTAATCCCATCACCTCACATTGGAGCACAGTGGTGAATGCAGAAAGCTCTTGTACACATCAGCATTAAAAACTGATAGCCTGGAGGAGTTTACCTGCGGTTATCCAAAATCTTCTTTGGCCTAAGAAAGACCTTTGGGAGAGCGTTACAGAAAAAAGAAATCATGCCCTTGGGTCTCCTCCTGCATCCTAATGCTGACGCATTAAATAATAACTCCCACTATCACCGCTCTCTGATGTCACCAGGCTCCCAGCTGCATTATATAACTTTATATAGCACAATTAGTCATATGGCCTTTTCTGTGTTTGACTGCCTTCTCACTCCTATGAAGTTATTTCAAGTCAGCAAGTGTTAGGAGAACATAGATGTTTATACAGTGGAAAAATCCATAATGATAAGGGGCTGGTTTAAAATAGGTGTCAGAGGGATACTGGTGCTCCAGCGTTTCACTGGAAAGAAGGGGCAGCCGCCACATTCGTTCTCTTTGCCGAGTAACAAAGCTGAAGAAACTACAGCAGTTTTCCTATGGAAGATAAACTTTCAGGCAGAACTAAAGCACAGAGTGTAAAATGTGTCAAAGACACCCTGTTTCTTACCTGATGATAACACACATGTGATGGTCAGTCTGGAGGGCCGATGTTTTCCTCCCGTTTCTTGCAGATGGTTTGCCATCATGGAAATCCAGCTGTTCGTTGTGCTGTTCCTGTACAAGTATGAATTTGTGCTGTTGGATGCAGTGCCAAAGGAGGTAAGAGATCCGTGCATTTGTGTAGCATTCCCCATCTTCATACCCTTCATTCATCAGGTTCAGCTGAACAACCGTGCTCAACTGTGGTTACATAAATTTTGAGAGGAGTATTATAAAACATGTAATGAGCAACTTGATCTTTGTTTTATCTCAGAAAATCCAGAGTAATTCCAGCAATTCCAGTTAGTGGGGCTGCACTGCCTATACAACAAAGTGCTTACAAGAATGTTTTGTCTCGTCGTTGCCTAAACATTACCAGAGGTTTGATACTTGTTGCTCACAAAAACAGTAAATATGGAACGGGATCATTAATACTTTAAAGATATGGAATCAGATATAACACTTGTAGTGCTCTTCCACTCCCTATTCAGGGGTGGAAGGTAAATGATTAGGGTAAAACTGAATGAGCAACTGTGACACAGAAAGGTTTTACTGTAAGGGAGAATGGCACAGTCTCCCCTTCATTATTTGAATATTTTGAAAATATTCAAAACTGTGAGAGTTTCTTAAGAGCTCATGTGTCATCCTGACAGAGTGACTGGAATAATAATTAACCATGAAGGCCCTACTCAATGGCTTTGGCAAAGCCAAGAAGTAATTCTTGGTATTTGGTTTTGGTTCTCTAAGACCAAAGATGCAAGAATGTTTATATCTTAATGTTAAAGCACAATGGTAATTCCATTAACTGAACTAACTGAAGTGTTTTTTCTGATTTTCTTCTTTCTTCAGAGCCCTTTACACTTGGTGGGGACACAGCAACCCATGGCACCATTACGGGTCCGGTATAAATGCCGGGAATGAAAATTGTGCAGCACTGACCTTTCTTTGCCAGCCCATGCTGGATGGATGGACCACTGAGCTGCTTCCCAATCCCACATCTTCAGACAGGTTCTCTGCCTGCAGAGTTCTTGATTTCAGCTTTCAATGCTGTACATTGTGCTGTGCCAAACCACTGCAGTCGTACCTGTGCTCCTCCCCTGGTTGCCCAACTCCCAGTGCTTCACTCCAAGCTTTCCTGCTGCATTCATAATTTGTGGGTCAGTTATTCACAGACTTTGCAAATCTGATATACTAAACTCGCCAACCAAACATTCAGGACAAAAAGCTGCAGTGTCTGGAAATCCTGTGTGGAAGCTGTGCCAGAACCGGCAGAGAAGCAGCTCCCTTGGGCCAGGTCACTGCTTCTGCAGAGCACTTCAAACCAAGGCCTAAGTGCTGCCTCATGCTAAGAAATCACATTGGTAACAACAAACAGCTCCCTGGTGCTGGTGTGCACAAAATCCAGGACAGCCTGAGCAGAGACCTCTGGATCAGCTCCACATCCTGATAAACTGTGGTGACTTGTGTGTCACTGCCTGTGTGGGCAGGTGAAGGTCTGGCTTGCTCTGCCTACAACCAGTGCCAACTTCTTGCAAATAAAATGCATTTGTAACAGAAAAATTGCAAGCATTTGGGATCTTGTTCCACTGGAGCACCTGAAATTTCTGCTGAGCTTTATTTTGATCCACAGGATTCAGAATCGGTCCTTGCAAGAATTTGCAGTGACAGTTTGACCGTGATGTTTGGCTTCCAATAAAAAGTGATTGTGAGAAAAGCTGTTGCTGCTCATGAGACTGGATGTCTAATATCTAGAACACTTTTGCTTTCCCTACCACATGCGTTATAGAACAAATTGCACAAATCTAAGAATATTTAATCCTATAAAGAACACCTAGTAAAAGTTGTTTGAAGAAGCTGTCAAATAAGTTCAGATACCAACACTTTAACTGCTGTCAGATTTCATATACAATAATAGCTGGCATGTACTTTTAGTCTAAGAAGTAAAGATTATTCATCATTTCAAAAGTATTTGCGAAAAAACCCCCTCACACAAATAGACTTTGAACAACAGTACAAACTGTGGGAATAACATGCATAGGAAAACAACACGTATCATTTATTACATGGTTGGCCTACCTTCGTGATGGATAGAACAACTTCAGTGATTTATATGGCTGGAAAATGATTCATCCAACTTTTAATTTAGCTCATAACGGCTAACTGTGCAAGAGTTGCAATCTTAATTGCTGTTCCAGTCTCTCTTCCATAACTGAAAGCCATTTCCTTGGATTTCCTGCATGGTAACATCTGGAAGTGTATATTTTTAATTTCAAAATTTGGAAATGACCATAATATTTGTAAGGCCAGGCTGGATGGGCCTTTGAGCAACCTGATCTAGTGGAAGGTGTCCCTACCTATGGCAGGGGATTGGAACTGGGTGATCTTTAAGGTCCCTTCCAACCCAAACCATTCTATGATTCTGTGATGATTTTTTAAAATATTTTGCACTCACACACCGTCACCCTGATCTGCCAGAGCAGGGAGCAGGATGAGGCCACTGGTGCTGTTTGTCTGAGTGCTGAGTGTTTCTGTCTGGGCTGGCCACTGGAACCACCAGTGCACCCACATTTTACACATTTGTGGATGTGTCTGCTGGACCCAGGGATGTGGAGCTGCAGCAGCCTCATCTCTGTGGGACTACTGGATTTAGCCACTCCCGATCAGTCAAGAATCAGCCATGAAAATAGTAGTCTTGAAAGGCAGGATATATTTTTCATTAGAAGTGGAAGCTTTTGGCAGGAAAGAAATACCTGTTCATGGCAGAGGGATACCAAACAAGCCCCTGAAGAAAAGTGTGCCTGGCTATGGGATTCCACCACTGCCCTGTGGTGGATGACAGCTCCAGGCACTCGCTGTACTTTCCTAGGTGGAAAAAAACAAGGGAGATGGATTAGGAAAGTAATGTGGTGGTCAAGTGATAGAGCTAAAAGGGGTCTTCTGCCTGGAAATAATCCAGAAGCTTCTGGGGGAGGGAATGACTTTTCCCATGGGACAGGGTTAAACGGGCATTAAAAGGTCATCGCAATACCCTGCGCAGGAGTGGATTAAGAGTATCTAAATTATTCCTCTTGAAGTGCTTGTACAATCTGCTTTTAAATACAGCAGTGCCAAATTTCCATGGGGGATCTGTCCTCTTACCTGACTCTCCTCCTGTTAGAAAGCTGTTCTACATATCAATAGCAGGAGTCAGAAAAAGGTTTTATCCATGCCATTACCCCAACACTGTAAGAAGCAGAAGATTTTTAAGACCACAGAGAAATAAAATGTATTTCAAGCTACCTTTTTTATTTCTGCCTTCTGTATGAAGTCTGGATGTTACAAGGAAAGTAGTGGAGCATCCCTCAAAAAACATCTTAGAAAATGTAATTGTTCCTCCTCCAGACGTGGCAAAAGCCAGATCTACCTGATTAATTCCAGTGTCAAAGTCAGTGAAACAATGGTAGGAGTTGTAGGAGTTGTCTTAATGAGACAGGAAATCTAACATTACGAGGAATGAGAAATAAAACTCTGTTAAATCAATTTTCCTTTAATAATTGTATAGCAAAGAAAGGTTTCAGGGAAAAAAACAAACAAACAATGAAACAAACACATTCCAGCCAAATCTTTTTTGATACTTTTGAAGAGAGTATAAACATTTTACCTGAAATTATGAATTTCCTGTGGAAATATAAAACTCCTGAAAACATTTTGAGCTAAAAGTTTTGCCCTCCTGCAAGTAAATCTTTTCCAGTCAGTGCTGTGAAAAGATCACCCACAGCAGCCACCTCCCAGAATAATCACAACTTCTTTCATGTCTTCCCTCTAAAGAGCCTCCCCAAAGGCCCCTCTCAAGTGAAGTATTTCAAGTGGTCTTTCTCTTTTCTGTGCCACCGATTGTCGCAGAACCCAGAAGTTTAGGCTTAGCACGTACACCTCCTCAAAATAGCTGTCTGGGGACTACAAGATAGGGCTGTGGCCATTGAGAGGTGGGCTAAAAATAATGACTTCCCCTCAAAAAGAAATTAATTTTAAGCCCAGCTCTGTGCTGGGTTTAAGCACTGTGCCAAGCAAAACTCGACTTAAGCATGTGTTTTGCCTTAAACAAACACTTAAAATGGATCTGGGGAATAAGAATGGATTTTGATTTAAGCACAGGCTTAAGTGCTTTGCTGAACCAGGGTCCAAAAGCCTCAGTCCCTAACCTGTTGTTTACAGTTGGTCTTGGCATCTGTGTTGTAATTTTAAGGACATACAAAGGTTAGTGGAAATACTGAAGTGGCTTTGCTCATTTTAGGTGAACCTGGCACACGTGAAAGGATTTTAGGAAGCATTTATAGCCCAAACCAGGAGGCTTTGTTGGCAGCAAGCATCTTTCCCAGTTATTTGGCACATTCTAAATGTGTGGCTCATCACACGGCAAAAATTACTCCCTGTCCACCATGTGGTAGAAGGGGAATTGGACACAGGAAAGGCATTCAAAAGATAGAAAGCACTTAATTGCAACAGCCAATCAGAGGCTTTCATCATGTGGCCATTCTGGATGACATTGGACATGCGACTGATTGGCACAGCATTATTTGGGTTTTTCACTTTGATCATAAAATTACCAGGAAAGGCTTAATGGAGTTATAAATATCTTGTTTCCATCAGAGTCCTGGGAGGATAATTATAGCACTGAAGTCTTTACAAAGATAGAGCATTTATAAAATGATATTATCTGAGGTCTCCAATGGATAATGCAGGGAATTCTGCACTCTATTCCCAGCTCCCCTATTGACTCACTGTGCTCTTTGGGTGAATCACTTCATCCCTGTTTCCTCACACTGGGGAAATAATGACAATTACCCACTGCTGCAAAGTCTGTATGGCTTAAAAGCTGTAAGTGTTGCTCCCACTCATCAGAGCACTCCTGCCTGGTTATTGATAGCAATGGCTGTCTGGAAGGCTTTGGATGAGCTGCATGTTTTCCTGATGTGTGCTACTGGTAAATTACACTACTTGTAGAGTTACAGTCAAAACACTCAGGAGAAATATTTTATATCACTTAATTCACAGTTTTTAAGAGGATGATGAAACAACTGTAGCGCCCGGTCTTCAGAAATACTTTGTCTTTAATGCAAAGCTTGGCATTTAAAGACTATGCATGAGTTTCTTGTTGAGTGAAAAGATAACTTCCTTTCATAAAAACAACCCCCATGGAGGAGCATTACCTAGAAAGTTGAGTAGCATCTGCCTGTGAGTAGGAACTACAACTATAACTTTCCTAAGCTGCACTAGGCTTTTCCTGCTCTAGAGGCTCCATACATAACCTTCCTAGCTTTGAAAAAGGCAAGTGAGGAAGGAGTGATGGCAAATGAACAATTGATTGGGCCTGAGCTCACGTGGGATACCTTGCCTGAAGGGCCTAACATGGATTTTGGTTACAAAAACCTAAACTTCAGTGCTGGAGAGGAGATCCTACATCTCCCATTAATAGCATTGTAACAGCCCTGGCTGTGACTGCAAACAGCTCCTGATAAATTTGAGAGAGATCAGAGCTCTCCAGTAGTGGATGGGCGTTCGGAACTTGCTGTTTTTGCAGTGGACTGAAACAAAAAGGAGCAGATTCCTACCCGGAATGAAGTAGAACTGCAGATCAGGAAATGGAAATGTTTTACCAAGCACTGAAATGACATTTCTATATAAATAGTCCTGACAACAAAATTGCCCATTTTTCCAAAATAGGAGCTATTGATCTGGAGTGGGTGCACTCCTGGGGTGAAGGGAGGAGGAAAAGGCAACCTCATTACTTTTCAGGAATCTGCAAAACAAACCAGGAGAGTCTGAAGACCTAAATTCTCTATATGGGCATTCTGCTTCCATAAAGCAACTTTTAGGTAGTCTACAAAGGCAGAAAACATCTTTGTCTGAGTGCATAATACTCAGATCATGTAATCACAGCTGGGCAGAGAAATCTAAACCTAAGGAGGATCATGTTCTTCACAAAGCTTCATTAGGGAATGCAAAGACTTGGCAATCCCTTTTTCCTGGGTCCTTGCTCAGAGGCAATTACCAGTGATTTCTGTGAAGATCTGACCCAAATAAGAGCCAAGAGAGGCTCTGTGGATGTGGTCCCTCAGCACTCCATGTCCAAACTACTCTTGCTGTGGGGTCTTGCACTGGTAAGGCAGGATCCAAGCTGAAGATGGGGCTCTGTCACACCTTCCCCTCAAAGGTCCCAATTCTAGCCAGACTTGACTCTTTTGAATTAAACACAAAAGTTTCACTGGGTTCATAGTGTTGGTGTTTGTAACTGCTGACACAGATCCACAGGCAATTTCAAGGCCCTGGCCTTTTATCTGGCCTTTATTCTGAAGACCATCCATGCTCAGAAAAGCATTAAGTGTGTCCTTCTGTTTGCTTGACACCACAAGAAAATCAAGTGGTTTCCATTATTGTGACATGGCCCCCTGAATGTGATTTCCAGGTTAAAATGGATAAGCAGTGCAAGATACTCAAGGAGTTCTGCTCTTTAAGTAATTCACTACAGCTGGAGATACTGCCTTTGATGCTCTTCTGCCCAAATCTTAGTATTATAATTTACTATTTTAAGCTTGTTTATAGAACTGGAATAACATGCAGATAAAAAAAGGATAATTACTAGGGCGTTTTCAGGCATTAAAGCTGAGGTTTGAAGTTCCTTTTTCTGAGAAAATAAACCAAAGAATGTTTTACTATCTGAAAACCTGGCAACTGGTCTTTGCTTACCATGAAGTGAAATCAAGCACCACTTTGTTAAAAGCCAGTTTCATCACAATGATCTGGTTGTTCCTTAAAATAATAAAGAGGCCTGAATCAGCAGGAGATGGTTTTATTCTGTCCTTTGGGTATTAATCGATATATCCACCTAAATTTTTCCAGCAGACTCTGGCCTTGCAGCCTGGTTCAGAGGTTGCACATTCAGGTGTGTGGGTCTGTAGGAAATGAGCTCTCTACACACCCACAAGCCAGGACAAATCCAAGTGATTTGTCACAATCACGTCTGCCCTGAGTTGCCACACGTGCACCTGGGAAGGTACATTTATCCCTCCACATAGAGACATTCCAGCGTTGGCATCTTTGTCAAAGGTGGAAGCTGGGCAAAGCTGGGAGCTGGGGCTGTCCTGCCTGCTCAGCCCTGAGCTCTCACAGCCTGGGAACGTGCCATGCCACTGGATGTCACAGCACGCTGCTCCCCAAGGTGGCACTGGAGCAGTTAAAGGACACAATCAGACTAGAGGCCCTGCTTCATCTTTCCTTTTTATCTTCCATTTATTGTTTCCATCCTCCCTAGGGACTTCATAAGCACCCTTTTTTCCCTGTCCCAGCTCAGCTGTAAACTCAGCTTACATTTTCCTTCAGGTTTTTCAGATATCCAGGCTGCCAAATACCTGAAAAGCTTTAAGCTGGAGTGCAACACTGCAGGGGTGAACCTGGCAGATCAGTGCCTCAGTAGGAGATAACTCCTGAATGGACTGGCTATCCCTTCTGGAGCTCTGTCGCACTGCTGGGAGAGCAAGAGGAAGGGGCAGAGCCTTCCCTCGGGCTGATGTGGAAGGAGGACACTCCTTAGAGGTTGCTCTGCTGCAGTGACTCAGTGACAGTGTGGAAGCTGTGACTGCCCAAAAAAATCTGTGTCACCAAGACCGTTTCCATTTTGCCATCCCCAGTGTTCCCCTTGCACAAGGGCTGTCAGGACAGGGGCACTGGCATCATCCACTGTCAGTCACTGATGTGATCTCTGGAAAATCAGTGCTAAAATATATAAAAGCAATCTTATAAATACAAGCATACGCAAAGATAAAGTATGTAAGCAAACTATGTCTTAGTAGAAGTGTTGAAAAATTAAGTTTTCACTTCTAGGCACAATTCAGGCTCAAAAATATAGTCTCAATTGTTACTTACCTGCTTGAGCTGCTTATTTTCTATTAACTGGATGTGCATGTGGTGTCATGTGCTGACTAATAACACAGCCCTCTGCTTCCCATGATACTCCAATTATGCCTTCAGTAGTCACTTAAAAGTGTCAGAATAATGAATGAAAATTTCAGAGAAGAAAAAGAAACACAAGAAGCCTGAAGATTATGGATCATACCTTAAGAGACTGAAATATCTGAATTTTTTTAATGATCTCTCAATATAAACATAGCTCCTTAAAATGACATTTTGGAAAGCCTTCCTGTGTCAATCTCCATAATTAAGGATAAAGATCAATAAAAGGCAAAGAAATCTCGTACAGTGGACTTTTCCATCAAACCTGTCTAGCACTGCTTCAAAACTAGGGCTCCTAAATTCTACTTCTCAACAATGAATAAACATTAATTACCACACTATTTGCCATATAGGAGTAAATTGTGTTTTGCAGTGAATTACATTCTGTGGCCTTCTAATTAGAACATATAAAAATAGAATTTCTAGTAGCTTTGTTTTCCTAGTTGTTTACATTCTGAAGCAAATTAAATAACATATTCATAAGCTCAGTCTGTATTTAGATAACTAAATAAGCATCTTGATTTTTCAGAGCACCTACAACTCTGAGAGTCACACAGTGCTTCTGAAAACCAGGCCATTTATTTAGGTGCCTATATTTAGGTACATGAGTTTGAAGCGTTTGGCTTGAGGTCACATAGCTATGGCTCATTGCATTTTTTTATTTCCATTTGGGTCACAATGGGCAAGTCACTTCTAATAATTCTCATCACAAATGTAAGAAATATGAGGGGAGGTGGTAAGAATTACTTACTAAAAACCATCATGATGCTTATCACTTCCTCAAAATACATGGAGTTTCCTTCATGGAGAATTAAAATCTAAAAAAAGATAGAAATCAGTGCATCAGAAAGGTAAGACAGTGCATTTAGAGACTGAACTTATGTTGTGGTTAAACTGTGCTCATTTCCTGGACTGAATTTTCTGACATCTTTGTCACTGCCTCTATAACCTTGTGACCATTTTGACAAGCCAGATGTCTCAGCTTCCTGTATTTTGACTGGGTAAATCCTAGAAACCAAGTGCTTCTACTTGTTAAAACATGGCAGCAAACCACAGTTTATTCTTGAGGAATTTGGGCTGACATCATCAGTCATGCTCTTGAATTGTGGCTACACCTCCAAGACTGCCTTTGAATTTGCACAGTAGCTTGTACAGGCCTTGACCTTAATGAAACAATTATGAAATAAACAGTCCAGGACTCTGCTGAGAGAAGATCTGTTGGAAAAGGACATCAGAAGGAAGACACAAAATTTTAAAGAAACAAGGAACAAAATGAAAACCTTGTATTTCAACATCCTCATTTGAATGTGAGAATTTGCATCTGGCCATAATATTTCAGATCTGAGAGAGCTGCACTTGTACTGTAAGAATGTTGTTTGTTACAGAACAAAAGGTTTCTGTTTTTCTTTCTTGAAATGGAGGTTGTTTTAAAAGTCAATGAAACCTGTTTTTCCCCTTGATCTATCATGCATCTAGGCTGAAAAAACATCTCTTGGTTAAAAATATTCCTTCAACAGAAATGGGGACGTGCCATTTTTGTTGTCTTTAAAGCTGAGGGTTAGCTACAAGATAGTAAAGCTCTGTTTTGTGGGACTTTATGTTAGACAGGGAATTTTTGCAATGTGAAATCAAAAAGTCCTTTTTCTTTTTTTTTGTGACAGCTCTCACTCTCTGAAGTAGATGTAAAATGGAAAGATTCTTTGTTCCCGTTCTCATTGCCTTAAAAGACATGAGCTCCTTGTCTGACCTCTGTCTGCTCCTGAAGATGCTCAGAAACAACAGGGATGTGCCAGAGAGGGGATTTAGGGAGAAACAGAGCCAAATGCAGGGAGTGTCCCACTGCAAAGGTGAGAGCGCAGGGATTCCAGAGCAGTGCCACAGGTTCTTATAGAATCACAGAACAGTTTGGGTTGGAAGGGACCTTAAGGATCATCCCATTCCATCCCCTGCCATGGGCAGGGAGACCTTCCACTATCCCAGATTGCTCTGAGCCCCATCCAACCTAAAGTTGAGCACTTCCAGGGGTGGGGCAACCACAGCCTCTCTGGGCAACCTGTGCCAGGGCCTCACCCCCCTCAGAGGGAAGAATTTCTTCCCAATACTAAATCTAACCCTGCCTTCCTTCAGCTTAACATCTTTTTCCTTGTTCTACCACTCCACGCCCTTGATAAAAGTTCCTCTCCAGCTCTCTTGTAGTCTTACAGCTTTAGATGCTGGAAGCCCTCTCCAGATTCTTCTCCACACTTGCCTGACCCCCACAGACCAGATTTGGAGAGAACAGATATCCCATCTGGAGCATGTGCTTCCCTGCACCTCCAAGCACCCAAAGGAAACAGCTCTGCTCCATGATCAACCTGCTCGTGGAGTAAAGTGTGCAAGGGCACTACAGGCACTGAAATTTTACAGAAGGTGAAGGATAGTCTCCTTTCCTGCAGGAATTTTTCATTTGTGCAATTACTATTTCTGTACCCAGATCTATATAAACTGCTATGTAGATATAAAGCAAAAAGAGTGTTTGCTTTGCACATTTTTGCTTTTGTCTGTAATATGTTGCAGCTAAGCTGCTCTGCAGCTGCTGTGCACACACGGACACTGGAGAGGTGTTGAGGCAAGGTTGTCTCACTGCCCTGAGTGACTGAGTGATAAACTGGCAGATGAAGTTCAGCAGTGATAAGTGCAAAGCAATGCACAGGGGAAAAAATAAACCCAACCACAAGCACAAACAGACACTGGTTCCAGCACTGCAGGAGATCTGGAGATTGAAGTGGGAAGCCCTCTGGAAATGTCAGCATGGGACTAGGAAGTGGTCAAAAAGAGGAACTGAATGTTACGAATCAGTAGCTCCCCCCCTTAGATGATGAGGGGACTCCCAGAGTCACTGGACTCTTTAGCCCCAATGCTCAGAGTTAGTCAAAGTCCCTTGGCCAGACAGCTCTTGTCTATTCCAGATCCAGCAAAATTTAACAGCCATTTTAGCAGAATCAAAGTTTCAAAGAAGTGTTTTCTTGTAAAATTAGAAAGGATAGAGAGGATGGTGATAAAGTCTCCCACTGAAAACAGAGAAAACCACGTGAGACTGAAAGAGGGATAGCTAAAGGGAAATCCAATTAAAGGCTAGAAAATGATCACAAAACAGTTTGGGTTGGAAGGAACATAAAGGATCATATTATTCCAACCCTTGCCATGGGCAAGGACACCTTCCACTAGACCAGGTTGGTCCAACCTGTCCTTGAACACTTCCAGGGATGGAGTATCCAGAGCTTCTCTGGGCAACCTGTGCCAGGGCCTCACCACCCTCATTGGGAAGAACTTCTTCCTAATATCTAACCTAAACCTGCCCTCTCTCAGCTTAAGGTCATTCCCCCTTGTCCTAAAATGATGGTGAGAAGGTATAAACAATACATTTACTGCCTCTGTAACAAAGGAACACATAAACAGGGATAAGACTTGAAGTCGTTTTTACACAGTGAAGAACTATCCTGTCACAGCACATTGTGGAAAGCAAAACCACAAATGGGTTCAAAAAGAGATAAGAAAAACTCCTAAAGAACAGGACCACTGATACCTACTAAGTGGAGTAACTTGGATTCAACCCTGAGTTCCAGAAATCCCTACCTCCCTAGCTGCTGGAAAATTACAAAGTAAATGGGAAAATACAGAGCCTATTTTTACACTGATTCACTAAGCATCCAGTCTTGGCTGCTGGAGACAAAAGACAAACCTAGATGGATCCAACTGTGTTTTTTATATTCTAAAAAAGTAACAGAAACAATCAAGATTATAATGCTGATAGAGTCAACATTAATTTTACTTGCTTTATCCACTCTAATCTCCAGACTCAGCCATTTGCAAGAAATCATAATCCCTATCTGCCCAAAGAATTTGGGATTATCCTAGCGAGCAGAAATGTAAAAGATGAAGTATGATGACTTCTTCAGCATCTACAGATTTTCAGGCATTACTTACTCATTTCTTCTGAAAAAAGGAAAATTTGTCACCAAAACGTATGCGAAGGCTGCAGGACTTAGCCTGGGTTTGTATTTTGATGATCAGAAATCAGGGTAACATGGTGTGGGGGACAAAATCTTTTGGTTCCAGTGCTTCAGTCGTGGTGAAATTCCCTGTGGCTGCTTCAGCACATTTGAGAGGCCACTTTTGCTTACAGATTAAATCTGGAGATGGGAAGCAGGTGCAGACCGAAGATAATGAGCAGCTCAGGATTTGGAGGAGACTGGCTAAGCCTGTGTTCTGGGATATCAGTAACAAACTCCTACTCAGTTCTGTGGGAGCTCACAGCACTGCTTGTGGATCCTGCAAGTAGCAGCTGTTTTATCACCTCCTTTGGTATCCTTTCCAGAATTACAGCTTCCTCCAGGTTTTGGCACTCTACAACTACTTGGATTGTGGGAAGATGGCCACAGCCTTTAGGAGGCACAGGGTGCATGGCCTGAACAGCTCTGGGGTAAAGGGTGGGACTCCACAAAGGACTTTCTCTCAATTGCTCTTATCCTGTTATTTTGGCAACATCATTTTTACATGTCTAAATAATATATTGTTTTGTGACCTTTCCTAATAGAAATCTTTAATGCTTGTAACAGGGGATGTTAAAATCCTGCAATTGTTGCCATTCTTATAATTATCTACTTTGAAGGACATTTTACTGCAAACAGTGGAATTTAAGGGGTTTCCCCTTCATCTTAGCAATAGTGCCTGGATGCATATAAACCCAAAGTGCTGACCTTGGCTTTCCTGATTTTTCTTGAGCATGGGTTAGCTTGCTTTCAAAACTGTAGAGATTCCTATTTTACCACAAGGAAAACGCATGCTAGGGCAGCTTCATCACAATGAAAACATTCTTCACAATATGGAAATTAATAAAAATTGAGACACAAGACACAGTTAAGAGGATGGAGATAAGAAGACACAAGGAAATTGTATAACATAAAATGCAGGACAGAAAAAGCCCAGTGGATGCTCTTCCTACTCAGAATATTAAAATAACACATCATGCAAAGGGAACACACACAAATGGAGACAAATGAAAATATCTTACCAGGTTTAATTCCCAAAACAAAAACCAACAAGCAAATAATTTGATTTAAAAGCTGATTAGTTTATATAGTGACATCTTTGGTTCCATAGCTCACTTTCTTTTCTGCATAATGCCTAAAGCAGTAAGATCGTGGTCAGGGATTGATATTTTAGGCACAAGGGCAAACCAATGAAAATAATAATTACTGTTATAAGTTACCTATTATACATTTAAAAATAAAAGTAGAACCAAAGCAGAAACCCTGAAAGAAGTCTAAACCAGATACACGTCAAGGCATAAGTCAGTCCTTAGTTAAGAGACCAGGAAGAAACTCTTCTGTTTCAAGTACAACAATCTCCAGTGCATTGCTCTTTGCTGTCTGCAGAGATGAGGTGGGATTTGCTATTGATTTCATTCTTCACACCATTTATTTTCTGCTATTATTGGAAAGTGCTGCTATAAATGGCACACATCTTTTTATATATTTTTAACTAATGGAGAATTATTCCTTACATAGATTTTTATAGGGTATTTAATAATTACATGGGAGTCTGCTAGTTCTTCATTACATTCTATAGATTTTCAAAGCCATCTTTACAGAAACCTATTTACGTTTCTGTATCACTCTATTGATTAAATCCCTTTGTATTACATTCCAAAGCAAAGAGACCACAGAAAATCAGTGTTAGCCTCTGACGTTTAGCAGCCTGGGATGTGCAGCTGGAAGAGAGAAAATAGCCCTTCGTTTAATAAAACATGCCTTGGGGGCATCTGAGGGCTTTCTCTTCTTTTTAAAATCATGACCAGCATCAGCCTTTTTCTATTGTAAACGTGATGTTTCTTTAGAGCCCTACAAATGTCCCATCTGGTCTTGCCTGTAGTGGGGAGATACCCCTGATTCACCTGTTAACCTGAGGAACTGGATCCATCCCAGATGGAGCTTGCTCCAAAGGACAGTTTTGGGTGTTGGTGGTCAGAGGCGGGAATGGTCTTGGGAGCTCCATCCTCCAGAGTAATTAGGACTCCTACAACATCACCACCAACATCAGGGAGGGGCCTGAGTGGTTGTCACTAAAAGCATGGTAAGGTGCCCTGGCACTGTTTGGGCATCCATCCTACTCTGTCTGCATCCCACCCCACCTCTCCCCTACCTTATCCCATCCCACCACCCCTTCTCACTCCCATCCCATCCCATCCCATCCCATCCCATCCCACACTACCTCCCCCCTACTCTACCCTATCCCGTCCATCCCACCCCTTCTTGTTCAAATTCCATCCCATTCCACCTTTCCTCACTCCCATTCCATCCCATCCTGTATGTCCCCTACCTGATCTCTCCTATCCCACCTCATCTCTCCCCTACCTTACCCTAACCTACCCTACATCTCCCTACTCCATCCCACCTGACTTCACCCAATCCCACCTCACCCTCAGGGCGGGATCACCGACACCTTGAGGGAGAGCAGCTTTGCTACGAGAACACAAAACACCGCCTGCTTCCTACCGCTCCCTGTGTGCTGGGGTGTCATGACCTCCTGCCCCGGCTCACCTGTGTCCCCTCGCTGCCCTGTGCCACTCACCTGTCCCCTGTCCCCACTCGCCTGTCACTTATCCTCGTTCATCCCTTGTCCCCACACATCCCCTGCCCGGCTCACCTGTCCCCGCTCAGCTGTCCCCTACACCCCCGTCCCCTCACGGCCCCCGCCGGTCACCGATTCCCGGCGCGTCGCCGTGGGAGCTGGGGGCGTGGCCGGGGTGTGGGAGGCGGGACTAACGCGCTCCTCGCGTTCTCATTGGCGGCTCCTCCTGCCCGTTCAGGTGGAGGCGTTGCTGATTGGGCCGCCCCGTCCTCCACCTTGGCGGGCGCGGCGCGGGCGGGCGCGGGGTGCTGTGAGGGAGCGTTGGGTGCGGAGCGCGGCGGACTCCGGGCGGGCGAGGGAAGGGCGAGCGAGCCGCAGGTAAGGGCACGGCCGCCTCCCCAGGGGTTCCTTCCCCGTCGGGGCTGCAGCGCTGTCCCGCAGACCTGGGTTATGCAACCGGCCCGCGATCCTGCCCCGGCGCCGCGCTGCCCTCGGGGCGCCTTCCACTCGCAGCTCTCGGGGCGCGGGGGATGCGCGGCGAGCTCGCGGCCGCCCCTCGGGAGGCGTCGGTGCCGGTGTCTCTCCCGGTGGGATGCGGAGCAGCTCGTGAGGAGGGGATGGGGGCGTGGGAAGGGGGTTTCCGGCGGTGCCAGGAGCGCTGGGAGCAGGTCGGGGGCGCAGCGATGCAGACCCGGACCGGGCGCTCGGGCAGCTCCGGGCTGGGCTGCGCCGGGAGCCCTGAGAGAGGCTCTTCTCGGGCTGCTTTAAACTTGGCTGCGGTATCCGAGGGGGAATGGCTTTAAAGTGAAGGAAGGTTGGTTTAGATGAAGTATTATGAATAAGTTCTTTACTGTGAGGCACTGGCACGGGTAGCCCAGAGAAGCTGTGGCTGCCCTATTCCTGGAAGTGTTCAAAGCCAGCTTGGATGGGGCTTGGAGCAATCTGGGATAGTGGAAGGTGTCCCTGCCCATGGCAGGGGGTTGGAACGAGATGGTCTTTAATATCCCTTCCAACCCAAACCGTTCTGTGATTCAGTGATCCCACGCCAATACCATTTGATGCTTATATAACAGGTAGCGCTCCAAACTTGCTGGTTTGGGTTCTTTTTCTCACCTCTCCTAGATTCTTTTGTACCTCCTTAAAATATTGTGGTCCTTTACTTCTTGAATTTGGAGTTTAATGAAGCTTCCTGAGATCAAATGTATGATAAGTTTATACAGCTAAAAGAAATCATATAAATGAGAATTGTAGTTTAATCAGGGGTTAATACTTTACACCAGCTTCTGTCTTAGGCTTTCAAGTTTTGCCCTTGGAAATGGTTTGGTCTTTGTTTAGCTAGTTAGAATGACTGCTCTGTAGAAAAGGAAAACTCCTTCTCTATGAAAATACATGATTAGTGTAAAGATACTGCTGCATTTATTCTTGCAGTGAAACTAAATGATATGCTTGCACATCATCCCTGAACAGATGGAAGTCTGAATACTGTGAGAATATAAAACAACCCAGAAAACTGCAAACATATCTCAGTAAACAAGGACAGAAGATTTTCTGTAGATGATCATCTCTGTTAACTAATCGTTGGTACCTTTAACAGCAGGAGCTGTCCTATTCTCCTTAAACTCCCAAGAAGTTGTCAGCTGTGTGATCTAGTTTGTCTGTCCCTTTCCAAGTATTGTAGTTTGTGTTCAGATTCAGTAGCTTGGTTTGTCATTGTTTGTGTTGAAAATATTTGTCATTGCATCGGTGTCCTTAATTTTTTTTTTTCTTTATAAATTACTTGATTGTGCCAGCAGGAAATCCTTTGAGAGGAGGAAACTTTGAAATTTTGTTCCAAGTTATCATTGTGTCCCGAGTATCTTCTAGGAGTTCAGCCCTGTGAATGGCTCCTACTGCAGGTAGTTCTGGGTAAGATTTGGGGCACAGTCCTGAATTTCAGTTTACATGCTGGAGGGCTGCTAAACGAGTGTTCCACTGACCCCTGTGTGAGGTGACAGCTCTGGCTGAAGGCCAGTGATGCTCTAATGCTGTGTGCCCCTTATAAAACGGGCTTGCTTTAAATAGATTAGCATAGAGGCCAAGTGAAGGTAATCAGGAGGCTTGTTCTGGTTTCTTTGTGTTTGGGGAAGGGCTTTTTTTGTTCTTTGAGTACCTTAATGTTGCCGTGGTAACTGTAGTGCCCGACTGATCGAAGCTCAGCTTCTTGACCTTAAGAACAGCACAGGGAGTCTTCATACCTGGCATTGGTTACTCCAAAGTATCACCTTCCTATTGTGCAATGGGACTGGAATTTTGGCTTGGTTGGGTTCACCGGTGCCTCCTTGATTGTTTTCTCCAGGGCTGGAGATACAGATGCTCAGCAAGGCGATGCCAGATGAGTCTCTTTGTGGTCTCAGGATACATCCCTGGCGTGGGAGGCACAGCTGAACCTTCAGTGTGATGTGCATGTCTTGGACTGCTTGAGCTGACCAGTCCTGCTTTAGAGGAATAAAACTGAATAGTCCCTTTGGATGTTAAAAGCTTCCAAAAATAGTTCCAAAGTCTCAGCTAAATTTAATGCGGCTAGAATGTCAATGGAAAGGATTAGAACATTTGGGATTTGCACCAGTTAGCATTTAGAAAAAAAAAAAAAAATCCTCTTCCTCATATTTGCCACTTTCGTAAGAGGAAGAGTGGAGATTGGCACTATTTTTGTGTGGTGCTAACCAAACTGGAGCTCAAATGTGAGTGGACTTCCTTGTACTGGTGATTTTGATTCCTGTAAGGGGAATTTGCCCAGGTGGGAGATCAGGGGTGAAGGCTGTGGGAGGGGGTCACTGTAGTCCATGTTGCTTTTGAGGCTGCACAGGTTCATTAATCCTGTCATGTGAGGTCCAGTTCTGCTCTTTCTAATTAAGTAAAAAGCCTCTATTTAAGTCCAAAGGAGCTTTCCACAGTGAAGAATTAGCACCATTAAAAATAATGCTCATCTCTAGTGTTCATTGTGCAGAGTGGAACAAAATTCCAGTAAGTTACTCTGTGACCTTCCCAGTTACATTTGTGCCTTCTGACAGAGCCTTCAGTGTGGGGCCAGTTGGCTTCAGCAGGAGATGCAGCCCTAGGGTGACACTGAAATTGGTGCCTCTGCTACTGTAAAGTCTGTGACTATTTTAAGTAAGAAATTATTCTTGCAGTAAAATCTTATTCACCGGGTTTGATTTCTTCCCTCCTGCCTCTCCCCTGCCTTTGAATTATGGTAAAAATTGCTTTTTTGGTGCTGTTTTTTTCAGTAGGAGCCAAGATGGAATCCCTACGCTTCTCCTGGATCCTTCTAGAAAAGCAACTGCAACTTTTCTTGCTTTGTTTTTTTCATCCAAATTTTCTTAATTCCTGCAGATTATGGTTTCCAGGTTTGCACTCAGGACTCAATAATACTTCTAGTTTATAGTGATTGTATTTAAGGCTTCTATTTGTAACGTTTTGTTTGCTTTATTCTATTTTTAGTCATGTTGTTTGTCATGGCAAGCAGTGTTTAATAGAAAAAAAAGTAAAGTTTCCTAGTGATTTCAAGAGATATGTGCCTGTTTCTTGATGTCCCTCAGGGATTCTTTTTAAAACCTCTAAAGACGGGAAAGTGATCACCAAGGAAATGCCTTATTAGTTTCCATAAAAACAGTGGATAAATCTATAAATGCTCAGTGATATAGAAGGCATTGGTCCATTCAGACACTTCATATACTCAAATTGTCTTCATTCAGTAAAATTTCTGCTGAAGGTTTTGGCTCTGCAGGGATCTGACTTCATGAGAAGATGTACATCTTTGCCCTTTCAGTTTTACACTAAATAAGTGTAATTTTTCGGAGAGAAACTTCAGTGAGCTACTGCTGTTTCCAGTGAATATAATTTTCTGCTGGCCTCTGTTAATTTCAATTAGAGGTGTACTGTGTCTAAAAATAGTGAGGTAACAGAATGAACACAGAGCTCCTATTCGGAATCTCTACAGAGCTTTTGGTCACAGCATCCAGTGCTGAATACTGACATGACCTGATCTGTTCCAGTGGGAAGGGTGTTTGCCTTGGAGCTATCCCAAATTAGAAACTTTTGCACACCTGGACCATGGGAGGAGAAATTTAAAGTAACTCACATCAGTGTGATGTGCAGGGTCTGGGAGGGAAGTGGCTGCTGTGGTTCTCCAGGGGTTAAAAGTGCAGCATTCTTGGGGTTCTTATTAAAGTTGAAGGTCCAAACCTTACATCAAATTCAGAAATAACACAGAAAGCATTTGGGTGAACTTTAAATAAAGGGAATAAATGGGTGTGGCAAGTGCTCAGCATTAGCTGGAAGTTACGTGAAGTTGTTGGGCTCAGGTTTGAATCTGCCTCAGTGTCTCAGACTTTTCAAGGGAACAATCCTGACAGTTTGCTGTCATGATCCCAGTTAGGATTTTGGATAATTTAGCATCAATATTGGTGCTGGATGATGCCTGTATTACTGTATTATTTTTATTTTTTTAATGGCATTGCCACTTTTTTCAAAATTCTGTATGGCAACTTCTGGTATCTCAAGTATCTGAAAAATTTCCTGATTTGGGAGGGGAGAAGCGAATGCATAACTCTATTTGAACTCATTGCATTTTAAAAGGAAGATAAGTACAGTTTACTATTATGTGGGGTTTCTTTGTTTTGTTTGTTTGGTTTTTTTTGTAATATAAAAAGGATCCTAAGGGGATGAAGTTAACTTATTTTGTCAGAAGCTGTGGAAAGGAGCTTTAACATAAATGGGAATGTGATCCAGTGATTGTATTATAGTTACATAAAAGATTACTTTTAATTGGGATTATTTTATATGGAAATCCAGTTTATGGATGATACATTACTTAGAGTTAATTTTTTTAAGGGATTTGAAATGTAAATTCTTTTGTTCCAAATTAGTTGAATAATTGGAAAGGGAATATTTTTTTTTGTCAGAGGACTGCGTGAAATGGCTAAGTAATTTCAAAGAAGCCACAAACCACTACCAACAACATGATACCTGAGCCTTAAGGTTTCACAGACGTAATAAAGGATATGTAGTTATGATTTTTTACATACATACATACTTATATATACATGTAGATTTTTGTATGTGTAACATTATTCATAATATGGAAAAATGTAAGATTTCCATCTTATGCCTGAGGATAACTTTTGACTGAAATCTGCTAACAAATGTGGTTGATTCAAGTATATTTGTCCCCTCTGATTATCACTGAGCTCAGGCTCATAGGCAGTTTACTTCTCTTGGGGAACACGTATGTATTTTATTAGTGAGGTTTCTGTTTTAAGTGTGATGCTGTGCTTTGTATGGTGCAGTCCATGGCAAAGGAAAATCTGTGAAACAACATCTGTTCCATACAGGTGTTCTTAACTGTCCCATCATTAATTGGGCAGAGGATTTAAGAAGTTATAAGTAGGATTTATGAAGTTATAAGAAGGATTTAAGGTGTTATAAGTTGCCTTGCTGGTGAAGGGAACACTGATCCGAGATCTGGGTGTATCTTAAGAGTAGAAGATGCCTGTGCAGGCACAGATACCTTCCTACAAGTCTGGAAAAAGAGCTGGTCAAAAGGCCTGTGAGACAATGACTTTCTTAAAAAGACTTGGCCAATACCCAAGTCCTGCTGGGCAAATATGTCTCAATAATTGGCTGGAAAAAAAAACCAAAACAATCTTTTCCTGTCCAAGAGCTCTAGCAGAGCAAAACTACTGCCACATGATGTAAATATTTATTAATTTCTCATCCTGGCTGCTGCAGAGTATGTTCATTTTGTTATTGGTTAAAAACCTGAGCTTTGTGGTTGTAACTTAAAATCCTGTTCTGTTTTGTTGTCATAGTGGTTTTGTTGAATTCCTAACGTAAAAAGCTTTCCTATGTAGTACTTTATTATAATATGGCTCTCCCAGGAGAGAAAAATAAACAACTGTTTAGTGAGGAAGCCTAAAGACTTCTGTCAATAGATTGAGATTCTTCACTTCTCTGCACACACTAATAGCTTTGTTATGCCTTGGGAAAGGAGGTATGAAAGTTGTTAGCTTTAACATTCATAATCCAAATTCCTACAACTTTAGTGTGTCAGCTTCTGTGACTCTCAGATGGTCAGAGTCTTCCCTGGCTGCAAGTTGTTTGCCTGTTGTGAATGAAATTCTTCCCACAGACTGGCACAAGCCTACTCTGCGATGTAAATTGTGTTTTGTAACACACTGGGCTTGAGGTTCATTTTCATAAAGCTAATGATACAGGCTAGACGTGATGACAAACATGCTTAGGGATGATTGTTTTTGGAGGAGATGATTTATTAATGCCTTTTGCTAGAGAAAATAATACATTCTGATGTGAAGTTTCTGGCTGGTGTGAGGAATTCTTTGTATTATTTCCCTGGATGTGTTTACCATGAAATGTACAGTAATACAAAGCTTAAGTGAGTAAGTTCAAATACCAGAGGCAGTGTCACGGTGATGGTGAACTCTACTACACTAACGTGTACTGCTGAACTTGTAGCCGTCTCCTCTGCTGTTTGTTCAGGTTTCTTCTTTCCAATTAGAATTTAATTTCTAAACTGAAATTAGTTGGAGGTAGTTGTGCTAATATTGGCCGGAGCTGATGAAAGGAAGGTGTGTATTTGATAGCCTGAAAACCCGTCCTCAGGTTAACACAGCACTTTTGAGCATGGCTTCAGCTTGTGTTCTTGAGAACTTCTGTCATTATAGCCCTGAGACTCCAGCAATAACAGTTGCTGATATTTCCATAACCTTATGTTATGGAATGATGTGCTCTGTCATCAGCCAAATCTCATTTCAGAGCAGAGGTTATATGAAAGGCACAGCCATGGCAAATTAGCTCCATAATTTAGCTTTACTGAGATTAAGTGTAATAAGCCCATATGGTTTAATTTTGGACAGCAGTCCTATATAGTGTGTTTGAGCTAATATTTACAGCTATTTATAGAGAATAGCAAGTATGCAAGAGAGCAAGGGCAGAGCAGAACAGATGAGCACGCTGAGTTTATGTAACACTCTAACTGCTTGTGTCATGAGGAGGAAAAGCTGCTAATGGTTGCTTATTGTTATTGAAAGCAACAAATAAAAGGGAATAGATTATTATCCAATTAACTTGTAGTTAACTTACTGGGGCTCTGTAGAAGCGATAGGTTGGTCTACTAAGGACTGCTAAATACCTGATTTTATATTAATTAACACATTGATCATTAATTGGACCTTGACTTACTCCCCTTGGCTGGCATGAAGCTTACTCTCATAACAACAGTAGTGATATCATTTAATGTATGGGCTCATTATGTGTGCCCATCATTCTGTGTGCCTTAAAATTACCTTTCTACACTGGTGCATTTGGGATAAAGGCTCCAAAATCAGCAGGACTTTATTAAAATTGCTGAAAGTCATCTTGAGTCCATTCCTCCCTTAATTTTATTTGCTTCCTAGTGTGATTCAGATGCAAAGAAATTGCTAATGGGCATAGAAACCAGTGTAAGTTCTGTGCTTAAACGGTAGAAAAAACTGGCTGTTCTTTGTAGCAGAGATGTGTCTTGGTTGTTCTGATCTTTGATGATGCCATGTTCATGCTGCTTTCCAAAAGAGTCTTTTGTTTTGGTTTTTTTTTTCCTTGATGCCTGGTTTAAATTTCAAAGTTATTTTCAAAGTTCTTCTTACCCAGTGCACTGTGCTTGCTGAGCTGGCTGCAGACTCAGAAGCACCAGAAGCCTTCCCAGGAATAAACAGGGTTCTCTTAAGCCCAAATACAGCACAGTGTTTTCTCACAGGACAAGGGACCCCTAAGTAATGTCTCTTCTGCTGGTGTTCAGAAGCTTGTACTGATATGTTCAGGCCTTTCCTGTGCTAATAAATGAAGTTGAAGCCAAGTCCCTGTTTGAACCACGGTGAGACTGGTTTTAGTGCCCAGTGTCAGAGGCCAGTCCTTGCCTTGAAATAGTGTGAAATTTACTTTCCGCAAACCCAGCCCCCAGACTTCAGAATCCCGGGTTAACTTGTGGGTGTGGAATGTTTAAATACATGGTGTAATTGTGTTCCATTATCTTCTCCGTGCTGCCAGGGATGAGGGGAGATTCCTACTTCTTTGGCATGCGGGGCCTTGGCCACTACGGCTGCATCCCGGAGGATGGAGGGCAGTTCCTACTCTACTCTATCAATGGAGACAATGGCGTAAAGAGATGTTTTGCAGAGGAAGATTTTCATGAAATAATTGATTTCAATGATCTCCCGAATTCTCTCTTCGCCTGCAACGTTCACCAGTCCGTGTTTGAGGATGAGGACAGTAAGGTACAGTGTCTCTTTCCATGTTTTCCCTGTAAGAGAAACCTATGCTTTATATCTGTTTATTGCAGTCAGTGAAACGGTTTAATTGGTCTCATGCAAAGAAACTTGATCACAAATATGACTTCTTTCTAAGGTGATAACAACAGTCTGCTGTGACATTTATTTCAAGAGTGTAAAAGCTGAGGTCAACAAAAAATGATTTTCTTTTGTTGAGATTTGCAGAATACTGAAATGCAGGTTTGGGTGTTCCTGGCAACCTTGGCTGCAGGGATGGTGGGGATGGCAGAGTCAAACATGATGGCTGCTCCTGCTTGCTGATCACAGACCACTGGGATGGGAGGCTACCTTTCTGTATTTTCTCTTAGAATTAGAGAATCCTTAGGTTGGCAACGACCTTTAAGATTGAGTCCAGCCATTTACCCAGCACTGCCAAGCCCACCACCAGACTGTGTCCCCAAGTGCCACACGTACACATCATTTTAAACCCCTCCAGGGCTGGTGACTCAACCCTTTCCCTGGGCAGCCCGTTCCAATGGTTGACAACCCTTTTGGTAGATAAATTTTTCCTAATATCCGAGCTAAACCTCCCCTGGCATGCCTTGAGACCATTTCCTCATGTTTTATTAATTGCTCATTTGGAAAAGAGACCATCACCTGCCTCACTCCAACCTTCTTTCATGTACCTGTAGAGAAGAGAGATAAGGTCTGAAGTGTTTGAAGTTATCTGCAATACTGTGTTCTCACTGTCATTCACTTTGGATTTTCTAGATTAAAAAGACATGAGAAACTTCATGAAAATATTTTGAACTCTGCAGTTAATCGAAAACAGAATGTTGAGAACAACATGGTCTTAAGATAATAATAATAACAATTTAAAAAAAACAACTTTTGCAGGAAGCATTCAGTTCCTGTTTCTTAGTCTACTATTCTTTCTGAGACTTCAGGAATATAAAACTGATTGCTTGGGGCTTTATACTCTGATGAAATGAGTCTGAGCTAATTGTTATAGGCACATCTGAAGCTAGTTGAGTGTCCCGTTCAGCATTTTCAATTCAGAAACAAACTGGCAGTGGTACAGTGGATTTTGGCTGAAACTGTCTGAGGTATCCAGACAGAACTACAAAGTCACTGGGACCAGAGCTGGCCAGAAAGGACAAAGGATTTTTAGTGGGGGAATTACCAGATGAAAGAGAAATAAATCAAGATTTCTAAGAATACCGGCTTCCTGTTAAAGGTACTAAAAGTGGTGTCTGCTGAGGCTGTACAAGTAGAATTATTTGGGTTTAGTTTTTTAGGCATCTTTGTCTTCTGTAATGATGTCTTATGTATGTTTGAGTAATACAGATTAGTGCTGTGATATGAGCTTTAAAATGGGCATTTATATATTAAAAATCCTACACTCTAATTGCAATTTTGAAAAACAGTGCCCTATTTTATTGAATAGGCCTTTTGCTAATAAGCATCTTGCATTTACATTCTGCCATTTTCCAGAATTTTCTCACCATCTGGTAATGAACTTGACTAAAGTTGAAGGGGTCTAAAAGTCCAGTTTTAAAGGAAGAAAACGGAAGCCCACCTAGAAGCAGAGAATCTCTCTCTTCACCCTGCAGGGATTCTATCCCCACTTGCTCCTGAGCTTTCCCTTTTGAGAGCTGTATTCTGGTATTTAGCTGGTGGCTTAGTTAGAAAATGGAATGGGTGATTATGTAAGTATGTGGGATAGCAATCCCCAGAGACTTGCAGGACTTAAGGATGTGTCTTAAGAATAGCAGCTGTGTTGTGGAGGTGGATATTCTGTGCCACGTGCAGGTCTGTAAATGCCCTGTCCGTGCTGCGGGTTGAACAGCTCTGTTTGCAGGTAAGTGGTTACTCCTGTAAGTCTATATTTAACAAGATGGGATTACCTTCAGATTTCTCATTAAATCCAAGAACCTGGGGAATTGATTTTGGTTTTTATTATTCCTGTAGAACATGTACTTGTTTTCCCAGTTGATTAATACCCATAATCCTTTCTATTAATAACTGTTGCTGCAAGATAAGAGCACACATGAATTCAAAATAAAATATTGTCAAGGTGCTAAGCTGAATTTTAAAATCTCACACGATCACTATTCATAAATGTTGCTAACAATTATATCTTCAATTATATTTTGATCCAAAGTACATGTAATGGTACAATAAACTTCTAAAAAGAATGTGCTACAGTAATGGTTATATCTGCAATTGTTTAATTGTGTTATTCATTCTACAGAAAATAAAGCTTTTTGTAATGTACTTTTGACTTTTACTCCTGACCTGCACTTTTAGGAGGAAAGTAAAGGTATGACTGGAAGTTACAAGTTAGCTAGTAAAGGAAGCCAGAGAAACCTGTCATTATAAATGTCTGGTTTGACTTGGTGTGGAAAGTTCTGAGTGGCTTTAGCATTAATGTAAAGAATTTACACTATCAGTTTTAAAGTTACATTATCTGAAGTGTCTAAGGTCCTGAAATGTCCAGTTCAAACTTTTAACACTCACTGAAGACAGGTTTTAATTTGAAGGCATTTAACTCCTTTGTATCAGATACAGGGTAAATTCTAGATTGTGCTTGAGTGTGGACTTGCAGCAGCTACTGGCAGCATGTACACCTGTGCTGAGGATAAGCTGATTCGGTTTGTTCTGAGTCCTGAGTCAGAAATACCCTTTCACCAGTGTTGTTTGTCTACAATCCCTCTTAGAAGGGATTCTGTCTCCTGTCAAAAGCAATGATGGTACCTGCAGGGAGCCTGAGTTCGGACGTTCATTTTATGAAGGTGGGGAATTCTGGCAGCTGAAGGCTGTGTCCTTTGCAGGGAAAGACACAGGCTTGGGTTTTCTCCTGGCTGGCACCCTGAGGTCGCCCCATCCTGAGCCTGAAGAGTTGTGGACTCTGGAATCTGAAGATGAGTTTGCCATCAGGCTTCCAGGAAGCTGCTCAGGACTGACTGCCCTTAAACCCTGAAGAAAAAGGGAATATAGGTTAAAGCTACCTGTAGCTGATGTTGCTTCAGTAACAGAGCATCTGGTCAAAAAATATTTCCCTACCTTCCAGGCTGTGTTCTTGGAAAGAAATGTGTGCTTGGATCAGGTGAATGCCCCAGATAACTGGGTTGTTAATGTGGGCATTTAAGGATTTGTGCAGAGTGGTTTAGCAGCTTGCTGCAGCTGAGGGGAGCTGGCTTTGCTTACCTCCACTCCCATCACGGACAGCCTGCACTTCCTATGAAAAATGAAATTGTACCTTCTTTACAGTGTGCTAGAAAACACAGAGCTTGTCAGTTCCTAAAACCCAGCAAAGGTGTGGAGAAGATTATCCAACAGGATAATCTGTTGCAAAGCTGGGATCACATTTGGTTGTGTCCCTGTCACTGTCCTGTGTTCTGATCATTTGTTTTGGCATAAAGCTGTTAATGGTAGGGGCAGATTAATTTGGTGTTTTGGAGTGTACAGCGCTGACTTGGTTGGGTCATGGAAGTCTTATTGTAAAGAAGCTAAAATTAAAATTACTCCTTAACCCTGGGTTTTGTCGCATCTCTTGGAAAAACTGATGGGACTGTTTATGTGTGAGCAAGATACGGCAAAATTGAGACTTATTTTTGGCTGGTAGTGTGACTGAATGGGAGGTGCTGCTCCTTTTAGCTTTCCTGATAAAGCAACTGTATTGGTGAGCCAAAGGGCACGACTCTGATAACTCCTGAGGGTGGGTATGCGAGTGTTTCAGCAGTTAATTGCTACCCATAGCCCTTAAACTTTGGGTAGTAACTCTTTTGTTGTGCTTTTGTTTTGCATGTATCACTGTTTTACAAAACCAACCTTTCTGTTCTGTGACTTGAACTTCCTTCAGGCTGGGACTGGTAAACACACTGTCAAAGTGAAGCATCTTTGTCTCTTAGGATGGTTTCTTCAGCTGCTGTAGTGCCTCAGGAGATGCTTACACAAAGCTGTCATTATTAGAATATGCTTTCATGGGGGAAGGATGTGTTTCCTCAAGCTTTTTAGAAGCTGCATGCTCCTTTGTCTCCGATTCTTTTGGCTCAAATTGGAAGGAGCACCTATTAAACTTGATGGTTTTATTTCAGATAAAGAGTGATTCATCAGTTTCTGAGCATTTTAGTTACGATGAAGCTGCCTAGGCAGTGATAGCCAAAGTCCACCAAGTGCTTTTTCTTGCCAATGTAATTTAAACCAATAGGAGATACTATTTCTGCGTGAGAAAATACTGATCAAATGTGTCCAGTTCTGGAAATTCCAGCGTAAGGAAGACATAGACATACTGGAGGGAGGCCACAGAGATGAAGGAACGGGAGCCTGTCTGCTCTGGAGAAAGGCCAAGGGAGCTGTGCCTGTTGAGCCTGGAGAAGGCTCAGGTGGATCTGAGCAGTGTGTGTGCACACCTGAAGACAGGGTGCAAAGAAGGCTGATCCAGGCCCCTTTCAGTGGTGCCAAGGGGCAGGAGCAGAAGCCACAGACATCAGCTGAAACACAGGAGGTTCCCTCTGAACATCAGGAAACACGTTTGTACTGTGGCAGTGATACCACAGGATGCCCAGGGGGGCGGTGCAGACTTTCTCTCTCCGTGGAGATATTCCAAAGCTGTCTGGATATGGTCCTGGGTATCTAAGCTCAAGCTGGCCCTGCTTGAGCCAGGGGTGGATTGGAAATGATGACCTCCAGAGGTCCTTTCCAATATCCTCCAGTCTGTGATTTTTTGAATATCTGTTGAAGCATATCCTAATTCTTCTGATGCAGAGGGCCAGTGTGGGAATGCAAGACTGGGGACTGAAGGTGATTAAAAATACATTTTCTGAACCACGAGCTTAATGGAGGTGGGGTGGGGCAGGAAGGAGAAAAGTCAAACTAACAAGCCAATGGAAAAGATAACCCTATTTTAATAGAAGGACTTTACTATGAAAACAATTACTATTTTCATGAGGGATTCTTTCACATTACAACTATTTACATATATTGGGTGATTGCTTGTTCTTACTGCAGAGGCCTCTGTTAGACTTCCTTTGACTTTCTTTTTTTAAGATGTATTATTGAACTTGGATCCTGAAAAATATTTAAGGCTCCCTCAGGTGGGTGCTGGAATATTTGTCCAAGGGTGATGCTTTAAGAGATCTTTGTAGCCTTACTTGTAAAGGCTTTTTTTCCTTTGTACTTGCATTCAGATTTCTCAACAAAGCACATTTTCGTGCTGCTATTTTTATTTTTAAGGTTCAGTGAAAGGCACTGGACTGCTCACTGGTCTACTGTGTTGTCTTTAACTTTTATATGTTAATTCTGGAACGGAAACTTTCTGCTGATGCTTTGACTGAAGCAGATAATTGAAATGTGTCTGCTCAGTGCTCCTTTTAAACAAAGTGGAGCCAGTGTGTCTGCTGCCATGTGTGAAATGTTTCTTCGGTTCCCTTTTCCTACAGGCTAATTCAAGATGATGCTCTGGGAGGCTCTGGGCAGGCTTTGTGTCCACAGGGGAAGATCTGTTCCTTTTGACTTGAGTTTTAACCATCTAGATTGTGAAGTCAGAATCTCTTTGTTCATATTACATCACTGAAGCCTCTAGGTGTTGAGTCATCATTATATTTAGAGGGTGGCACACTTCTTTTTGGTCTAATATTAGTAGTCAATCCCAGACCCAGTGGAAGGTCACCCTAGCAAAGATTAAGTCAGGCTCCAAGGCTGGAAAGGAATGCAGGCTTCACTCTGCCTTCCTGGTACACTTGCTGTTCCTTTGTTTTACTTTCAGTTTTTCTGCCTTTTAAGGTTGGTGGTGGTTGATATGATATCATTATCAGAAGCTGCCACTTGAAGCAAACTGTGCCTTGTGCTGTGGAATCTCTACTGACTCTGCTTTATAAATGGGATTGATGTTACTCCTTGGCATTCTGTGAAAATGGAAGTGTTTCTTTACTATACTCTGTCTATACATGTGATAAAATGAAAATACAGAGAGCTTGCAAACAGAGGCTGTAGGAACAGTGTCCTTCATGAATCAGAGCTGCCCTCTGGGAATCCTATTTTGCACTTTTCCCTGGGTGCTGGTTTGCAGACAGTCAAGCAGTGCTTTTTCAGCATGATCATGGAAGCACTAAAATAAAGCTTTAGGAGGCTGTTCTTGCTCTGAGAAATATGCAGTCTAAAGTTCTTTTTCCATTGCATTATTTCTTTTCTGTAACTAATTTCAAATACTTTTCCTACAAACCATCTCTGAGCAATCCAGTGTTTTGTCCGAAAACACCTGTGACCTTCCCTGCTCTGCATCTGATATTCCATCTGACTGCTGGAGTGGTAAGCCTGACTTTTTCAGCCTCATTATACAAGTTCTCTCTACAACTGGAAAAAGCTGTTGATACTTGGCCTTAAAATGGCCTTAAACCAAAGGAGGGTAGGCTGACATTAGATACTAAAAAGAAATTCTTGGTTGTGAGGGTGGTGAAACCCTGGCACACATTGCCCAGAGAAGCTGTGGCTGCCCCATCCCTGGAAGTGTTCAAGGCCAGCTTGGATGGAGATTGGAGCAACCTGGTGTAGTGGAAGGTGTCCCTGCCCATGGCAGAGGTTGGAACTAGATCATCTTTTTAGGTCCCGTCCAACCCAAACTATTCTGTGATTCTGTATTTGTCATTCATAAACTTCCCTCCCTTTTACCCCATGGTGTAACTGCTGGACCTTGTTACCCAGCTGTCTGTTGGCACATGGAATGGGATGTGGTGTCACAGCTCCTCCCTGCAGCTGTTGTTCCTGTGCTTTGCTCACAGGTTGGGTGTTCTGTTGAGGAGCTCAGATAAGAGAAGCAGTAACTTCATGAAGTTGATGTACCGTAGCATGTGGATTATCTAAATGTGACTGGCAGTAAGATCCACAAAGCATCTCAGTGTCTGGAACTCCTTAGGTCTCAAGCCACAGCAGCCATAAGGAGCTGAGGTTTTACTGGAGAAGGGGCAGTAGGGAAGTTCACCTTCACTGACATTTGGGATCTGTTGAGTATTTATTCTGGTTCGGAGGCAGAAAATGAGTTAATTTTGATTGGTGTATTTTGCATATTCAGAATGTCAATGCATATTTATAAGGAGATGATTTAAGGCTGCTCTTGTAGCTCTTAACAAGACAACTTGAATTTATGTATGTATATAAGGTCTGATGGTAATTTCCTCTGAGGTGATCTGCAGAATTTCCAAAGGAGCTGTAAGGAGTTGTCAGTCTAGTTTAGGCATTCCTTCCGTCTTCTCTTGGGTTGTTCTGGAGATTATGCTGTTGGCATGCAGGAATTGCCCAGCTCTGAATATTCCTCAATTGAATCAATGTTCAGTCCTGCTCTAAAAATGTGGTTTGGTGTTTTTGTGGTGGTGCTGGTGTTGTCGTTTTCTTTTAAAACAAAAAAAACCCTCAACCAACCAAAAAGTTAGTAACAAGTATTCCTGGGTCTGAAAGGCCACCGTCTGTCATGTGGATCCTATCTAATAATTGTTACAGTACCTGAGGTTATTTTCCCATCCATGCACAACGTTCTTGGTAGCCCAAATGCCACTGTTTAGACGGGAGAACGTGCCTGGCAAAAGACCAACTGGGTGAAAGGTAGGCCTGTATTCCTTGCAGCTGAAATCTGAAGTAGCGCTTCAAAGCATTTAACTTTACTAGTTATTTGTAAATTACAAAAATAAACTGATTAATGTTCTTTCCAGAACACACAAGACAGCAGTTACTGTCTGCTTTTTAAATTTGGAAACGTACTTTTTTCCTTAAGAGCAACTATGGAAAAATTCTTCTAGCGTTGGCTTTCTGTGGCTGTGTTCTACTCTGCAGTCTAGAGGGAATGTGTTATCTCAGACCAGGGTGGGTGGGAAATCTTTCCTGGGAAAGGACCATTCAGAGTAAGTATTTACTTTTTTTTTTTTTACAGGAATATAAATTTCTTATCAGTTCTACTAAAATACAGACTTTTGAATAATGAGACATTTTAACAAAGGTGTCAGTAAATCCATGCCAAGGTTTATGAGGGCTTTCTGTTATGGCATGAGAAAACAGGCTCTGGGAGCCATAGGGAATTGCAGGGTCTTGTGTGTAAGTCAGTAAAAAACCATCCTCTTAATTACTCCTTTCTCCAGCACACTGGACACTGTAGGATAAACTGTGGGTAGGTCTGATTTAGACATCCCTAAACACTGTACAAATTTAGGTTAAGATTCCACTTGGCAGCTGTCTGTCTCCTGTAATAGGTTGAACTAAACTCCTGGACTCAAATGCCTTTTGATCTTTGAGGAAGTTGGATCTGGCTGGGAACACTGAGGCTGGTGTGGCTTTCCTCTGAACTCCACCAGGGTTAGCTGGAATAGGGGTTCAGCCAGGGACTTCTGCTGACAGAGTTTTGGTAGTGGGGTTTTTTTCCTTCTGACTATCCTGCTTGAAAATGCTGGAGTTTGACTGCATGTACACAGAATATTGAGCCTTTCTTCTCCAGGCTGATTGCAGGATATGTTGTTTTCTGGGATGATAAGATTTATTGTAACTGGTGATGCTTCCTATTCTTGACCAGTGTTACTCCTGTTTTGGGGTTTTTTCTCTTTTTTTCCCCTGTCTGGCAATCTAAGACGTGGCATGTTTTTGTAAAGCAATAAAAGTTGAGATGATAAGACACCAGCTTACACTTGGAATAAACCACAGCCATGAACTCTGCAGGAATTTCCTTGGGTCTAATTGAAACTGATGCTGGCACGCTGCATATTAAAGGAAGACGTCAACCCTTTAGGTATCTGCTGACACAAGCAAGAGCTACAGCTCCCAAAGGGAAAAGCTGCCTTTATGTAATTTGTAGAAAAGTCTTTGGTTTGTTCCACTAAGTAGTTCTTATCAGCAAATATCTGCTAATAATCAAACACAGTTTTGCCCGTCTCCCTCCAGCAAACTGTCACTGTGAAGTCAACAAAAATCCTGTTTTTCTATCTGATAGTAATCAAAAAGTGCAGTAAAGCCATTCTAATGTGGTTAGGGCAGCAGCTGTTCTTTATTTTAATAGCATCAGAGGTCCTAATCCATCCACAAGTTCTGCTATCAGTTTTCTGGCCCAAGGAAAAGGCTGCTAAATGAAGGTCAGCCTTCATTAGCAGTCCATAAAGACACTACGTTTACAGAAGCAACCTTATATTTTAATCACATTCAAAACAGTAAATTTACAACTCTTAATTACCACTTATTTAAGGGAATTTCTCAAATCTTTCATACAAAATATATGGTAAGAACACTGTGCAAGAGTTAAATGTAATTAATACACTAATGCTTAATAGAGGTGTGTAAAAATAATGCTTGAAGAGGAATATTGTCTTAGAAAATGAGGGGTATGGGGAGGTAGTGTGAGAAAGTACAGGGTGGAGATAAGATTGTGGCATTAATTAAGACAAAATCTGCAACAGATTTGAGCACAAAGTTGAGAGATCATAGTTGAATCAAGGCGATACGAATTATCAGTTACTCCTGTGCATTTGAAAACATGTGTTCTTCCATGCCAGATAAATTCCTGATTCTTTTCCCTCTGGTGGAAGTTTCAGTATTTGCTGCAGTAGTGCAAAGATTTCTCCGTGGTTTTGTTCTCAGATCCAATCCTGGGGCAACAAGATCTGCTGATAAACTATACCATTCCATCAGTGAGGATTTTGTTTGAGTTCTCCGTTTCCTGTGTAGTGTGTGTGTGCATGTACTTTCTTTAATTATCTTGGCTTAATGTGATTACTTTTAGGTTATTTTCTTCTAATTCGATTGCATTTTCTGGACAGTCTACCCTGCTTCAGTTACATAACTTTTGTACTGGGCTTTGAAACTTAATCCAGAAGCAGAGGCATTGCAGATATGGTGGATGTAATGTGTTTGTCTCAGAGGGATAAGAGAAGCCTTCCATGGGATACGGACTAATGTGCTGGAAGTTAAGATGACAGTAAAATGGGGAAAAAATTTACCATATCTCTGGGAAGAGAGTAATGAAAGCAACTCTTGCACTGCAGCAGGGTGGACTCAAGTCTTTGTGTGTTGCCTTTACCTGGCCTTGTGGTGAGTTAAAAAACCATAAAGACATTGTAAGACTGCAGTGTGCAGAATTTAGAAATTTTGCATTTCATGTTACTGGAACCAGTACTGGGGAGAAATCTGATGGTTTCATCCCTGTATTTCCAGCATGTGGCTGGCTTACAGGGGAAGAACAAACTGGGAACTTCAGAAGATGCAGAGGAAGTGAGGTACCAGCCCTGAATGCGGGGAGAAGTCCCCTGTGTTAAGGCCTTGATAACACACTGGTGTGTACCATGGGCTGACTTACAAAAGCCATGATAAAGACAAGAAACACATGTCTCTTCTGTTTTTATTCTTCATGATTCTTTTGGATGCTGATTTTTTTTTTTTTTTAATTTCTTCTTGAAATCTTTTGGTTGGGTTTTTTTTTTTTTGTTTGTTTTGTTAAACAGCTGGATTTCATGGTATCCCTGGCTGAAAGCACGGTCAGTTCACTGAGGCTGAAATAGCAGCAGTCTTGAAGAGAAGGGAATGGGTATTTCACATGATTGAGGTTGTTTTGCATTGAGCCACAGGGCCATCTAAATCAGCCTTCTGCCAGTTTGGGGACTGGAGTTATTCTTGCTTGGCTTTCTCTGAGTTCTGGGACAGGGCCATGTACAGACTGAGAGCACTGACACAGCCTGGAGGCTGCCTCCTATGTGATATTAAACATTTTTAATATACATTACCAAGTTGGCACTGCTTGCTTTCACTTTCTGCCTCTGCAAAGCTTCTGGGTGGATTCTCCCAGGAATGTTTCCTTAACAAGCAGAGACACAATTTGGGATATATAATGTTAGATGCTTAAATGAGTAACTTCTGCACCCATTCAGTTCTTACATACTGGGAATCCTGTTCCTCTGAATAAACGTGCAGGGCTGCTTCAAACTGTCTGACTTGAGTGATTTGGTCACAGACACTTCCAAATCCCTTTAAAGTCTGCTGCTGTCAACAGGAGCTGTGGAAATTTATCACAGAATGCTGTTATGTTGTCCTTCCTTTCTGTGTCCTTCTGTAAATCCCTTTTTATCTTTTGCACCTGTAAGTACAAATCTTCCTTTCAGGTGTTTCTTTACCTGGTGTCCATTCTACCTGCTGTGTGCTCTGTAATGCAGCTGCTCCTGTGATTGCTCCTGTTTGCCTCACAATTAAGAGGGAGAAATACTGCACAAGTGGTGCAGGAGTGTTTCTTAGGAAGATAATCTGTCTTCCTTTTTTTTTATATTCCAGTTTCAAATGATTTAAATAAAAAAGCTGATACCTTTTTATAAGTATTTCCCAAAGAAATTGTTTTATTGTCTTAATCTATCATTCTTACAGTTCTGAATGGAAGTTTTTCTGACTCCCTGCTGGTTTGTGACCTACATACAGCAGATGCAGTTTGTCCTATGCATGTATTTAGACTTTGAGAATTTTTTTTGGAGCTGTCACTTACTGAAGCACAGTTCTGATTATCTATTCAGAACCCTGCTGCATCACAGTCTTTCTGTTGATCTAAAATATATGATGTGATTGACGCTGTATGGCGACAACAAAAGCAACTGCTTAAAATAGCTGCTCCGAGCTACGTGTCTGTATTCCATGTGTTTACTTCAGGTCTAAGAATTAAATCCTTATCTGATATTTGTCAGTCTTGAAACAGAAGGAGATGGATGTACACCTTATCAGTATCTTGAGTGAAGATGAGATTTTTCCATGTCTTCCATTCCCAGCACAACCCTGTATTTTTCCAGACCATTCTTTCTCTAACTAACAGAAAGGGGGAGGGGGGGGGAGAAAAAGTGTTGCACAGGATCTGCACTTGGTAGGAGAATTAATTTCATGTAAAAACCAACTACTTTCTAGTGGTATAGCTGAAGGGGAGAAAGGGTGATGGAGTTTGAACATGAACAATAACAGGCACTGGATTTTTAGAAAAATCTTTATAAGGTGAAAGTGATGTGAAGACAGTGACTTTTTTAGAATTTTTGTGGTTTATGTACTGCAAGTATGCAGTATACAGTTTCTGGATAATCCAATCTCCTTGAAATATTTGGTACCTGTCTTGCTTTTTCTTCTACTTCTGCATTAGCAGTTAATGCCCTCCCTACCTTATTTTGTTATTGAAGGACCTTGAGCTATCCTTTAGCCACATTCTTGTAGCATAAGGACTGCTGTTAACCCCAGATCTATAAAACATGAGTTGTGTCAGTATTGTGGTCTTGATTTTTAAAAGAATTTTAGTTTCTTGTTCATGTATTTTGCTTTTTTGACCTGAGTTGCCACCTGTAGGTTGATTTTTTTGTTGTTGTTGTTTGTTTTTTGAGGTTGTACCTTAGGTGTGTGTTTGGCAAGGTGAAAGGGAGTATTTGCATCTGGCATTCTCACACAGAAACATCGCTTCTGAAAACTGGGGTAAAAACACTGATACTGTGGAATTTGAGATTAGAATTATGAAAATAAAAATCACTGTTCCACTTCTTTCTGATCTCTCCTTGCACCTGATGATTGTGCAGCAAGTGATCTTGATAGTGAAGGTAAACTTGATTTATACACACTTAGGCTATTTACACGGTGTAAAGGAAAATCCTAGCGGGTACAGAAAGAAATCCCAGACTTTCTGTGGATACCCCAGCCTACTGTGTGTGAGCTAAAGGCCACCAGGGTGTGTGCGCTCTGGTTCATGGGTGCCATCTGCTGACTCCTCCGTGAACCACACAGCACTTGCCGTTGGAAGAGGGAAAAATAATACATGTTAAGGAATGTAGTTTTAAATACCCTGCCACTGGAATGTTAAATACAAAATACGATTTTTAATCCTTGCTGGTTTTTTGGAGTTAGAACAACAGTGTTTACCCTAAATATTTTTCAATTTCATCTCAGCCCTGCAAAATGGTTTTACAGAGGAATTATTATTACTCTCAGATTTCTTTTGCAGTGTTTTTGCTTATGGTGGACCTAGATCTTAATTTCTGCAGCACCTGAACTCAGCTTCTAGCATTTTATCTTCAACATTTCTGAAGTTTTTCCTTATTCCATGTGTTTATTCCGTCAGTGGTATCCTCTGTATAGCTAGGAAGACAGACTGAAATAATTTCTTTGTTGTGCTTGCCTGCAAACCTGGTAAAATAGGTTCTGTTGTCCCTTGTGACCATACCAGCAGCACTACCAGGTAAAGTAATATAAATAGGTGACTACACCTGATTGAGTAGCAAAGCTGAGAGAAGGGGCAAACTGGAGGAGAACAGTTTAGTTTTAGACCCCAGAGTAGTTTAGAGCCCACTGATTAAACTGGTTTTAAAAGCAACTTCTGATTTGTCTTGCTTGTCACAGTTTTCGTTAAAATCAATTTATTGCTTTGTGTCACTCAACTGAATGTTGGTGAGTATCTACTGAGAAGGAATTCAATCCTAATAAATATGACATATGTAATGCCATCATCATGGGCTGCTGTAAATCAGATCTTTTTCTGGCAAGGGCTCCATCACTATAATGTGAGATTCCAGCTAATCCTCTGTCATGGAGCAGCTTTGCTCTCCATGCTGTGGAGAGATAGCACAACCAAATGATTATTGGTCTAGTTAGGACTTGGGACCCAAATTGTGTACAGGTTTATCTTTCTCTCCTGACCAGGACTCCATTACTCTCCCACCTACTGTAGCTGGATGTTGTTGGGATAAATGGAATCACAGAGTCATTAAGGTTGGGAAAGACCTCTGAGATCATGGAGTCCAACCATTAACCCAGCACTGCCAAGGGCACCACTAATCCATGTCCCCAGGTGCCACATGCACCCACTTTTTGAGCACTTCCAGGGAGGGTGATTCCACCAGTTCCCTGGGCAGCTTGTTCCAATGCCTGGCAACCCTTCCAGTGAAGAAATTTTTCCTAATATCCAATCTAAACCTTCTCTGGAGCAACTTGAGGCCATTTCCACTCATCCTTTCACTTCTTATCTGTGAGAAAAAACCAACCGCCACCTGAATACAGCCTCCTTTAAGGCACTTCTGCAGAGCAGATGTATCCCAGGAATGATTTAAGGCTTTTAAGCCTGGCTGTTACAGGGAGCCCCTCATCTTTTTCTTTTTTTTCCTTTTTGGTAAAGTAAAGGAGGAGAAGTACTGTTGCATTAAGATGATTAAAATCTGATCCATGTTTATGTGTATTTATTGTCTTATTTGGCAAAGCCCTACTGAAGTATATAGGGTTATTTGAACGCAGGATAATGTATATAATGGATACAGTTTCATCCTGGTTTAGATGAATGGCATCAGCTAAAATATGTAGTAGTAAATTATTTAAATACATTTACAGTGTTTTTTGAGCAAAATGAGAAGATTGAGGACTTGTGCTTTTCATAGCACAGCCTTGCTAAGGAGACTGCTTTTGGTAAAAATAACTTGATAAAAAGCTCTACTTTTAACTTTGAATCTTCTAATTTAAGACTAAATTGCTTGTGCCTTCTCCCCTTGACTGCTAAGGGGTGGGGAGAAATCTTTGGTATTCTTATCTTTATGGGGGAGGTGGAATGTCCTCCAGATATGCACAGAAATACTTAGCAGAGCTAATTGGTGCCTAATGGGTACAGTCGCTGTCTAATGTGAAAAGGTAGTTAATGAATGGACTGGAGAGAATGCTTCCTGAAATATTTGAATACATCAGTAGTTTTAAATGCATAAAACATAAGGGAAAAAAACCTGTAATTTTCAAGTCTTGCAAATAGGAGGACTGATCTCTTTGATGTGATTATTGCTTATCTTAACTGTGTTAGGACTGTGATGCTTGTTAGTACAGCACTAATACAATGTCCTAGACCCCAGAGGAATAAACACAACCAAAATGAATAATGTAACACTAATGATGCCAGGAACAGGTTTTTAGGTAGATATGACTCATGTCCCTCTAATACCTTAAGTAATCTTGGTGATATCATGTCATATTTATGCAACTTGGACTTCTCAGTGAATCCTAAGCCAGAACATTTAATTGTGAACTTCCTGCTCTAAGGTAGTAACTAAAAATGTTTTTGCTGTGTGTAGGAAAAAATTAGCATAATATATTTGCATGAACTGAGTGTGATGATTACTTTTTTCTGTATTCTGAGTATGTAAGAGCAGATAATAAACCTTCCTATCAGTTGATTGTTTTTGCAGTTTGTTTTTTTTTGTGTTGCATGTGTATATTCATGCAGTCTGTGTGCAACCTTCAGGAAAATAATTCTGATATGGAAGCTCACTGTGATTTTCTTGGACTAGGTAATTTTAAGAACATCAGTAGGAAGTCTACTTGCCAGATTTCAAAGAAATGAGTTACTGGAGCAGTTTAGGCAACTCGGACTGGGCACAGAAATTTTTTAGGTAGAGAGACAACTCATCACTGTAAGAGTTACTGTTTTATTTGCAAAACAGTTTGCTCTAACTGGAATATCTTACTTCTGCTGGCAATGGTGGAAAAGCCTATAGGCCAGCTAGCTAAAAGATGGTTTTGTATGCTCAGAAGCCATTGTGATGAGTTACATTGTAATTGAAAGTTTGGGTAAACGTAGTGAGGTATTTAAAATGTACATTACAGTGATATTTAAGTGGCAGTCAAGGAGGAGTCGACAGAGATTTGTCAGACAAAAGACAGAATCTTCTCTAAGCTCTTGGCAATACAAAGTATACTGTACTATTTGACTTCTCTCTACTTCAGGTTTTTTGTGTGTACAAGTAAGCAGACCGCCCTGCTTTTCCTCATGCACGTTATAATTAAAAACCTCTAATGAGAAGGTCTGAAACCAACACATTCCTTTTTGAGTCTGAGAGTAGTAACAAGTGCCCATTTGCCTGAGTAGGATGGGAATTGTTTTATTTGGTGCATCCATGTGTTAGACTAAGGTATGCTTTGTCTTTGCCAGGAGTGTTTGTTCCCCAAATTACTATTGCTGTCCTGAGCAATTAAGTTCCTGCATTGTATCTTCACAGGATCACACAGACATGGGTTGGAAGGGATCTTTGGAGGCCATCTGGTCCAGCCTCTGCCTCCAAGTTTAGGACTGTTGCCAGCACTAGTTGAGGTCAACTGTGACTTTTTTTCATCAGCTCTTGAAAACCTCCCTGTAACTCACAGCCTCTCTGGGCAGATGACACATGTATTACCCTTCAAGTGAATTTTTTCTTTTTTTTTTTTTTTTTTTTTTTTTTTTTTTTTTAATTGAAACGGAAGTCTTTGCCCCTTCTTTACTATTCTACTTTCATTTGCATTTTCAGCACATTTGCAATTTGCCTTGTTGCCCAGAGTGCTTAGGAAGATACTGAGCAGTGTGTGCCCTGATACTGACCCTTGTGATATTCATCTTGTTATTTTTTTGTCAAGTGGATGTTAAGCACTTGATAATTAGTGTTCCAGCCTGTCAGTTCAGCAAGTTCTCAACCCATTTTAACAGTCTGATCATGCAGCCCATACTTCCTCAACTCACAAACGAGATCATTGGGTCAGGATTTAGATAAGTCGGTCTTAGTGAAAGCTCTTTAAAGCGCTTATGAAACAGGTGATATTTGCATTATATTTGAATGCTTAGTATTAGTGTATTATTTCTTGTGTCTGTGGTTTTGTTTTTTTAATGTCTGAGAGTTATTTTAAGAGCTCAGTTAGCCTTCTATGAGCTGCTGGACCCTGAAACCTCAGCTGCTGAACAGCCAAAGAAGCATTGTTCCTTGGAAGCAGCTGAGCCCTGGGAAAAGCAGGCTTCCAGAGCAGGGAATAGCAGGGGAGGAGAAAGGTGAAGAGGAAGAAACCTGCAGTGCAACAGAGTTTTGATAAGACAGAAGCACAAGCTGCAGAGACACTGGAAAGGGAGTTCCCAGGGAACCAGAGAACACGTTGAGTTTCCTGCAGTGCAGGAAGCTACTTTATTATTGCTGGATGGAAAGCCCCCCGCAGGGTAGCCCTTCTATCTCTGAGGATGCAGCAGAAAGGGGTAAATTTGCTTCCAGCTGTGTTTCACTTCTGTTTTCTCACCGTGAGGCTTCTGTATTTTAAAATGCTCAGATTCCAGTCTTCAGTCACAGATAACTGCATCGTGTGCTACGTCAGCAGGCGCAGAGCCAGCAGGCTGAAGGGGGTGATTTATTTTATTTACTGGTGAAGCAACATCTGAGATAGTGTGTCCTGTTTTGGGCTTCTGCACACAAAAAAAAGATGTAGACAAGCTGGAGAGGGGCTCTGAAGGGGAGCATGTAATGAGGAGAGCCTGTGTGTGGGATTCAGTTTGTTCAGCCCAAGGAGAAGAAAAAGACTCTGGAGGGACCTAATTGTCCTCTGCCACCAAGTGAGTGTAGAGAAGAGACAAACGGCCTTTTCTGGCAGGTGCACCACAGAAGGCAGCAAATAAATAAACCCAGTCAGAATTTCCCACCTCAAAAGGTAAAAACAGTTTTCACAATGGGTAAGCACTGAATCAAGCTGCTAAGAAGGCTGGGGAAGCTCTATCCTTGGAAGATTTTTTGGAAGTTGACTGAAAGGGCCCTGAGTAATCTGATTTGACCTTGAAGCTGTCTGTGCCTTGGGTAGGAGGTTGCACCAGATGACCTCCACAGGTCCCTTCCAAGGTAGATTATTCTGCTGGCCTATAAAACATAGGTTTACATGGCACTTTATTGGAGTATCTTGGAAAATAATGTGGGTTTAGGTACATGGCTGCTCTTTTGTTTTTTGACTTTTGAAGGTCATTCAGCAAAGTCAGTCATTTCGTTGTGCTGTGTTTCTCTTAGGGCTTTGTAAAGCATTTAATCTTTCCCTGTGAAGATTGACATCTGCTGAAGAAAACTGATTCACTGTGTCTGGTGTCAGCCTTTTTCTTGTCTAATTGGCAAATGTAGAGTTTCCTTGTGTATAACCTGCCATAGATGGAGCGTGGGTGGTTGCAGGCCTCTTAAAATCGTGCTTTTATTTGGACTTATTCCTGGCCCTTCTGTGCATTGTTGTTACTCCAGATCAGAAGTTCTCATCTTAGTGTTCCTTCCTGCTTAACTAGAAAGAAATGGAAAATAGATCAGAATTCTGACGCCAACCTAATCTTTCTTGCTTTGATTAAATTTAATTTTTTTCCACACGGTGGTCAAGTACCTTGTGCTGAAGTTCTTACTTTCTGACAACCTCTGCTAAAG
Organism: Dicrurus megarhynchus; assembly: GCA_013399195.1. Taxonomy (NCBI): domain Eukaryota; kingdom Metazoa; phylum Chordata; class Aves; order Passeriformes; family Dicruridae; genus Dicrurus; species Dicrurus megarhynchus. Next base: position 251,960 of record VXAD01009841.1, on the reverse strand, counting down.
GAAGATGTCTCTGGACTGAATCTTGCCAGAGTGGGTCTGTTGTATTTGTGTGTGGATGTGGTATTTCAGACTACTTTTGAACCTTGTTTGTGTTCTCTGGACTGAGCATGCCTGGAATGCCTCTTCCACTTCAATTTTGTCTCAAGAAATCCAATTTGCACACTCAGCCTGAGCACTGGTGTAGAACAAAGTGTGATAGGTGAGGGTTGTCAGGAGGTTTGCTTCAAAAGCACAATCCTGGTCTGAACTAAATGCAAATACAGGTGCGCCTATAAAATACTGTTGTGGATGCGAAATGTATTGAAGTTGAGATTTTTCTTACCTGCTTGTGGAGACTTAAAACTTATTCCTGGGGCCATATAGAGCATGAGCCTAAGTCGTGTAAATTCTGTAAAACGTTTTAAAAGAAAAATACATTTTTAGTAACGAGTGACTATCACATTACTATGGATTGTATTCTGACCTTTACATGTCTTTGTTGTGAAGCTACTGAACAGCCATCTACAGATATATTGTGCTCAGGTGTGCTTAGCTGAATTTCAGATGTGGGGAGAGAGAGAATAAAAAACAGAGGGGACAGAAAAGCAAATAATGGGAGAGGGGAAAAGTGTTAAATGTAGGGTTTGATTCATTTCTTAAACTGTAGCATGAAATATTAAATATGTGGAAATTCATGCCTGATGAACCTGATGATGGTCTGTGGTGAAGTGATGACCTCAGTGGATGAGGGGAGAGCAGTAGATACTCTTTATCTTGACTTTAGGTCTCTTGGCACTGTCCGCTGTACCATCCCCATGCACAAACTAATGAAGCAGGTAGTAGATAAGTAGGCAGTGAGGAGGACTGAAAAGTGGCTCGGCTGCTGAGCTAAAAGCACGAAGTCCTGCTGGAGGTCGGACATTGGTGGTGCACCCCTGGGGTTGCTGCTCGGGCCAGTGCTGTGCATAAGCATCTGCAGTAGAAGAGTGAAGAAGCTGAATCCAGACTCTTCTCAGTGGTGTTCAGTGAAAAGAAATACAGTGGACACAAAGTGAAAAAAAAGAAAATTAATTTAAATATTTTTTTTAAAGTTTATTCAAAAACCTTCTCTTTATGGTACGATGATCAAGTGTTAGCACAGTTTGCCTAGAGAGACTGTGGACAGCCTTTGGAAATACTTGAATCCTGACTGGGCATGACCCTGAGCAACCTGCTCTAGTTTGACCCTGCACAGAGCAGGGGGTTGGACTAAATGATCTCCGGACTTGCCCTCCAGCTGCAGCTATTCCGATTCTTACTCATCTTCCTTCCCTTATAAAAAAGTCACAACTTCATGCAACGCATTCCTAAAAAAGCTCTGTATGAAGCAGAGTTTTCTTTGTACGTTCAGGAGTGTTGATGTGCTGGTATCAGACTACTCCTGGTTCCTGTTTGTCCTCATTTAAATTTATCACTGCCGACCACTTAATTTAAAATGATCAATTGCTCATACTGATTTAGCACTCCCTAGAATAATTTTATCACAGATTTTATTACACAAGTTTGGGCACTTCTCTGACTGGCACTTGCTGAAGTTTTTACCCAAATTAAAATCAAATTCTGTGGAAGTAAAATAGCTTGCAGTGTGTCCTTAGGTTTAGGTTGTAACAAGCTCCTATTAGATTTGGATTTGAGACTGTATTCCTAATTTACTGATAGGCATAACCCACTGCTGTCTGTGCTTCATTGTCTCTTTCGGTAGGAATTGTCATTAAGTCTTGTAGCATTCCTTTTTTTCTCCTGACTTGAGTCATCAGCACGAAAGCTGGAGTTGATTCAGCTTCCCAGTTCTTACCTGGCTCCTTAAATCCAGTTGGCGTGGTTTAATGCTCACTTGCGTGTGCTTTGCTGGCAATGTAAAAACTTGAATGACTTCAACCAAATTCCTGTTCCTCTTCTGATGTCTTTTTTGTTCTTTTATGCTGAGTATGTCACAAATACCTCTGCCCTGGTTCCAGGTGGCAGGCCCAGACAATCAATCAAAGTGTATCTGTGCTCAGCAAACTTCAGCTTTAAGAACTTTTCTTTCCCTGGTTCTGTGGCTGCAGGAATGTGTTGACCAGCGCAGCCTCTGAGCTGAGCTGACCACGCACTTGGGTATCGCGACTCCCACGCTTTCTCCCAGGCTATTTCATTATTCAGCATTGCTGATAAGCATCTTCCCTGTGAATCATTGTGCCCGTGATTCTGATGTACTGGAAGATGCAAAATGGTGTGAGGTAGGAATGTGCTCAGGTTTCTCTTTTCCTGTCTCCAACGCGATCACTCTTACGTATTCATACTGCTGTTTTACAGTTCCATTTCAAATTTATCACATTCTTTGCTCTGCATTTATTCCCTCCCACACTTCAACATCCTTCAAATCACTCCTGTCTTTTTCTTTCCCACAGCAGTGCCAATCATCCTGCCCTGTTAACATTCCCACAGATATCTTGGAGCTTGTTCTTGAATGACAGGAGTGTATTCACTTCCTATGCCACCGTCATCTTTTCTCTATCTCCTTAAATTGTGCTGAGGTGTTGTGAAGTGACACAATCACTTGTCTTTCTTTACCTGGAAGTACTCTACTGTCAAACCCTGGGAATGCAGTGGCTTTTTCCAAATGCTAGTTACGTTACCTTGCCCGGGTTGTTCGTCCTGGTCATCTTTTGGTCCCAGTCCTGATCTTTCATGCTTTGAAGACTCTGAGCCACTGGCAGATCTGTGAGTGCTGACCTGCTGCATGAGTTGTTGTGGGTCATGCGTGGGTTGTCATGAGTATGACAGATAAAATTGCTGCTAATAATACAATTCAATAGAAGATATTCACAGCCTTCCCATGGATTGGTACTTCCGCTGCTGGCACTGAAGGGAGAGTTCTCCTCTTCTGCACTTCGTTCTGCACCAATCCTGCCTTCTCTGCATTGGCAATTTTCTGTTTGAAATTATTTATTGTATGTGATCCCTCATTCATTTATCTGAAATAAACCATACTGGACAAAAATCTAATAAAGATTGTCTTCAAAAAGAGTCCAACTTTAAACTTTTGCTGCCTTATTTTAGCATTCAAATGTATGGATTGAAATGATCTCTTTCAAAAGACTGTCCAGAAATCTCTTGATTTTGTGCAGGCTTGTGCTTGCCTACCACATTTCTGCCTGTATGTAAGGAAGCTGTATTTGTGTTTGTCCAGTCATGGGGGTTTATGACTTGGTGACACAACCCCAGACTGATGAAATTTAAGGTTGTTCTAACACCCTGCCTTTGATTTGAGGTGAAAGTTTCAGATGTTTTTTATTAGAATTTGTAAACAGTGCACTAAACCAAGAAAGCACTCAAATAATGAGATCTCAAAAGTAACATAAGACACAAGATTAAATGGTTAGAAAACTTTATTCTGCAAAAACAGGATGTAGAGGGAACACAGGATTCTCTTTTTCTAGTTCAGCCACTTTGAGTGGCTTTCCAGATTGCAGCAGATTCTGTACATTGATAAATGCAGGTCTGAGATAGTGGAAAGAAAGAAGCTTGGGTTTGGTTCTCTGTTATCTGCCATTTTGAAGACTGAAATCTCTGTCTGGGATCTGTTTGTTCTTTCCTTTGAATATAAAACTTCATGGACTTCAGGTCACTTCTATTTATGTAAGTTCTTCTGCAGTGTTCTGTTACTTAACAAATTCATGTTGTAAATACCAGTGCCTCTGGCTTCCCATTTACCAAAGGAAGTAATGCTTCAATTCCAGACAAAGCAAATTCTGTACAACTGAATTCTCAATCATTATTACATATAAAGAATTATGGACAGACAATAATAAAAATTATTAAAATATTACAAAAAATTATTATATTGATTGCAGCATGCAGCTGTCCTGTGGATTATAAAATCACTGTTTGAGAATAATGACTTTAAAACAATAGAAAAAATACCTCTGGATTCTTTTTCTGCCTTTTAAAATTTTCCTTTTAAAAATATTATTCCTTTGATCACCTTTTTCTCTAGAAGTAGTGCTAAAATAGTTCTTAACTGTAATTCTGTCCACATTTTAGGGGCAGAGGAACCTTCCCTAAAACCAACTGCTGTTGGTTTTGAGCATTAAGCTTGCATAAATGTTTTACTTCAGAAATTTGTGTAGTAGTAAATAAACCAGCAAAAATAATTATTTGTGTTTATCTTGATAAATGGAATAATTTCATTAGCAAATTGAAATACAGCAGTTGTAACTGGGGAATGGCTCAAAGGCATCAGAGGAAAAGTCAAAAATGTGGGCTATTAAAATTTAAATAATTTTTTTCTAGGCTTAAATTGATGTTTAAAAAATCCTAGCAATGCATTGAAGATTCTCTGTGGCACGATTTTGTACTTGGTAACTACTCTGTCTTCCAGAAAAGCTGTTGTAATCTATGTACTTTCAAAATGCCCCATCCATGGAAACAGCCAAGGTCAGATTTGACAGATTGCTCATTGCAGAAGGGTTGGACTAGATGACCTTTAAAGGTCCCTCCTATGATTCTGTGATATTTAGTAGCTTTTGAACATTTATTTTACAAATTTGTAGCTAACTCCACCTGTTAGTCGATGTTATAATAGAAACCTGTCTGTCTGTCTGTCATCCAGGTTTTCCTTTGTGGCTTTACAGAAACAAGGAAGCAAGTTGGGACCATCATTAGGGATGCCAGAATATGTGTCTTTATGAGTGAGTGGTTTCAGTCCCTGTGGGTTTGTGTTGCTTGCCAGGGTGGGCTCAGTTGAAGCCACTGTGGCTGCACAGTGACCCTGGTCCGTGACCACTGTGCTCCCTTGGCTCGTAGCCTTGGCAGGCTGATGGTAGTCTTTTGGTGCTTAGCTAGGGGCTCTCCTTTTATGTGCAAATTTTATTTATGATGTCCATCACTGCAGTGAATGTGATGCCTTGAAGGCTTCAGTGGCCTTCTCTTAGGACAGTCTAACGTGGAGCAGACTGCCGTGAGACAATCTGCCACGTGATACAGGAATTGTTTTATTGGGAAATTGGTTCTTTTTAAAATCTGCTCACTGTATATGGCCTGGTCCGTGTCCCTTCAGAAATTTGGCTGCATTGTTGGTGTATGTAAAATACTTTGTAAATGGCAACCAGACATTTTAGGATGCTACAAGCACATTTGCAGAACAGGAAATAGTAGCTCTTTCAGTTGCTCTGTCCAAAAGATAAGACACTATTTTTTGTTCAAGTTATAATTCAGTTATCTTCAAGGAATGTTTCTTGGCCCGTGACTGTCTTCAGTTTTTCCCATGTGTCACAGAAACACAAACATGCTTGAGACACATGCTGAGATGCATTCCTACTCTAAATTACTGCATCAGCTGCAGGGCTTATCCTTTCCATAAGAAGGGGTTGCTATCATTGGATATATTCCAATGTTAGAACACTCTTTAGCACTCTTTTAAGTGCTAATTTAAACAGTTGTGACCTTCCTCTGTTACACACATTTTGGAGCATGAATTTCTTCTTATTCAATTCAATGAAACCAGTGCCATGGAATGAAACAAAGCAGTTCCAAGTGATCCTTTGAGAGAGCAGGTGGTACAGCCAAGGTGCCTCTTGCTATGTGTTGTAGTATCTGAGCCTTAATTTGTCTCTGTGGCCTGAAGAAATTGTAACATAGTTGGTGGTATCTCAAGTGAACCCAAGTAGGATTTTGCTTGTCCATCTTAAGTTGAGGGATGAATAAGAAGTTCTGACTGTAAAATCTCAGCTTATGACTAAAATGTATAGATATTACTTTAAAAATTCATATTAAACTGCAAATTAATACTTAAACCTTTTTTGTCTTTTCAACAATGAGGAAACAATCAGTTTTCTACAGTAAGCTCTGCTTGCTGCAAGGAAAAAGAAACTGTTGAAACAAATTCATATTTTATGGTAAACATTAGTATGGAACACCTCACATCAAGGGGCACAAGGTGGAGAGGACTGTAGTTTTTTAGTCAGACACTTCTTTCCCCCCTTAACTGAGATACTGTGCAGTATATAAAAAATGAGGCTATTGGATTAACTCTTAATGGTTGAAATTTTTGAGTGCTTCAGTGCTGGCACTCTCCATTCATAGCTCATTTGCATTGTTCTAATTTAAGTGACTAAAGAGAAAATTAGGTGGTCTATAGCTATGTGATAAGTATTTAATTGGAGTTGTATCCATAACTTCCATGAATTGATTAATGTGACTAGAATAGAATATTACTGTGAAATTGTGTTAACAGATTGCAAAGATAATTAGCAAATTAAAGTTAAATCGCCAATAAATATTTTCAGATAATTTGATGAGCTTACTTGTGAAGAAATACAAACGTAACTAAATATGCTTTGCTTGGTGATGAGGTAAAGTCAGCTGTGATAAGGTTGTGAGCAAAATTCAGAGTGGATTTAACTGGGACACAAGCGGGCATGATTAGGCATGCAGAATTGAGTATCAGGTAAAGTCATCCTGTACCAACAGATAATTTTAACTACAGTTTTTGTTAAGGACTCCCCTCATTTCAATGTTTAAATCTACCTTGGACAAAGTGATAGATGGACTGGGCTGCCGAGAACAACTCACATCAGATTATTGGGCCTGCATCTGTGTGTCTGGACATGCACACGTCAAAGGCACTTGCTGTGGAACCGAAGTTACGACTTTGTGGAAGTTTTACATCACATTTTCTGAGATCCAGTGACTGTGTGTTTTTTGACCTTTTCAATTAGAATGTCTTAATACAGTTTTTGAAAAAAAATTAATTAAACAGGTCCATTAGGCTCTAGAAAGTATCTTTAACTGTTAAAGTGTGGCTGGGAGTGGAAGCAACTGAAAGATCTTAAAAATGGCCAACAATATCAACGCAGATGTGGACTGTCGTGTGCTACTGGGTCTCAGCTTAGAGTATTCTTGGCAGACTTAGTTACCTTGAGTAACTGCAGGTGTGGTTTTGGAATCAGTTCTAGGTCCCAAATGTGTGTAGCCACTTGATGTGAAATCTACAGAAAATTAACCAGCATATTCCCAAAGCCAAACAAGATCATAAGCTGAGTTTGCAGAGGTGTGAAGCAACCAGAAGATTGTAAGAGTCTATAAAAGAATGAAAAAGTAGAAGATGAGAAAGTCTTACCTCCAGGAAAACAAGAAACTTCACAGAACTTCAAAGAAACAGTTATTTCTGGTTTTCCAGTTTTGACAGGGGCTAAAACTGAATTACTTAAAGTAAAATGAAAAAAAAAAAAAAAAAAGAAAAAAACAAAAACAAACAACCAACCTACAAAACAAACCCTATTCTAAAGTAACAGCTGAACTTGCTGTAGGTTAGTTGGACCCAAGATTTAGGTTCTTCCCCTTCTGCCTTTGGCTTTACTAAACCTTTTTCCTTTTTCTACTTTCCTAGGAAAAGTAGAATGAGATGGAATTTTTGTATGGAAGTGTTCTGCTACTGGAAAAAGCTTTGGTTTGGGGAATGTCATGTGTTTGGGTTAGTTGTTTGAAGCTCCATGTTTCAGAAGGAAGCCGACTATTTAAATATAGATCAGTTACTTTGAAATAAGATCAATTGTCTGTCACTCACTCGTACTTTAATGTATTTGCTATTTAATTACTGTCAATTTAATATGGACAATGCAGTGTCAAGCTCTTTCATTAGAGTGAACCAACATAGAGAATAACTAAATGATTTGGAACTGTATTACCTTCTGAAACCACTCTGATACTTCATATATGAGATGCCTGTATGGGAACTAGTTCTGCTTTAATTTTTAAATTATTTTATTTTTGTTGATGTCTCTTTAGAGCTGTATCACACTTCATAAGAAATATGGAGGTACTGAGTAAACTGAGAATTCAAAACGCAGGAATGGAACTGGTTCTAGTCCTTTCCTGGGCTGAGTCAATGGGAGACTGTTTCTTGAGTTCTAGTTGGAAAAATAAATTTGGGTTTTAGAGAGAGCAAAAGAGGGAAACTAAATCTGATCAATCTTCGAATAAGATACAGGCACTTAAATGGCCCATCGTGGTCTCTTTCTTCTGTTTGTGAAATAATGAAATCAGTCTTGTAAGAAGAAACTAGGATAAATCCATTTTATAAATACATTACAAGTGCACTAGTATCTTAGAATTACTCAGATTTCTTTCTTTTTTTTTCGTGATCATCATTTTCATGCTCTAGGGGAAAAAAACTTCCTTAACAGATTTCTCATTTCACTTTAGAGCCATTGGAATCTTTATACCTGACTTTTAGGTCTCATGGTATCTAACCTCCATCTGTCTTTTGAACATAAATAAAAAAATAATAGCAGAGGATTTATCAAAATAGAGAACAGTGTCATCTGTAATGAAGACAAGAAGTAATATGTGTACATGGCAAATTTTAGTATCAACACCTATTTTTTGTCTGCAGCTTGATCTGGGGATTACCAGAAGAGACTATTTGATTTAAGGTGTTGCAGCAAAATAAATCCCACCCTATAATATCAGGATAAAATAGCAATTACGTAAGAAATCTATTATTCATTGCCTCATTATTTGCTGTCTGACTGCATGCTGTTTGACAGTGGAGACTTTTTTCTCTCTTTTTTTTTTTCCCCTTTGAACTGGGCTGCTTTTGCTGGCTTGGCAGTAAACGCTATTTTCTCTCAGCACAGCCATTAAATCTCTCACCTGTGTGTCCTGTGCAGAGCTGCAGTTGAGAGATAAGGTTGGTCTCTCTCAGAGCAGCAAGCATTGGTATTCCAGCCTCTTCTTTCAAGGGCGTTTTGCTGTGATGAAGCATCTGAAATGACAAGGAAAACATACAGGCATGTTAAATACCCTTGCTAGTCTGAGACGAGTAAGGGTAAATGGAAATGATTTAAAAATACATTTTGAAGCCGTTAACAGAGCTCGTGGATAACTGCAAATCACAGTTTTAGGCAGGAGCATTACAGACCTGTTCCAACTGGCATCATCCATTAAATAACAAACAGTAATGGCGAGTACTTGTCCTGCCCAGCTTACACTTAAAATCTAAATAAAGCACAAAGCTCTGAGCCATTCTGAATGTGTGTTCCTGCATGTTCTTTGTCCAAGGTCACAAAGGTAGCTCTTGTGAAGAATTGAATCAATTTCTTTAGCGTCTTGTTCCTGTGACAGCCTCTGAGCACCTCCATCTTCCCACTGGGAACTGAGGAGGTGCTTGGGATTTCAGTTTCCTGCAGCTCTCAGAGCACTGACCTGGCATCCTCTGTGTGTGTGAATCTCATACAGAATCCCTGTAGGACCTGGTTTTAATTCTGTTTTCAAGTGTTGCAAGAATAAACATATGTAAAGGACTTCGCCTGTTTTGTAGTCTGTGGTTGTTATCACTTTTGTAAAATTAAAGACAGCATAAAAATCGGTTTTACATGCTCATTAACACTGGATGCATTGACAGAGCAGGGATCACCATTCCGGTCTTGCTGTTGGAGAAACCGAGGCACAGTGAGAACTTTGTGTAGCATTCAGTTCAAGTTTAACACTTATATTTAGGCATCAGTTTATACGTATGTACATACGTGCTAGATGCTTAAGTTTCAGTTGTAGTTGCTGGAATTCTCATTAGCAGTCAGAGGCTGGAGAGAAATTCAGGCCATCCTAAACTACACAGCAAGTGATTGATCAGCAAAACCCCACTCTAATAGTCCATGGAGTGCATTGAACAGGGAGTGTGTTGAACAGTTGCCCAGATAAAAAGTGCTAATTTAAATATCTTAAAGAACCTCTTGGGGCCTCTGGCTGATGGTTCAGAGGAGAGGGATCTTCCAGAGGTCCTTGATCATGTCTGTCAAGCCTGTGTGTGTGTGTGTCTTGGATACCCTTAGGCATCTCCCATTGCATTAGCTATCCATGCTAGAGCCATGAAATTAATTCCCAAATATGTTGCTTGTACTGGCAATGTGTATACCAGGATGTGAGCATCTATGTTTAGTTCTCTTAATTTGAAACCTATGCAATTTATCAATGATCCTGTGTAGATAGGCTGCAAATAAATTCAGCTTACACAGCAGGGGTATGATCTTGTTCTGTTGCCAGGGATTCATGTGTGTGCTACGTATTCTGTAGGTGGTCATGGGTTCACCAGACGAATCAAGGATGTCCTGACTCCTGAACTGCAGCTGTTCATTTTACCAGAGAGAGGGGTTTGCAGTTTGGGACCATAACAGTTGTTTTCCTGTGTGGACCTGACACAGAAAAGGATTTGTAACCGTTCTGAGTTGACAGAAGACACACGCACGGATTTCCACCCCCTCACACCTCCCTGAATTTACTTGGAAACGAAGGACTATGAATGGTTCAGCCACGTTAAAATAATTGAGCAGCTCTGACTCACAGTTGCAGCTTATGTGTAGCTAAATGAGACAGCAGAGTGATGCTGCCTGACTGACACAGTTGTTTATGCAGTCACTGAAGTATTCTCCCATCATGTGCAGGCCTTTGAGTTGTTTGATATTATCTTTATTAAAGAGGGAGAAATCCTTCATAATGCTGATGAGTTGTTTTATTTTCTTGGATACCCTCAGATTCCAAGACCTAGAAGTGTGAGTAACAGCAAGTTATTGCCTACAGAAAAGCCAAATATCACTTAAAATACAGAAAAGTTACCTTTCCAAAAAGCAAAGCCAGCCAAGGCATTTTCTAAGATCAAAAGTCTCTGCATGTGTGAGGAGCTTATTGATTTAGGATTACTCTGAGTTTAATTAAACTTTTCTTGTCTGGTCAAGATTCTGTGTCTTTAAAAATCTTCATAGGAATGATTATTTATTATGAGAAGGGGTGAATTGGAGTCCTTTTTTTTGCTACAGTTGATGCCAATTTCAGATTTGTAGAAACTTTAGCTTGGGGGTCAGACTCATCTTGGGTAAAGCAGTGGGTTTGTAGCTGTTGGGTAGTTAAGCATTCCTTATTTACTGCAAATGATTGTTAAATGTTCTATTTAAAAGATATATTTCCAAACAGTCTGATGGCCATTCTGTTTGCTGGTGTGTTCCTCTGGCTGGACTTTTCTGGTGCTTCCATCCTTTTGGGGGTAATTGACTTTAGCATGAGGCAATGCTCACTGTCATGAGAAAAAACATTTTTATTTTCCTTCTGTGGCTGACCTGAACGCTACCCAGTGTTCACCATTGTATTTTCTTTGTCCTTGTGAAGCATGTCTTTAAAGGAGCTAACTTTGCTCCTGAAGAATGTTTCTGGTTGGCCTTTCTTATCTTCTGCTGCAGACAGAGAAATTGGAAGAATTGTATTCTTTTCTGGGTTTTTTTTTTCAGGGCTGTCTCTTACATTACTAAATTTTTATGGGTTTTTTTAAGTATTTATCATTTATAATTCCATTAAAAATGAGATTATATTTGTAAAAGTATGTTCCTATTGACAGGTAGGAGCATGGTTTAAATGCTGTTTACTTGTGTAGTAGGCTGAAACGAGATCAATAGAGATGCACATCATTAAAAACACTTCAATCAGCCATAATGTGAATCCATTCCCAGTGTTCCGTTCAGCCCTCAAAGGGTCATTGATGGAGGGTTCCTTTTTATTTTTCTGGATTTGTACATTGACTTAGTTAGGTTTGCACCTGCAAGCAGAGCTGCTATAAAAATAACCCCTCTAGTACCAAGGGTTCAACAAGCACAAGCTTCATCCAGAGAGCAAGAAAGTCAGGATTGGTTCTGAAATTTAGCTGCTGGTTTTGGTTACCATGTGTCTGATGTTACTGTGAGGTCCAGAGCCAGTGAAGTTTCCCTAAGGCTAAATGAGTTTGCTTGCAAAAGGAGGGTCAAGATTTTGGAGAAGTTGTTCCAATGACTTGAGAGTTGAGCTTGAGAATCTTAAATCTGTGGTGCTGCTCATATGTGTTAAGCTGGGACACAGCAGTAACTACAGAAGGAAAACAACTCCACACACTGGAGTAAAGGCTCAGACTGCGTTATCCTAGAACTGTGCAGATCCAGAGTGCAGGATTGTCCCTGGCTGGAATGACATGGCTTTTATCTTCCTTCTGGTTGGGGAAGCTTTTTGTATTTCTGAAGGCTGATTAAAATATAAAACCTGATCAAGTGTTAATCATCAGAGTCTAATGATGCTATGGGGTTACTGTGGTGCATATGAAGGAACAATAACCTGGAATATTGGTCTGAGTTCTAGAATCTGTTTGATGCCTGTACATGTAACTGTGAAAACTTGCTATTTCCCTGCTCAGCCTGATTTTACAAATCAGCCTCAACTGCTCCTAAATTCAGCCCCCTGAAATATTCACATGTAACGAGCAGTGCCCCTTGAGTTCCATGCACAACTGTTACTGTGGACAAACACTGAAACAAATTAAGAAGCTGCTGAATGACAGTTCAAAACTCTCCACTTTCTGTTTTCAGAATTTTTGGTTGTGGTCTTAAACCCCATGTAAAATTGGTGAGGGATGGCAGTAAAGTTACATACTGGTACCAGTTTGTGATCTGGAGAACCTACTGAATGAGTATCAGTACAATGCTGAATTGCAGGTCTCTCTATATCAATTTATGTTTATTAAATATTATACTTTAAATATGCATGAAACATGGCTTCACTTTTCCTTGGGAGTTTGGTGAACTGAATTTAGCAAGACTGTCTAGAGACAGAGTTAAGAAATTCTTTGTAAGAAATTGAAATGCTTTTCTTTAAATTTGGATGAAAAGCAAGTCTCCTGAACTGGACAAATAAGTCAGTATCAACCAATTTTAAAGTATTCAATAATAAATTCTTCATTACCATTAGGTGAGGCCATAAGGAATTGTAGAGTGCCCTGAAAAAAAACATTCACATAGGAAAATGTCTTGATTTCAAATGAGAAGTGAGCAGTAACAAATAGAATATGACATATATTGAAAGATATTAGTTGGAGTACTCAAAAGCTTTGTAGACTTCTTCTGTTAGGTAATCTTTGTTTTCAAGAAGCAAAACCAACCAGGTTGTCTTTGTAAAGAGCTCACTAAAATACCCTACTGAGGTAGAGTGGTTTTTTAAGGGGAAAAATTAGGTTATACTTTGGAATAGGCAAGAAGAAACAAGAAATTAAAGTAATAGTGATATCAGTAAGGTTTCCTTATTCAGATGGAGTGGAAAAACTGCAGTGATTCTCTTTTGAAAGGAGATGAATAGTAGAAGTGCAGGAATAATCATGAAGTGGAACAGGTCAGTTTGCACATCAGGTGCCGGTTTTCATAAGAAGATTAAGACTATTGAAATTGATAGGTGACAGTTTTTAAAGAATAAAGGAAAAAAATAATTACAGAACTGTCCAGTGTAGTTCTATGTTGTAAGATCTTTTTTCCATCACTGCTATAAACCACACTCAGGCCAGGCATCACCCTCACTCTGGATGCCTTTATGGGCCTTAGAGACCATCATCATCTGATTCTTGATCTTTTCCAAATGCTTGTTTTGTTTTCATCCTGTTGGTCCATCACTGTTAAAACTTTCGTAAGACTCGGACCCACGCCTTATCTTTGCTTTCAGTGTTTCCTTCCAGCTCTTTGATAGCACTTACTAGTTTCTCACTTTTCTATGGCATAATTTTTCCATTGCTGTCTACCTACAACTACAATCAGGCCTTTATGGCGTTTTTTTACTCTGTTATCCCATACATATTATATTCAAATATATGAATAAAAGGTCCTATAAACACTCACAAAAATGTTAATTTCAAATTCTTTCTAAAAGTGGTTTCCTGTGGTTTATGAAAAATCTTGACAGTGATGAAGCAACCAATGTGCAGAGCAACTGATAATCCTGACAAACAATATTGATTAATTTACTGCCTTCTGCTGCCCTATCCATTTCTGTTGGTCTGTATAGTTTGGGTTTGTAAAATATTTAGTGCTTGGATATGTTTTTGTCCTGGCTGTGGATCTCAGTTTGTGATTACTGCTGGGGAGGCTGCTATAAATGCAAGTTGAAATATGGGAAAATTATTTAATAGATCTTGGAAAAGAATGCTCTGATAAGAGATCTTGGCTTATCTGTCTCAGCATCTAATGTCACTGCCCTTCCACAGTAAAGAATTTCTTCCTGACTTCTAATGTTAGTATAGTTAGGAGTTTATCTGTGAGTGAAGTGGAGGTGAGCAGAGCAGCCTCTCACACTGAGCCATGTGCTGCTCCGAGGTTCATACCAATAGTTAAATATTTTAATTCTCCCTGTTAATCTGACATATCCATAAATGCCAATTCTAGGCCTACAACAATTAAAAGTAATTTATGGATCGCAAGAATGAGATGTTAGAGGAAAAATAATGGTGCTGGTCTGGGATAAAGATCACTTTAAAAGTCCCAGACATGTAGATATTTTATTTCTGTCATTAAAAAAATGATAAAACTTGCAAAGAATAAACAGACCACTGAGTCAGCAGGTGTAAAGCATCTTCACTTCTACTTGTTTCACTGTATTTGTGAAGGGTTAACCTTTAGGATGGATGGTGTAAAGGCTTCCTAGTGTGAAGTCCTAATTTCAAGGAAATTTTCATGTTCTGTTCTTTGAAGGGGTATTGACTTCCAAATCACACACAGACATGCCTCTGATCTTCCTGGGGATGAGTCACAGTGCAACGTGGATGCGAAGCACTGGGATCAAATTTGCAGCGTGTTGATCACTGCTGATGACAGGACAAGATGTTCTCTAATCCCATGTGTGGGGTTATAGAGTGTGCTTTATTAAAAAGGAGGACTTAGAGCTATTAAAAGCAGTGTGCTGAGGTTTTTGTTGATTTGAGGGGTTTTTTATTAGTGCTCTGCTGTAGATTTTAAAGTATAATAAAGTAACAAATGTTACCTTGAGCTTGGTGGCTTTAAATGCTGGGTTAATTTACACTCAGAGCAGAGCTTTCAGTGTCAGGCGATCTCTTTTCTTTTCTTTTTTTTTCTTTTTTTTTTTTTTTTTTTGCCACCATAAGCACTCAGCTGAAACAACAGCTATGACTCAGTTGACAGTGAACGCTGCTTGAATTGATTTAGTCCGAGTTCAGATTTAGCACATAATCATGTTCAATTTGATCCACTGTGCTGCCTAGAGATAAAAGGGTTGAAAAAATAGATTTAGCTTATGTCAGTCTTTGTGGTGATGTCATTGCCATGAGGGATGGAATAGCGCTGTTACTATGCTGTGCCTGCTCAGTTGGTGGGTGTACGGGGGACGGGCAACCAGCAACTCACTTTAAGTGCACAGAGCTTGTGTTGGAAGCTTGCAGGCATTGCCAGCGCTGAAACTGAATCTTGGACTGTTCAATTGCAGTACTGAACTGAAGATTTTTTTTTTTTTTTAAATTTTTTTGTTGTTGTTTTTTTTCTTCCATCATTTGTTACTCTGAGCTTGCCTAACTCTGTGTACAAAGGCGGGGGATGCCAGCCCGTAGCATGGACTGTGATGTTTCCACTCTGGTTGCCTGTGGGGTTGATGTGGAGGTTTTTGCCAGCCAGGAGGTTAAGGTATGCGCCTGCAATCCTTTTGTTGCTTCTTAGAAAAGCCTTTGGGAACAATAGGCATTTGTATGTAGCAATTCACTATAAGGGGGCAGATGAGATTCTGCGGTGGTAAAAGACACGCAGTTAAAACAATCTGTTAATTAGGGGAGAGAAATGTGGGAGAGGAATTGTGCCTGCTTTTTAGTGTGTTTTGATAAGCTGAAAGAATAGCCTGGTGTTTACTCTTTAATGATATAAGAAATGAGTTATATAACTGACATCTGTGCATATGCATGTTTCATATTCATAAAAAATCTTTCATTGTTAATTTTGTCAAGTTATTTTTAGTCCAGTGTTACTTTTTAGATCAGCCTAGCCATAAATGTTATTTATTGATGTTGATAACCTTTAAAGATATCTTTACTCGGTTGAACAGTAGCTGTTTCTTTCCTTCACATTCAACTCGAATGTGCAAGCATAAATTTTTTGTGAAGGGTTAAAAGTTTGTAGCAAGTATTTTGGTGCATCTGCAGTCTAACAGAACACAAAAAGTTATGCATCTTGCATATCATATGAACACCTGAAAAACCATGCTTAAATCTAAGGCTTGATAAGCAGGGCTTATATTCTCTTAATTAGACAACTGCTGTAGAAAAGTCATTGTGTGTAACTGCTTACTGTTTAAATCAATTATCTTTTTCATTTATTCTCATATTACTGCAAGAAAATCACTGCAAATTAAGTTTGAAAGAGGAATTCTAAGTATGCTTTTCACAGATCATCTGGAAGAGCTCATAGATGTAATACAGTGATATACAGCAGTTTATAAAGGAGAAAGGTACAGACAAAATTAGTTTCTAATCTGATGGTTCTTAGTGTTGAAAGACTGGAACAGGGTAAAAAGGATTTATAAATTGGAGGTCAAATTTTGAACCTCCATTCTGTTTGGTTCTGAGTCAAACATTGAAGCCACTGGAAATATCTAGAAATAAAACTACTTTGATTTGCAAGAGGCTATGATGATTTTTATTTCCCTGTTAGTTTGTTACCATGTGAGTTCATTTATACTTTGTACAGATGCTTTTGTGTTGGCACCAAGAGATTCTTCTTAATTTAAGAAGCTTTTTCCTAACAGTTTAATAGTGGGTTTAGAGATAAAATAGTGAGTAATTCAGAGGAATGATTCAGGTGAGGAGTCTTGCCTGCATTGGGACATGTTTCCTGTATTATTTTGAAGTAGTAACATACTTATCTGCTTATTCATTTATTCTTTTTTCTTTTTTTTTCTTTTTTTTTACTTGAAAGCATTTTCTTTTAACATGTAGGATTTACACCTGTTTTTCTATGATCTTGTATTTGGGTCTTTTAGTGTCTGGTCCATGTTCAATGTAAGGCTGTGCAAGAAATTAAAGTTGTAGTGAGCTTCTTGTATCCTCATTCATATGTCAGTAGCAATGCCAAAGCAAAATTTTGACTTCCATAAATCAGCAGAAAGCATTCCATTGACTTGGGTAACACTTGGATTAGCCTGATTTAAGCTGCAGCATCTATAAAGTGTGGGCCAGGAATATGAGATAAGAGAACAAAAGGGTTACAGAGACATTACAGGAATTGTAACCCTTTTGTGTTACTTGGGTTTTCTGTACCTTGTTTACTTTGGTTAAAACTGCCCTGTTTTGCTTTTTTCCCCGTTATGTCTGAATTAAAATGTTGATTGCAAAGACTTTGGGTATATTTACAGTGGGGACTGCACTGCAGACTGCACTGCAGCTTAGAAACCCAAAGTCTGCTTTGAAGTTGCCTGGCTTAGAGGCTGTGAGCAGCATGTCCTCCGTGACCCACAGCTCACTGCAGGTTCATTTCCACTCAGTTGTCCCCAAACTCTGTTGTGGAGGCTGTGGCCAGCTCTGTGCTCATCCCCAGGCTCCCCATGCAGCAGCCTGCAGTGTGGGCATCCTCTTTGTGAAAGTTTCACTGCTGCTGATAGTTTAAAGCTGGAGATACCTACTCCACTTCCAGGAGAATTGCAAGGAAAAAACCAATATGGCTTTTTTTTTTATCCAAAAGGGTTCACTTCAAGGTGGGGGTTTTTGGTGACAGTATGGTCACGGCATAAAAAAAGTTTATGTTGACTTTGATAGAATGGGGAAC
The DNA here is from genome assembly GCA_013399195.1 of Dicrurus megarhynchus. NCBI lineage: Eukaryota > Metazoa > Chordata > Aves > Passeriformes > Dicruridae > Dicrurus > Dicrurus megarhynchus. Next base: position 234,369 of record VXAD01009841.1, on the reverse strand, counting down.
AGCTTTAGGGTTAAAAAGGAAGGAGGCTGTTGCTGAAAAAAGAAGAGAGGAGGAAGAGCAAAAGCAAGCACAGAATTCCTGTCTTCTCCACCTACCCTGTGACTACCCCTCTGCCCAGCCCTTTGGTGGGTCAGCCTGAAGGCACAGCTAGCACTGACAAATGAAGTCTAGGGTATTGTCCCTTCTCCAATAGAAGTTTTTCTTGCAGGGAACCTTCTCCCTGTGTGAAGGGAATGTTCCCTCAGTGGTAGAATGGATATTAAAGACCTTACAATATGTATGGTGCTTGGTGAGATTTGCTAAAATGAGCTGTTATTCCTGTAGAAGTAGTTCTCTGATGTCAGCAAGAGTTGTGTTTAGGGTTTAGGAAAAGCTTACAGCATATCTCACTTTTATTTCAGTTTAGGTTTAGAACTGACGTGAGGCTCGGGAGAAGGATGCTGGATGTGCTGAGCCATTGTTCTCCCATGAGGCTTGAGAGAAGGATGCTGGATGTGCTGAGCCAGTGTTGTCCCATGAGGTTTGGCAGAAGAACGCTGGCTGGAGTGAGCCATCGTTCTCCTGTGAGGTTTGGGAGAAGGATGCTGGCAGCACGGAGCCATCACTGTGCACTTTGCAGCACATGTGCTGGCCACAGCTGCAGTCTGGGAGTGTGAGGAGCCTGCCAGGCCTGCAGTGGAAGAGCTTGGTGTGTTTGGGCTCTGGAGCAGCAGCTCCCACAGCAGGTGGCAATGAGGACTCCTGGAAGTTGCCACTTCTCAAGAGCATTGGCCCCTCAGAGCTGGGGAATTCTTAGACAGAGCTGGCTTTGGGCACAGGGCTTGGAGCGGAGGGAGCTCTCCAGCTTATTGCTGCTTTTCCACCTCTGGAGGAGACCTTATTCTGTGGGCATTATGCTCTTAGCATGTGGCAGTCAGGCTTGGAAACACTTTGTTTCCATTTGGCCTCTGAAACAGGGGAGCAATTATGTAGTACTGAAGGCAAAGCTTTTAGTTGCTGCATTTGGAGCTGCTCATCCTTTGGATGAACAGAAGCTTGTATGGGTGCCTTGGCAATGGCAGCTGGCCCCCAGCACTGACACCGTGGGTTTGCCACCCATGAACCCATCCAACAAGCCCTTCACTTCTGATCAGCTGCTGCTTTGAGTTGCCATTTCTAATCCAAGAATTGGGTCAGGCTAATCAACACCCTCCTGACTGTGGATCAGGAACTAGAAGAGTTGAGAAGGCAACCACAGAAATCACGAAGTGCCGTTCTGCTTAGAAGTTAACCTGGATAATTAAAATTCTTTCAGTGCCTCTAGATGATAATTTCACGTAATGATCTTTTTTACATAAGCAATTAGTTAATGAATATCTTGTTTATTTCTAATAGAGGAATTCCAGGCATCACCAAAACAATGGCAGAGAATTTAAGCTCGTATTTCTTACTCTAAGTAATGTGTTTTTATATGATTAATTCTAGATATTCTCCCCTCATTTGTGTTCAGGCAGACCATTCCACTCGGGAACAGGGTAGGATTGGGGCAACTTGGCACTACTGTGAGAGGGAACAAATAGTAATGATCCAGATGGATCACATCCTGAAGACAGTAATGGGATGTGGATGGGACCATTATCTTCACACAGGGAAAACACCCAATGTGGACGTAAGCCAGGCAGCAACGGGAAATAGTAGAAATAGTTTCACTGTTTTGACTGTTGCTTTGGAGGATTAATCCCCATTGGAACAGGATCTCTGTCAGTCTGTAAATTCATTACTCAGTTCAGATGCTCCAGTAAGCACCCTGCTAATGGGAGTTGTTTGGGATGAATGGGTTGCAGGCTGGTCACTGTCCTGCAGTTGCCTTTAAGAGGTTTAGCAGTCTGAACTTCTGAGGTCTAAAGCACAAAAGCACACTAGATGCTTGTGGTTTTTGCTCTCCAATTCTCCACTTGTCTAAGTGGCTCATTCACAAAAATGTTCTGAGGTTTAAAGTTCAAGTGCTCTAAGGTCAGAGTCAAGTGAAGAAGACTGGAGGAAAAAGAGAGGAGTGTTGCTGCCCCTCTGCACTGTGCCAGCTGTCCAGTGGCAAGAAGCATGACTTGCTGGGAGAGTTTCTGGGTCTCTGTCTTTACATCCTCTCCTTAGCCATGTGAGCTTGATCTGTGGGAAGAGTCTGTTGCACAGTCATAAGACTTCAGAGACAGGCTATAAGGAGGAAACCAAACAACAGCATGACTGCCAAAAATACCCTGATGGCTAGAAAGGCCTGCTCTATAACTTGTGTTGGTATTTTCTGTAGTTGGTAGTTCTTTATAATTGCAAATATGGTTGTGTCTGTGAAATCTGCACGATCCATGAGTTCTGCTGGAGGAATAGAGGTACGTGTTTTTTGATCTCTGCTTACTGTCTGTGTTCATTTAGAGGAGGTAATGGAGAGGAGCTTCCCGAAGGCTGTAGTGCTGTTTCCAGCACACTGACCCTGCTCTTGGCTTCAGGGTCAGCACAGAGAGACTCTGACAGCAAAATGGGGGCTCGTGCAGCCAGTGCTGAGGTGCTCCCAGTTCCAGTCACGGGTTGGGCTTTGCCTCTGTCCTTCTAACACCCTTGTGTGAAGGCACCTGGACTCTTTAGGGACATTTCCAATGAGGTGATAGAAGGTTAAGACTTCTAAATGTCATAATATGCTCTTAGGCTGATCTTCACTTATTCGTACTTGCCTTTCCCTTGCCTCACAAGAAGGGAATGCTGCTGTTTCATTGGAGGTCGGTGGCAGCTGCAGGTGCTTATGCACCTCTGAATATGGCAAACCTTCTGCTTCTCCTTTTTCACCCTTTTAGCGCTAACAGTGAACAGCAAAGCAAGTCAGAGGGCTTTGTATTCTCTCTGATTCTCCTTTCTTTCGGAAGTCACATGAAGATATTTCCCTTTCATAAGGTAACTAGACAGTGAGCAGTTTGTCAAATGAAAATAAATGACAACTAGCATGTGTTGGTAGAAGCTGCAGAATTAGTCCAAGGCAGGTAATAAGGTGAGATGGACCTTGTAATTCTACTGAAAAATGGCCCAGCCTGTGTGAGGAGCATTGAAGAGGTGATTTACTTCAGCCAATTTGAAGAATTAATCAGTGATTAAGTGATTAAGTGATTGAGGTACTTGTAATATGGATACAAGTGTGATACTGATTTTTTCATTAAATAATTACTTTGGTTCAAATTCTCAGAAGAACCTAGAAAGGTAAAGTACCCAAGTTCTTTCTCTTCTTCTCAAAAAAAAAATTATCAAGGACACATAATTTTCAGGTCTGTAGTGATCCAGTGTCATTTTCCTCTGAAGGTGCTGTATATGTGCAGTCTTTTGCCTTCAATTTTCCTGATGCTGGTCGCTGCTGCCTAGCATGACTAAGCTTTGATACTGAGCAATGTTGCAGGTTCTGAGGCAGAGGTCTGCACCAACCTTGTATGTATCTTTGGTAATTTTTTAGTAATTTTTAGTTGTGTTTTTTTTTTCTCATAGACTAATGTACATGCTTTATGGTTGGACAGTTCTTTCTTTATTGTTTTCTAGGGGTGATTCTACCAGAGGGCTTAAATAATCTACTCAGTTTTGATCATTCAAGTGCTAAACAGCCTGTTTGCTTTGGAAGATGTTGCCTAATCATATGCTAGAGTGCAAACAACTGTGACAGTGTGGTCTTGAGCAAAGAATTCTTCCTTGGCAAAAAGACACTGAGGAAATTGTACCACAGTTTGTCAAACGCTTGGCTAACACACAGGCTGCCAAGGTCCAGAAACTGGCCAAGCAAAGCCTTCAGTCAGTGGCCCGTTGCTGGCAGACTGTGTGTTTTCCATCCACATACTTACAGTGGTGCCAGCATTGTGGGCAGGAGCTTTTCCTGAAGATTTCCCCCATTAATATGATTTTCAATAAGCACCTTCTCCTTCCAAATGCCAACAGAATTAAAATTTCTCCCAGGGGAGACTTCTCCCCTTTCTTTTCCTTATTGGCAATGCCTCTGAAAAGCACATGCAGCCATCAAGTTTGGCTGCAGCCCGTTTTCCATCTAGGATTCTGGTTGATTTCTGCTTTGTCCATGTCCATTCCTGAAAGCACAGACTGCCATCTCACATCCTCAGTGTTCTTGCAATGCCTTTAGCTGTCCCCACATAGAATTTCTGTTGGTGCTGAATCAAGGAGAAGCTTTTGGTGGTGGCAGCTGTGATGGAGTCAACAGCCCCACTGTCCTTGCAGGGTGGGTAATCAGCTGGATGGGTCTCGGGAGTTGCTGGAAAACCTCAAAGTGGTGTTATAGGTAAAAAGTTCCAAGTGTTCCCATTTGCAGATGGAAAACTATGGAATGAGGCAGTAAGTTCTCTGATTAGGAAACTGGATTTGGAATGCAGCAGAGCTGGTGTAATTAATGATTCTTGTTCTTAATAATCATGTTCTGTAGATGTTCAGTCTCAAATGTTGAGCTCTAGGCATTTTCCAGAGACCAAGGAATTTTGCTCAGTTAGTAGCTGATTTTGGTTGGTTATTGGTGGTTTTTTTTGTGGTTTGTTTTTGTTGGGGGATGTGTGTGGTTGGTTGGTTAGTTTTTGTTTTGTTTTTAATTAGCCCAAACTTGCTACTTTTCAGAATCTGCATTAGATTCCGGCAGACAGAAAGACTGGTTTTATCTTGCAGGATGGCTTCATGTTTATCAGGAGCCTGGAAGAGCCTCCAGTTTTGCAGCACCAGATAGTTCCACCTGTTGAAATAATAGTCCCTGAGCTGAGAAGCCCTCAGTGAACCTATTGAGCTCAGAGCAGTAGGAACAGGCAGCTGTACAGGGGAATTTCTGCAGCTTAGTTTGTCACTTGCAGAAGAATCTCTCTGCTTCATCTGTTGCAGTGAGGGATACGTGTTCCATTAAAAGGTGGAGGCATTCAGAGAGCTGAATCACGCAGCAGGACTTCTGCTGCACAGCCAGAGAGAAGCCACTTTGCTGAAATCTCACTTGTCCTTTTATTCATGTAAGTCAGATGTGCTGGTGTGAGACAAATGAACAAATTACGGTAAAAAAACCTGCTAATCCTCTCAGTAAAAGAAATTCCATTTATGGAGGAGGTAAGACAATGATTGTTTTATTTGCTGTACAAATCTTGCTCAGACTTTACCACCCTCAAGTTTCATCATCTTTTGCTGTGCATCCTCTTGCCTGATGACAGTGTTCGTTCAGTCTTGGCTGCTTTTCCATGTTTCTTAGAGAAAACCAATAACTAAACCACTAAGAATAAAAACTTTTTAATTGTCTGAATAATTACACCTATGCTAGGAAATTTGTTTTGACCACAAAATAAAATGTTGGTTGTGTTGGGGGTGGGGTGGTGCATATTTTGTTTTGTTTGGAGGATTATTATTTTATTTGGTAATGCTGATAAAAACCAAAACCAACCCACCAGCAGAAATGGCCTTTCTCCCTCAGAGAAGGACATTTATTTAACAGAAGCAAATGTCTCTAAGGGGCAGATCACAGGTGAAACTGTTCTGAGCTGAGGGATGAGGAAGTCAGTTGGTTATTCAAAATGTGGCTGAAATGAGGAAGGGGATCATGGGGTTTGGGAGGAGGGAAGTCAGTGTGATGAAGTGCCTCTGTTGGGAAAGAATGGGGAAAACTCCTGTGGAGTCTGGGGCAGGGAGGCAGGTGGGGCAGGACTTGTGTCTGGGGGTATGACAGCAGCAGGGCAGTCAGGATGGAGGAAGAGCACATGAAAACAAGAGTAATAATGGGAGACCAAGGTGAGAACAGATGACTTTGACTTCTTGTGCTGTAGTGAAATGATTTAAGGGCGGAAGATGACACAAGGTGCTGCAAAAACCCATTGATAGTCCAAAAAAAGGAGGGCTTTGTGACAGAGCTTTCTTTCATCAAGCAGGTGTTAAGTATTGTGAAAACCTTAGTTAAATTAATCTTGACAGCTTTCTGCTTTACTGAAAGCATCTTCCACAGGCTTCCATCCCACCTCCAGGTAACAAAATCCCTTTGTGAGCAGGTACTCTGGGCTGCTGCCACTCTCCTTTCAACTCCTTCCTCAAAACTTTTTGCTGTTAAATGTCTCATAAGGAATTAAATGATTGAACATGGCTAGACTAAGCTACATATGCATGCTTGGGACAGTAAATATTTTGGAAACATTACCCAAAAAAATCAAATATATTCTCTTTTACTATGTATTTTATTCCTACCTCTTCTGTCTTTCTGCTTCATCCTTCTGGAATGCAAGAAGGAGTTTTGTATTTTCCCTTGTTGTTTTTGTTCAGTGTGATGGATGATACTAAAAATAAATAACACTAATTTTTAAACTGTTGTAAGTATCCAAACAGTAGGTGATACAGTAAGACATATATCAACTTATGAGACTCTTCTGGGTGCAGTTTATTCAGCAAGTGGAGGTAGGTAATTTTAGTTGATTTTCGGTTTTGATTTTAGCAGTCGAAGAAATTAATAATCGCAAGTACTGTTGGTGAAAATTATTTTGAAGTTAGCGTTTGAAATAAAGTCTGAAGTCAGAGAAAAATAATTTTTCTGAAAAGTCATTTTCAGTGACCTTATGGAGCTGGTAAATAGTGTCTCCTAAGAAGATTATCTTAGAGACCAAGAAGAACATGAGAATTAGCAGCTAAGGAGGCACTTTGGAATGCATAGTGGAGATTATCTATCCTGATGCAAAAACCAGACGGGACATACAATAAGAGACTGTTAGGGCTAGGTCAGATACTCCTTTTGCTTTACAGCAGTTTAAAGATTTATATATAACGTGAAAATCAAGTGTGCACAATCACAAAATAAGTTTCAATTAGCAGAGGTTTTAAATAAGAACAAGGAAAGTCTCGTGATGTATAAAAATTAAGAGGAAAACAATGTGCATATTCATTAACAGCAAGATACATAATGTGGTGAGGGTTATGGTGTGACTGATTTCATTTGTGTTACATAATAACACAGATAATTACCTAAATTAATAGAAAGAAAAACAACCCTAGTAGAGGCCAGAGCAGAAAAAAAACTGCTAAAAATGCAAGGGTAAGACAGACATTTAAGTGTCAGGACCTTCAAAAATCTACCTAAGAATGCTTTAGGGTGTATCTTAAATAATTGTTTACTATTTGAAATTATCTTTGAGAATTCATAGGTTACAAAGAGACTGCTGAGGATGGGAGATGTAGAAAAATAGCATTCGTGTTTAAAAGGAGGAGGGGAGAAAGACCTGGATAATAACAGGTATTTTTATCTGACTTCAATTTTGGAAATAAGTTTAGAAGTACTTTGGAAGTAATTTGGCCTGGGCTGTGTAGACCAAATCATGTCAAATCACTGTGCCTTCCTTGTTTGACAGGGCAATGGGATAAGTGGGATATGGGAGATGTGGAGTGTAGATATTTTGACTGAAGCTTTCACACTGTTCAAGTCATTTCCATAAGTAATCTACACTCCAAATATAATTTCCATAAGGTGGGTGCATAGTTGTTTACAGAATGTCTGAACCAGAACCAGTTCATTCTCAAATGGTGAAAGCATTTAAGCAGATTAGCTCACATGTTCCTTCCTGAAAGCAGGGTGAGAATAATGACAGTAGTCAAAAGGAGAAAACGTCAAAAAATGTGTGAATGACACTGTCCTGGTAGGGCAAGGTCAAAATTCTGAACAACCCTTAGTTAAACAACAGAATGAAATTTAGTGCAAAAAGAAATAAATCAAAGTCACAGCTGTACAAAGGCATTGACATGACTAAACAGTTGTGTGATGCAAATCTCTTGAGTTCTAGTGAATGGCAGTGGATAATTAGCAGCGGTATCATACTTCTGTCAGCAAAACAAATGCGGATTCACTGAATGATTTGGGTTAGAATGGACATTCATATATCGTCTGGTTCCACCCCTGCTGTGGACAGGGACACCTTCCACCAGACCAGGTTGCTCCAAGCCTGGTCCAGCCTGGCCTTGGACATTTCCAGGGATGTGACAGCCACAGCTTCTCTGGGCAGCCTGTGCCAGGGCCTCACCACCGTCACAGGGAAGAATTCCTACCTTAGGTCCAATCTGAACCTGCCCTCTTTAGTTTAAACCTGTTGCTCCTTGTCTGTCACTACAGGCCCTGGTAAAAGTCTCTCTCCATCTTATAAATCCTCTTTAAGGATCCAAAGGTTGCCATAAACCTCTGAACTCTTGAAGCCTTCTCTTCTCCAAGCTGAACAACCCCAACTCTCTCAGCCTTTCCTTACAGGAGAAGTGCTCCAGCCCAAGTTTGCTGTTGCAGCTGTGCTTTTTGTCTGTGGTGAGACTGGTTAGACTTTTCAGATGCACATTTTCTTGTCTAGAAAGGAGATTTCATGTTGCTACCTTGTTTACAGAGCCTAAGAAGAAAACCACTGATGTGTGAAAAGTAGTACTTTTATCTTTAGAAACAGCTGATTCCATGAGAGGAACTGCAGGGCTGTGTGACCAGCCAGCTTTCTGCAGGCGGCTGCCAGTCCTTGAACCAGAATCTGAGAGTTGTTGAGCTAAAAAAAATTCTTATTAATCAAGACAGCTGGGAGCAAAGCCAAATGCTGGGCCATAGCAGAAATGAGTATGCTGCTTATGTTAGACAGGAGTAAATTATTGGCGTACTTAAATTTTTAGAGGTTTGGGAGCTGACGCCTTTTTGCCTTATTTTTTTTTAAAATAAGTGAATAAAGAGGAAAGATGTTTAGCTATCTGCTTCATGCTTTTGTAGCAAATTATTAGACTGACGCTGTTGAAAAACTAGTGATGTAAGCAACCTGCTCACAATCTTAACACCTAAAGTGGTGATATTTTTGGGATAGGGGAAGGAGCTTGGCGTACAGTAGCAGTCACGAAACAAGAGTTTACTCAATGCATGCTGCATCCTAGAAAACATTACAGAATATTTTCTCATGTCACTGGCTCAGTGTAAATTCCTGCTTAAGCTTTAACTATTATACAGTTTTATAGTTTATGTATTGTATAGCGAAATAGAAGCAGAGCAAAGGACATTAACAATTCCATAAAGAAAAGGTCTTGGATAAGGGGCATTTACTTTGGGAATAAGTAGTTGGTATAAGTATGGTAAAATAATGGGAGTGTACACTTGTGTGTAAAATGAGGTGTGTGGATGATAATGCTGCAGATTGGTACCTATTGAACTGTTCTATTCTAGAATTGTAAAACTGGACAATCACAGACCGGTTTGGGTTGCAAGAGACCTTAAAGATGATCTAGTCCCACCCCCTGCCATGGGCAGGGACACCTTCCGCTAGCCCAGGTTGCTCCAAGCTCCGTCCAGCCTGGCCTTGAACACTCCCAGGGATGGGGCAGCCACAGCTTCTCCGGGCAACCTGTGCCAGGGCCTCACCACCCTCACAGCAAAGAATTTCTTCCTGATATCCTATATAAACCTGCCCTCTTTCGGTTGAGACCACTTACTTATATGAAGGTACCCTCATTGGTTTATTCCCCCCTAATGTTTTCCATTAAATTGAGGTTCAAATGTAGCAAATCCAGTTCTACTGTGCTTCTGGTTTGAGTATCCCTTAGAGAAAGTCTGGACTGTGCTGAGCATGAATGTATTCACTTTTAGTTGATAATTTGCCCTTCTTAATTAAATACTAGTATCCCATACCGATTAAATACACAGTTTTCAATTTCAATTCAAAAGTGTAAATTCTGTTCTTGGGGCTACGACTGACACTGCTTCTGCAGTGCAGTGATGTGCAGCTGGATGCAGGCACAGTCCATGCATCAGGCTGAGTGGTCTGGGACACCCTCTGACCTCTGAAAATGTAACCTCTGTAGTGAACAGCTGGCTTCCCTTTATTTTGAATGACTGCTTCCACCTTGTTTGGCATCCCACTTCTCCTGTCATTTAGAATCTATTTGCACCACAAAAACCTCAACCTCAAAGCCAGACTCCTTGAGTCTGTCCTGTGTGATGGGAGGCTTAGGTTGGATACCGCAGAGGGTGACTGGGCACTGAGTGGGCTCCCCAGGGAATGGTCACAGCCCCAAGGCTGACAGAGCTCAAGGAGTATTTGGACAATGCTCTCAGGGTCAGGGTGGGATTGTTGGGCTGTCCTGGGCAGGGCCAAAATTTGGACTTTGGTCATCCTTGTGGATCCCTTCCAGCTCTGGACGTTCTCTGGTTCTACACGTCTGTGTCCAGCATTCCAGACTGGCACAAGGGCATTTGCAAGGCAAATGCGACCCAGAGCCAGTGTGAAACAGTGCCACAGGGCAAGGAACTATGGGATACTGATTATTTTTATGTGTCCTACTTATTTTTAAAAAACTTGTTCATAAAAAGAAGAAAATCTCCATTTGTTACCACTCTGCTTGCCAGTCACAGGGCTCGTTCCTTCTCACCAATTGCTATGGATCTGTAGACAGCAGCTTCAGTTTCATAATCCCAGTCCAGTATCTTTTTAATATCATGCTGTTACTGATATATTTTTCACATCAGGAAATGAAAACGATTTTGATGAAGAGCAGTGCTAGTTTTAGCTCTAATATAGGATTAGTCTACTTTCCAATTCTTGTTTCTAAACAGAATTCGTGCCAACTGGAAATTTTCCAGTTGGTTGAAAAATTACATGGGAGCAGTTTGGTCAGGAATATTTGCTTTTTCACCCTGGGGTTCCTTCCATCTGCCTAATAAAACAATTAGATCACTGTAAGACTGAAATTCCCTGTGTCCTGTCGGGAAGTGGATAGTACTGGTGGATGTTGAGTCAGATGGAAACCTCTGCTTCTTTTTCTGCCCTTCTGTACCCAGTACAGAACCTGTATTTGTCATCTCAGCCTTTTTGGGTGCTGGAATCTGCTTACTAAGTCCACACAAATCCTCTTTCCTGGCCTGCACAAGCCCAGTTGTCTGATGTATGCTAAATTCTTGATGTCATGAGGTACTGTAACACTCTAAAGTTCTAGAGGCTAATTAAGCATTGTGTGTATTGGAAATTAAAATACGCTGTTGAAATCTTTTTTCAATAGGCAGGTAAACCATTGTGTGGTGTTCCTTTGGTATCTCACCATCTGTGCAGCTTGGGATCTTAGCGTCCTCTAAAGACTGTGACCTCTGATGGGGAAGAAGACAGCCTCTCTAAGTGTAAAAATATTTCAAGCTCTTTTTCTTTTTTTACTGAAGTTTACTCAGACTGGAAAGTGCCTTCAGTTTTTCTGTAGGTCAGTGCTGAACTGGGGGTTCCAGTGACAATCTAGAAGCAGCATGGAGGGAAGAGTGTATCATCTCTGTGTATGCACATGCTTTCCATCCATTTTCTGCCATGATCTGCAAAATCAAATTCACAGTTAAACTTTTCAGCGTTCTAGCAGCATTAAGAGGAATTATACCCAGCAGATGATAGCTCATTTGAGCCTGCTCTGAGGGCACCAAATCAGTGAATGTGGGAGAATGAGAAACTCGCGGTCTTTTATAACTCTTCCAATGCAATGTATAAACATAATCATTTTAGTCTATGGAAGTTCTGCTGTTTGAAGTTAGGAGGAACAGACTGTTATCTGTAGTTATTCCTTTTTTTGAACTGAAGAGATATATATATATATGTATATATATTTACACTGGTATCTTTACATTTTAGCACAATTCCTGTTGTGGGGAAAGTGTATATCCTATGTAATAATAATAATAAAAAAATTCTGTTCAAATAAATGCATCAAGTGCAAATGTTCTCTTATAAACAATTAGTGAAGGAACGACTACAAGGAGAAAATTAGGTTAAAAAGAAAATATACATAAAGTATTGATGATGAACATGGATTTTTACTGACAAGCTACAGAAGGAGATGTGCTCCATTCCTCTGAGCATGTGGCCTCCTCTGGACCTGCTCCATCAGGTCCATGTCCTTTTTGCAGTGGGATCCCCAATGCTGGCTGCAGTAGAGGGGCAGAATCCCCTCCCTCACCTCCTGCACTCACTGTTTTTGGTCCAGCCAAGGACATATATGGTATATATCAATCTGATGTCAATATCCCTGAATTTGTCACATTTGTAAACAGGACATTACCTTCTCTTCCAGCACAACTTTTTCTTTAGTTTTCTTTTTACCACTTCCTTACATGTTTATCTCTGATACTTTTGTTTATGCCATTATTTCTGAAACACTGTTTACACGTAGTTGATGTAGGTTTGCTAAAGACTCCACTCAGCCACTCAACCGGAGGCACCGTATTCCCATCCTTGGTTTATCTTCATTGTACAAAAAGCTTTCAGTCTCAGAGGCTGCAGCTCCTAGGAGCTGCTCAGATGTACAGACAACAGACCTCCTCGAGTAATTTGCAAATGAAGTGTAAGACGGGGAATGACAGATGGTCGGGACAGACTGGGAAGAACAGGGAACAGTCAAACAGCACAAGCAGAGTGTTAGATGGTGGTCACGGTGCTGCTGGTTTTGACTGTGGGGTCACTGACTGTGGGCTGCAGAGGAAGTAGAGAGAGGATGATGGTGAGAGGATGTGCATTGGTGGGTCAGGAGTTTCCCTTGTACCTTTTTTCATCAGTTAAGTAACATTTATGGAGCTGCGTGATATTAGATTCTATTCAACTCTCCTACTTGTTTTTTATTTGCTTCACAGTCACTTTCAAAATTGTCCGTGTCCTTTCCAAATCCAGACAAGTTGTAATTGTATTTTTAGTCCTGTTCGTGCAGTTTGCAGTGTTAGAGGAGAGGGAGAAAGCCTTCCCCACAACTGATGAGAACAGCTGAAATGCTATAAATGTTGATCACTGTAGGCAAAACAGTAAATCAGGAACGGGCAATGCAAGCATTTTATTTGTTTAAACTGTCCCATGGCTTGTTCTTGTTTATTTTTCTAGTTTAACTGGGTTGACAGTGTCAGGGAATGAGTAGTGTGCATTTTATGGTTGTTTTGCAGCGTTGCATCTCCAAGAGTATAAGTAAGACACAGTTTCTCAGCTCTTGGTGTTCCCTTTATTGTAGTTCATTCTTGCATTTAGCGTTTTGCACACTGACGTCCTGATTCTGCGTCACAGGAACAGAGGTGTCCCCTGACACTTCCACAGCCTCAGTAACAGATTTTTAAGAGGCTGAGGTTTCTGTATTCCATCAGGGGAGTTGTGTAGAAGTAAAGTGATTGAGAATGAATTATGGAAACTCTGGTTCTACTCCCACGCTTTCCCATGAGCTGTCACTCCTGGCCTCAGTGTCACCACATGAACAGGACAGTGGGGTGGCCTCAGAAGGCTTGAGGAGATGAAATTGCAGTTGCCAAAGATCAGTGAAAAATGGTGTCATAATAAGATGGATATTTATGTAGCTTTTCTTACAGCATCAAAGTTTATAAAGTTAATAGGAAGAAATTCCTCCCTGTGAGGGTGGCGAGGCCCTGGCACAGGTTGCCCAGAGATGCTGTGGCTGCCCCGTCCCTGGAAGTGTTCAAGGCCAGGTGGGACAGGGCTTGAAGCAACCTGGGCTAGTGGAAGGTGTCCCCGCCCATGGTAGGGGCTTGGAATGAGAAGATCTTTAAGGTCCCTTCCAACCCAAACCATTCTATAATTCTATGAATATGAATAATTTTCACACAGCTTCTCATAATAAATAATTTCAGTCCTAGTTTTGTGCACAGGTTTGACTACCAGCCCCTTATTTATTGTTGTCCCTAGCACTTCAGTTTGGTTGTGGGGTTGTTTCGTTTTCTTCTCCTGGAGTGCCAGCTAACTGTTTTTATGAGAGATACGGGCTCGTGTCTACATTAGCATTTTGAGTCTGAGCTGGGCATTCTCATGAGGCAGCTTTCCTGTTGCTCTTCATTAACTGTGCTTTTCGTTCACATCACAGAGCAGTTCATGAACTGGATGCCTTTCAGATGAAATTAATATAGAAGATTCACTCTAGTAGTGTGCCTGATATGCTTCAACTGTTAATGGGCATTCAGTCTGTGGCACCTGATCAGAAAGTTCTCAGCACCAACTGTTTTGCTGCAGAGATCTGCTTCTGGAACGCTCCTTATTAATATAAATGTAGCAGCTTTTGGTAAAAACTAATTAAGGTTGTTTTTCTTCCTATTTTGTGTGCTAAATTAAGATAATAAGAACTTTAGAAACATATACACAGTAATTTGTTCCTTTTGCTACCAGTTAATTAGTGGGCTTAACAGCAGAAACAAGACGAAATCTTTAGCTGGTAGTGTCCTATGAACATTCTTAAATCCAATACAGACGAGCCCCTTGGAGTTCACTACATACATTATCTACTCAGTTATTGTTTAAAATCTTAAAGCAAACAAAAACAGGTGGTTTTTTTCAGGACCGTCTGAATATTTTCTTCACATCTTTGTTCTTAGCATTATTTTTACCATTCTCAAGCCAAAATGTAAGGCTGCTATTTGGAAAACAAATGCATTAAATCCTCCACAAATCTGTTCAGGTTTTGATTTTTTTTTCCACTGCCAAATACAATGTGAAAGAGAAAAAAAAAAAAAAAGGCAAATATTAAGTAATGTTGCACAATAAGGGTAGCCATCACAGGAATCAAAAGTAGCTTTTCAGGGAACAAAGAATGATGTCTCTACAGAACACTCCTCAGCACTGGGGGTGAAACTAATGGATCTGGTCAGAGGATGTGCACTTTCCCAGCTGGTTTGCAAGAGCACTTCCAGCATTTTAGGGAGCTCATACAGCATCTGGAACTGGAGTACTTCAGATATGTTGTGCTCAGAAAAGCTGTGGCTGATGATACAGTAAAATAACAGTGCTCCTATAAAGAAGAAATGTAAAGTGTGGATTTTTCTTTTAGCTCAATCGTTGGGTGTGAAATTGAATTGAGAACTCTCCAAACTATATTAAATCACCCCCTTGGCATTGCCACAGGAACAATTTATTTCATCTTGAAGGAGCCTTTGGTTTCCAGATCAGTGGAGCTAAGCAGGAGGAATGTGCGTCACATTGAGGTAAACAGGGATGTGAGCTGGTTAAAAACAGAAAAGGCAACGCAGCAAAATTCTGTAGCCCTGACATTTGTCAGCCTCTTCCGAAATGTGAATGCGTTTCCATTAAGCTTTGGGGCAGATATTATCTCTGTACCTTTTGGTGTGCTGATGAGTTGGAAGCTGAAGGTAAATTTATTTGGTTCAGCTGATTTTTGAAGAGGGAGATCTGTGTTGTTCTGTTCACCAGGATGTTTGCAGTGCTGTCATGCCGTGGTGGGCATGTAATGCAGGAGGTCTGCTGAGGGATGGATGCTTCTTCCTGTGTTAGTCCCAGCATCAGGTGGGACCAGAAAACTTCTTCTAGCTCCTGACCTACTTTTGCCATCAGGGCTCTTTGAGAGATGACGAGTTACAAATGTCTTTACAATATTGTGTAATGTCTGTTACACTTGCTCAGAGTCCCTCTCTGGAAAAAGACACTGGATCTGTAAGCAGTAAGCATTACATCAAATATTTCTGCTGTCAGAATGATTTTGGCACAACGTTGAGGGCAGAACCCTCAAGATATCCTTCAGGATCTGAAAGTTCTACGCAGATACCTCCGAACAGCCCCAGTGTGTCATGATAACACAGCAGGATGTGTGAACCATGGACCAGGGCTGTGTTTTGTGACCAGTGTGCTCCTGTTTAGGGTTGGCTCACTGCAAATTGCAGAGCAACAAGGCCATTTAGCATCACTTCTGGAATACAAACTGTGCATTCTTTACATAGTAAAGCTTAAAGGTATTAGGCTCCCCTTTATCAGGATTGCAGTAGTGCAGGCAAATCAATCTTCATTTTACTGGAGAGAGCAAGATTTAATGCATTTTGTAACACCCCCCATCTTGAAGTCCAGCCTGAATTCTTTTTTTGGCTTTACTGTTTTATTTTATCTTTGGTTCACAATTTACCTGACCTTCACCCTTTGAAAACAAGAGAAAGCCAAGCACAGAACAACAAACTGAATGGACTGGGGTAGCAAGCTGAGTTGATTTGTTCATGTACTGAGAGAATTGTTCAATTTTGTAAGATGCTAATTACTGACATGTTTAATGTAAATAAACCCAAGCTCTTTCCAGCCCTATGTCAATACTGTAATCTAACTTCAGGAAGAAATGAGCAGGGCTTTACGCTGAGTTCCAAGGTGAGGAACACACTTTTAGACAATGCAGTAACCAGGAGGTCATTGCAGAGCACTTTGTAATTCTGGTTACCTGACAAAATAGCCAGTGTTCCCTGGTTTTCCCCCCTTTAAAAATGTCTCACATGTAGAAATGTCCTTTCAAAATGTACCCTGGGGAATGACAGGTGGAAAGACACATTTTTCTGCTGCTGTTTCCAGCTGTGGAATTGTCTGAGGGATTCCCTTTGTTAACAGAAGAAACTTTCTGCAAACCAACATTCAATATTCCGTGTGAATATTTTATTCAAATAATACCCTGCCCCACTTGTAAGGAAGGAGTAGGAGGATCCCACACTCTTAGCTACAGCTACCTACAGTGAAAGGCGAAATGAAAAGCTACAACCTGGAGACCTGTGCCTTAAGGGTATCTCTGAATGGCAAATTTGTATTTTATTCTCCTGCCATTACTTAAAGGCAATAAAACAAGCCCATAGGAACTCTCTATTTATCATCATTGGTTTAAAATATTTCCTCTATTTACAGCACTCCTGGAATTTTAACTGAGAGTCAATAGTGGTTTTTCATATGCATTACCAGAATTTCCCAATGCGTTTCATCTTTTTTAGAAGCAGAGAATTTGGTCATTGAAGAGGCTGTTGCTTACACTGGCTACTTGTGGGAGTTCTTGCTTTTAAGGAATTTTCACATGTCAGTTGTATCAAGCTGCTTGCTTGTTTTGTGTGGCTCATCAAATAATTGTTAAAAGCACTTCAGGTGAACCCAGTTCTTTTAAGTTTTCATTAGACAAATCAAGATCCCTTTTTTCCCTCGCCTTTTGTCTTTAAGAAACACAGAAATGCATAGTGCTCTTCTCTAATCTTTCCTTCTTACCCTTTTCATAAAAGTAATTAGGCTTTTTTCTATTTCTGGGCCAATGGCATTTTGATATGTTACAGGTCTAGTGCTAAATAACCTTCTCAATTTAAGTCTAAATCTCTTAACAGGCAGTCTTTGTTTAATATCAGCACTGTTGGTTATTTTAATTCTGCTAATCTGTTTCCCTTCACATTATTTATTGATTTCCTTATACTCAGATGCAGCAGGAAACACCTCATACTTTGGGTTCTGTTTCCCAAGGCAGAATCCCAGAACGGTTTGACCTGGAAGGAACCATCTCGTTCCACCCCCTGCCATGGGCAGGGACACCTTCACCTAGATGAGGTCCCTGTCCAGCCTGGCCTTGAACGCTTCCAGGGATGGATATCATCTACGTTTACCTCCTGTGACAGGTTCACAATTTCTCTGATCATCCTTGCAGTCTTTTGTTGCTCTCCATCTTCCTTAGCTGAGAAGAGCCGTACACAATATCCAGGCATTACAATACCCTCCATGTGGCATTGACATGTCCCAATCCTGAAATCACTTCAGCTCATATTTTCTAGGCTTCTGTTGTATTAGTTTTGTTAAATGTGTGTCACTTTAGTAACTTCTTTATCCCCCTAGAAGTAACTGGTGTCCCCACCCTCTTTGCTGTAAACAAGCTCTTAGATTGTTTTTGTTACAAGACTCTTCAGTTCACAGCATCCACATGTTCTACCAGATTCATTCTTCTTGTGCCTCATGAGAACTTTGTAGTGTTGCAACCAGCATGGCTGTCTGGAAACAGAATATATTCAACTCTGAGATAGGAGTTTATGTCTCACAGGGATATTAATATCCAGTACAGAACTAATTTCAGGAAAAACTACTTTCGTAATTGTGAATTATATCTCTTTCCCTATTGTGGTTAGTTCTATGGCGTATCTTTTACATGAATGAACAGGAAAAATTAAAGTAAGAAAAATGCTTTCTTTATTTGCTTGCAAAATTCTAGGAAAAGCATTAGGCTAAAGTTCTAAATTGCAGCCATCTCCTAAATCAAGTGTGTAGCAAGGGTGATAATGAGTGTAAACACACTGAATAATAAAATGTAATTTGGGTTCTGAGTTCTGGGGCTCTAATCCAAAGCTTGCTGATGTCTGTGGAAAGGCTTCCATTGATATGAATTAGGCCTTGGCTTTTGTCCTGAATGAACACAATACCAGTGGAGCTATTCGTAAAAGAAATGTTTGGAAATAAATCACAGGAACTTGCTGTGTCAGAACCCAATTCACTTGCTAATTATGGCTGTCATGTTTTACAATGCTCATTGTGTCGATACTTTGTCATAGTCCCTCACATGAACTAACCAAATTCAGTGTTAAAAAAATAATTTGCTGCCGCTGCTGCAATTGGAAGGTTGTTTCTGGATCATTACTCTGATGTTTGAAACCTTCTTTAACTTCTAGACTAAACCTATTTATGCCAGTGTTTACACTTGTTTTATGCCAATGTAGTCTTCTAGATTTACTCCATACAGTGTGATTTGCCTTGCTCTGAACAGTACTGGTAAATTACTGATGACTGTCCCATCTCCTCTCTTTGCTTTTTTTGCTAAATAAGCCAAGCATTATTTAGTAAGTTGTTAATTCATAGAATTATGGAATGGTTAAAGATGGAAAAGACCTTTAAGATCTTCAAATTCAACCATAAACCCAGCACTTCTGTGTTGACCACTAATCCATGTCCCCAAGTGCCACATCCACCTGCCTTTTGAGCACTTCCAGGGATGGTGATTCTACCAATTCTCTGGGCAGCCCGTTCCAATGCCTGACAACCATTTCAGTGAAGAAATTGTTTGTAATGTCCAGCCTAAACCTCCCCTGGCTCAGCTTGAGGCCATGTCCTCTTATCCTTTCCCTTGTTACCTCGGAGAGGAGCCCGACCCCCACCTGGCTCACCCTCCTGTCAGGGAGTTGTGGAGAGCCAGAAGGTTCCCTCTGAACCGCCTTTTCTCCAGGCTGAGCCCTCCCAGCTCCCTCAGCTGCTCCTCATCAGACTTGTGCTCCAGACCCTTTCCCAGCTCCGTTGTCTTTCTCTGGACACGCTCCAGTACCTCCCTGGAACCTTCATCTGGATTTGTTCCCATTAATCTGCTTAGGCTACAGGCAACAAACCCTGCATTTTTAATGAGGTGCAGTAGTGCTCCATGTAATGCTGTTAATACTCTCCTTGCTTTACTGGAAATACTTTTCCAAATATACCCAGCATCTTGTCTACCTCCCTATGGCTGCATTTCACTGATCACTGTTACCATGTGACTTACAGGGCCTTGGTCCCAGGTGAGCTCCCATTTAGTGCTAGAAATAGTTTTTAGTCCAGGAGGGCATGGATTTGCCCTTGTCCTCAGAGGCTTTTAGCTCCCGTCTGTCACTCCAGCACTCATTTCTTCCTTGCATGGTGTCTGTTTGTCCTCGGCATTGGCTGTATCCTAAATGATAACCATCAAGCTGGAGTAATCAGCAGCTTTAATTAGTATGGTCCTACTTTGTGCTAATTTCATTAATTTAGAAAACAAACAAAAAAAGAACTCTGGGAACTGCTAGAGGCACTGAGTGATGGGAGCTGACAGAAGGTGACAGGAAAGAACTGGGGAAAGGTGCCCAGTGTTGGGCAAAGCAATAACAAGATGAAGAGAGGGCCCGGGGCCCATGAGGGAGAAGTGAGAACTTGGTGAAATGAAGGCTGCTCACATTTTCCAGAACATTAATTGGGCCGTATTGAGACATACTTGGGATGGATGAAGACACTCCAAAATCCCAGAAATAAATGCCTAACTCATGACTTTCTACATTTTGACTTTTTAAGAATAGCAACACTGCTGCTTAACTTTGGATGTTTCTTTTTTTTTCACAACTTTTCAAAGTGCTCTGAAAGTCCAGAGACTTACTTTCTAAAAGCATTTTAAAAGTACCAAATGATAAAAGCACTTTAAACTGAGAGGATTACGAGTCTTGAATAATTTAACCACGAAACTTGAAAAGAAGGAATTTGCTTAGGTCTTTTAAATGTATATGATAAATTTTCTTATAGATTGGAATGACTCTGAAAGACTTTTACCCAGATAAGTGCATTCAGCAGATATTAGAAGTCACAGGCGATAGCAATTAAGGCATAAGGCATTTCCTGGGAATTAGTATCAAGCTGGGAGGAGTGGGGATGGCTCAAGATGCAGCTGAGGGCCATTAACTTCACTTGATGATTAATGACCTCTGCTGAGGTCATTATTATTATCAGCTGAAAATGTAGAAAAATCCAGATGTATGAATCTTTTTAATGGGAGTTGCAGTTTCAGTCAGTGCAGTGGAAGTGTCCCCACTGTGGATAGACTGCCCTGTATTAATATCAAATAGAGGGCTTGATTTCCCTCCTCCCCACGGCATTTTCAGGAGCATTAATCAAGGCTGGCTCTCTAAAGCTGTGCCAGTATCAAATTGAAAAGCAAGCAGAATAAAGTCCATAGTGCTTTAAAGTTCTCCCAGTGTGGCAATGGCTTCCAGGACTTAATCAGCTTTTTTTGCAGTTCTCTATCTCTTCCTTTCAGTGCCTAACGAGAGTGAGTCTCAGTGCAGTCCAGGAATGTGCTCAGCACATTCCTTGTGCTCAGTGTTCTTGGACCCATGTTTGAAATCGTGTCCTCCCTAATTTTGTGTTATGTCCCTCACCAAGGTCTGGGCTCTGGGTTGTGTTACAGAGAGGGCAAGCACACAGCCCTGACTGCTGCATCCATACAAGGAGCATCTCTTTATTAATAAATAGTCAGTTGGAATAGATACCAGTGTTCAGATAAGTCCATGCAAGGTTCCTTCCACACTTGGTGAAATTTTTTTCTTTATATGATGAATGATTTCATTGCTGACTCACAGAGAAATTGAGAGCTACTACAGGGAAATGTTCACCTTGCTGCTAATTTTTACCTTACAAGACTTCTGTTATAATACCTTGATCATCTTTTAAATATATATATATGTATGTATATATAAATACCTTGATATCTCTCACAGAAACATAGAATAGTTTAGGTTGAAGACCTTTAGGGTTAATTGTTAACCTAGCACTGCCAGGTCCCCCACTAATATGTATTTAAGTTTTTTTACTTCGAGATGCTTTTTAAAAATGTACTGAAGAGGTCTGAAATAGGTGATAAAGATGACATGAAGACATAAGTTTTAATTAGTCACTTTATTTTTTATTTGGACTATGTTTCTGAATGCTGTGTGTGTCCTACGTTACACAGACACTGGGCCCCTGTCCCTTTCTCTCCCTTCCCCCAGCCCTTTTTCTCTGGTCGTTGTGAAGGTTGTAGCATCAAAATTCCAGTCAGGACAGGACTGGAAATGACTGCTGCTTTTGGCTGACCTTTATACAAATGCCACTGGATGTAGGCTTCTGCTCAGGAAAATGGAATTTTTCAAAAATATAAGCAAAGCAGATAAAAAGCATTAATGAGGTGGGAAATGTTGACAATTTGGACATTGGGTGGTAAGACTAGACCTGCTTGTACAAACCTATGCACTACACACTGTTTTGGGGATTGCTGCATGCCTTTAGTCACCCTCTGCCAAACCACAGAGCTCTCGCCTCCTTTTTCTTTCTTTTTTCTTTTTTCATTCCTCCAAAGTATCTCCTGTGGTGAGAGGAAGAGGTGAGTGAGGTCAGGCAGAATGAAATGAAAATCATGAAAGCTTAATAGACCATAGGCAGGTTCCTTTGAAAGGGTGCCAGCGATGGAATATCAGTTATGGGGAGGAAGACCACAGACCTGGCAGTGAATGAAAGGACATCAGGCACATGCGCCGTGGTGTGTCACAGCCCTGGCCATGGAACTGGGCTGTTTCCCTATTAACTCCTTAACAAATGTCTCCCTCTGGCAGTAGTTACTCCCACAGTGCTGTTAGTGCTCCCTGATGCAGCTGCACTGTGCTTCAGGATGCATTTTTCTTAGAAGTTCTGAATTCTTTGTTTTGCTGCTCGAAGGATGATAACTGAAGTATTGATGAGATTACATCAATTGCATTTTCTTTTTTGTCTTCTGTAGTCTCTACCAGTTATCCACTCTAAGGGAAAAGAAATTGTTTTCCTGGATGAGAAGAAAAGTCGTATTTCAAAACAAGTAAAAATGTGAGGACTTGCAGAGGTAGCAAAGGAAACAGAACTCTGCCATGTTTTGAATTGGAAAGAACCTTAAAGATCATCTCATTCCAATTCCCCTCCATGGGCAGGGACACCTTCCACTAGACCAGGTCGCTCAAAGCTCCATCCAACCTGGCTTTGAACATTTCCAGGGATGGGGCATCCACATCAGGTTATTGCCATTATACATTAGGTTCTTGTAATTATACAAACCCCTGACGTAATAGCCCTCAGTGTATATGAAATGGTGTAGCAAATCATCTCACCAGTGTTGTTTTCAGAATAAAGCACTCCTAAAAGCAGGGGCTTTGGTCTGGCTGATTCTCCATCTTATAAAACTTCAAGTCTTGATTGCAGTAGTTAAAATGCTCAGATCTGATGTGTGACTCACTGGATGGCAATGAGTGAAATCTGAAATCTGAGTAAACACGAAGGCTGGACTAAATACTAACTGTCCTCTTTCAGCTTCAGCATTTTATGAACCTACATTTGTGTGAATGAAAAGTCCTGTGCAAGTGTCAGAATTGATTTAAGGACTTCGGGTTTATTTGATGGTGTGGGACTAGTCCTCTGTGTGCTCACAGCTTGCAGAGAAATCACAGGATCTGAGCCTCGAAGGCTGCCAAGGTGCCTTGAATTTCTGTTCATCTTCAGGTCCATAGATGTGGTAAACTTCAGACCTTTTACAGTGTTAAAATATCCCTGTTTTTGTCATGTGCTTTTGAGTGTGTTTCTACAGCTAAACATTTTGAAGCCTGAAATTTGTCTTTGGGACAGATCACTGTTTTCAGTTAGCCAATTTGTCTCCAGATGCTTCACGACCTCTCAAAGAACAAGTGTGTATCTTCTAAGTATTCAAATGACAAAACATCCAGAAAAGCATATCATGCAATACTAAATGACCCTGCAGTGCTGTTGTGGCTGTAACCCTCGGTTCCAGCCTTTGTCTGCTGACTCCATTGTAATTCAGCACAATGGCTGCTTCTGTGCAGATGAGCCCACAGCTGTGTGGTGTTTTCAGTCATGTGCCCTTTCAGCTTCATTTCACATGTCACTGTCATAGGTTTGCTCAACTTTTATGAGAAGTTCAATAGCTGCTGCATTCTCAATTTGAAGACTTCTTCCCCTAAACCTTTTGCAGAGTTCAGCACCACCAGACCACCGCTTTCCTTAATTTCTTTTCACAGAGCCTTTATTTGTCTATGGACACCTGTCCCCAAAGGCCACAGGTTGAAACCTCCTGGTTAAACAGTTGTCAAGTTTCAGATTGTTCTTTGACACAGACTGATGTGACAGAGCACGAAGTTAATCTTCAGCATTATTTCTTTTTCTTTTGCAGGAGAAATTTGAAGGTTTGTTCCGTGCCTACGATGACTGCGTGACATTCCAGCTGTTCAAAAGCTTCAGGCGTGTGCGGATAAATTTTAGCAGTCCCAAATCAGCTGCTCGTGCCAGAATAGAGCTGCATGAAACACAATTCAGAGGGAAGAAGTTAAAGTTGTATTTTGCACAGGTAATGAAATCTGGAATCTATTTCTGTGTTGGTGTGTAGCTTTTATAGAAATATTCTACAGTAACACTGAATAAAAGTAATAAAGGTTTCTCCTATGCCCAATCTCTCTGATAAAAGATTACTTTAACCTCCTTGTGTTGACTGAGCTGTTCCTGCCCTGAGAGTCTGCAGTAAATATAAAGGACCACTTAGGACTAAAGTTGCTCATTCAACATACAGAATTACATATCTTAGAGGTGACTTACAACACTGGGTGTTGTCTGTGAGTAACTCTCTTAACTAACCATAAAAAAGTGTTAATGTAAAGAATCCAAGTGAATAAAAAAGGTGGGGCTGGATTACTTACTTGGCTGCAACCCTGAGCCACAGTCAGGCTTCCTCCTGCCTTTTTGGCTTTTCCTTACTGAATACATGAATTACAAATACTGAATTCTCTAAAAGGAATTTATTGAGTCCAAGTCAAAGGAAGAAGGTAGGGGAAGAACAACACTCTCAGCCTGGGGCTGTAGGTGATTATATCCATCTATTGGAAGTGTCAGGTGGGAGTTCAGTTCTCAGCCAAGGGAGAGAGAATGCAGATCTCCCACAGCCTGGGCCCCAGCCAGGATACAGAAAGTTGAGGGAGGTTGAGAACCCAACCACCACCTCTTCTGAATGCATTTTAATAAATTGATGTCACTGTGGCTTGTGAGATATCCACTAGTGTTTATGAACAATGTAGGTGTGCTTTGAGCTGCCAGATCGGCCCTTCAGAGCTCTGAGGGTAGGGGCTGGCTCACTTGAAGGTATCAAGCAAACCCAAGAGGCTGTTAAATTATGAGCCTCTTCATTCTGGTCAGAATAGGAGCTGTTTTGAGCCTAGGCAGCAGCAGAACCACAGGAGGATGGGTAACTACAGCTGTGAAAACAACAATATGCTTAACAAGTTAGATGAGCTCAGAAGATCTCTCAGTTGGATTTAGGTGTTGAGAATCTGTCTCAATCCCATTTTCTATGCCCTAATCTCCTAAATCTGGCTCTGAATTTTTTTTTCTGAAAGGTTTCAGAATCTGCAGTTAAGCAGATCTGAGAATGGTTTCATTCTAACTGCACAAGCAAGAGGCTGATTGAAAACTTGGGAGAACAAGAAAAATGTGCACAATAGTGATTAGTCTCCCTATCTAAGCTGATTTCCTGCAGAACCATTTTGGTACCTGCACTAGGCTCTCCAGTACACGTAGTCTTACAAGAGCTTATTAGTCGTGTCCAGGGAATGAAGCTGTGGAAGCAGCGGTGTCTGGAGCAGTGTCTGGGCCTCAGCCAGACTGAATGACCACTTCCAGACCTACACGTTCTGGGGAACATGGAGTTGAGAGACCCAGACTGGCTCTTTGCAAACCCCATTCTGCTACAGGAGGGTACCATCCCAGCACCTTGACATGTTTGCTGTCATGGAAATAGAGTTTATTGCTTCTATGCTCCAGCTGGTTGTAACCTTGCTCACATGGTTGCAGTACAATTCATTTATGTCAAGGCTTCCTTAACGTACAAGAAAAGGGCAGGAATTAAAGTAGATCATTTAAGATGGAAATAAAATAAGGACACTTGGTTGCAAATGACTAAGGAACAACATAGATTCCTTTATCACTTCAACTAAAGAAATAAAATCTGTAGAAACCTTTCTGAAGTTACTTATAAGGCCTTGGTGCAGGAGTTACTTGTGTAATGTCACTTAGGCATTTAGACCAGATCACAACAGTACCTTTACAGCCTCAAAATTCTCTGAACTAGCAGCTGTGGCTATCAAAGCTTTGCATTTCTCCTCAGAGAACGTACACAAAAGGCACAGACATTGTAGCTTTGCTGATGTAACAGCCCCACACTGTGCATTTACTGCAGAGGCACCATCTGTAAGGCTGAGATGAAATTTATCTCCAGGCCTTCTCTGCTGAAACTGACGCTGAAACCCTGCCCGGGTGGTATTTGGGATGAGAAGGGTATGATTTGAGCAGTCATTCAATTTAGCAATCCTGTGTGGATGAGAAGCTGGACTTGAGCTGGTAACATGCACTGGCACCCCACATTCCTGGGCTGCATCACCCACAGCATGACCAGCAGGTCAAGGGACATGACTCTGATCCAGTGAGATCCCACCTGGGGTCCTGTGTCCAGCACTGGGGTCCCCAACACAGCAAAGGCATGGACCTGTGGGAGTGAGGCGAGAGGAAGCCACAAAGATGCTCAGAGGGCTGCAGCCCCTCTGCTGTGGAGACAGGCTGAGAACTGTGGGTGTTCAGCCTGGAGAAGAGAAGGCTCCAGGGAAACCTCACTGTGGCTTTTCAGTACTTAAAGGGGGCTTACAAGAAAGATGGGAATGGACCTTTTAGCAGGGCCTGTTGTGATAGGACAAGGGGAAAATAGTTGTAAACTAAAAAAAGGTCGTTTTAGACTGGATGTAAGGAACAAATGTTTTACAGTAGGAGTGGCGAAACACTGGCACGGGTTGCCCAGAGAAATTGTGGATGTCCTATCCCTGGAAATTTTCAAGGCCAAGCTGGATGGGGCTCTGAGCATGGCAGGAGCGTTAGAGGAGATGACCTTTAAAGGTCACTTCCAATCCAAACCGTTGTATGATTCTATCCTGTACTAAACAGTGTCTTTGTTATGCTTTAAAGATTCAGACCTCTGAGACAGATGGAGACAAGCTTCATTTGGCACCACCACAGCCTGCAAAACAGTTTCTCATCTCGCCTCCAGCCTCCCCACCTGTAGGGTGGCAACCAATAGATGATGCAACACCTGTCATCAACTACGACCTCCTTTACGCAGTTTCTAAGCTTGGACCAGGTAAGCTTGTGGTCCTTGGGTGAAAACGTGTCAGGAAAAGCAGATGAGCAATATCAGCCTAGATAATAACTGTTGAGGGAGTTGTCATAGAGCTGGAAGCTGCATTAAAACTTGGATTTGAGTTGATGGATGTCACCTGGTTCTTTCCTTCAGAATGAGTTTTGCCATGTGTAGGCACAGAATTGTATGTTATCTGGAGCTTGTGAGAGCTGATCGAAGCTTTGCTTACACCATTTATTGTGCTGGGGCTTGTGCCTAGATGAGACAGCTGATGGTTTAGGTGGGGACTGGACAAATGTTTGGCTATGGATGTGAGGAGCTTTTGCTGTACACGACATCTGCTCGGTACTGCTTTCCAAGGTGCATATTTCTCACAGGCACCTCCACTGGAGTGGAGAATCTCTCACATTGTTTGTTGAGAGAGAGCTACTGTTCCCCAGTCCCAGTGGGATTGCTCTGTTAGGAATGCTCATTTCCTGCTGAAAATTACGCAGGAGGAATGGCATAAGTTGTAGCCTCCGTTAGCACAGGATAAATGTCAATGGATAATGCATCCAGGCTTTCTTCTGTCTTCCCATCTTTGGCTAATGCCAGGAATTAAAGATAGCTGGGATTTTCAAGCAATGCTTTCCCTTGGAAAATGCTCATCTGATGAAACCAAAACTTTACATAGGAGAGGGTTACTTTTGATTTAATTAAGTCATCTTTACAAATAGTTTTCTTTCAAAGCTGTTAAAGCATCTTGTTTTAGACCTTTTAAAATGAGAAAGGTTCCAGTTTCAGGTCTAAGCAGTATCATTTACAAATTATTCTAATTTACATTCATAAGCCACGGGGAAAAAATAGCCTATTAAATTATCTTCATACCAAAATAAAACATTTCAAATCCAATTTAATAACAATTGTGGGGGTGAGCTTATGAAAATTTAGCAGTTTATTTTGGAAATTTTTGTGGAATGAGAGAATTGTTTTCTCCCCAGTCATACTGGGGATGTTGCTTGCTCGCTCTGGGAGCAGCTTCCAATTGCAGCTATCTTATCATTGTGGCTTTTGTGCAACTGCACCAAAGTAACTCAGAGCTGGAGTGCATGGGGTGCAGGAAAATGTTTCATGATTCACAAGGTTTGCAGGATTATCTCCTATCTTTTTCACATGGGATCTCTAACAAGGGGAAAATACATATCAGGAGATTCCAATGGTTTATTCCCCTTCAGCAGGAAAGCCCACAGAAAAAGGCAGTCAGGTGTAAGACTTCATACTATATTGCATATTATTATTTCCAGGAGTGATAGTTTGCTTCTAAACTGCTGAATAAAAGAAAAACAGTAACCTCCTTTTTTTTTTTTTCCTTTGATGCAGCAGTGTTATAAATGGAAACATGTAAACGAATTCCCGAGCTAGCTGGGTAATAAATCAATTCCTGTTCTGGAGCAGTGGAATGTGAAATATCACTCATTGTCCCACACTCTGGGACAGCTTTGCGTGAAGGTCAAATTCACCCGGATTTAAGGAGCCTGCAGGGAGCAATATGAAAAGCTATTGTGTGCTCTCTTCTTTCTATTTTTAGCAGTTGTTAGAGGGATCAATTTTAGTTAACTGCAGCGGCGGGTTTAAAATAGTGTTGCTGTTCTCAGTTGTGCATTTACTATGTTTAGAATTTCATTGAAAAACAAATCCCACTCACACTCATTTCTCAGTATTGCAGCAGTAAAACACTGCTGGACATCAAACAGCATTGTTAGCCTCAGAGAAGTGAGATTTTTTTCATTCAAAAACACAATTTAAAAATGTAACCATGGCTTATCAGCTGTCAAAAAATACTCACTTGGCACAGTTGTTTACAGAACTGTGAATGTTAGAATCTGACTTCCATGTCTGTAACTTGTGAGGAATCTTTGCTGTAATAAATGTAGTGATTTGGTAAAATAAACATCTGAGGACTAGGAAAACTCATTAGAACTTCTAAATAGTGAACAGTGTCTTGTACGCCCTCAGCATAAGATGAGTTTTACTGTCCTACTTCAGTGGGAACGCAAGATGCACCACTTGGACACAGACCCATGCTCCTTTCCCATTCCCTGAATCCAGATCATCTCCTGTCACAGTACGGTGCCGTAATCATCATAGCCACAAAATTAGAGACCAAAACTGTTCCTGGGGGCAAAGCGTTGGGAGATTTGCTCCAGAGTATAAGGAATATGCTGGAAGTGAGTTAAAGATTTGCTGTGTGCCATCAGTTTTGGGACAGGTGTTCTTGCTGCAGCAGTGACAGGCTGGCATCTCAGAGATCTAATGGAACAGATTTCTTTCTGTGCTCAAAAGGAAGCTGGTTTTTGGCTCCTTCCCATGAAATTGAGATCGGTGAGGGTGCATTTACTCCTTAGGGAAGATCGTGGCATATTTAATTAAGTTCCTGGATGATTGATGTATATTCTCACTTTCTGCAGATGCAGAAATTAGGCTTTAAATGAGGCATGAACAGAGTGCTGTAGATCAGTCAGAGCCAGGAACCGTGACTGCCTGGTGCTGACCACCAGCCTACAATATTTTCAAAATATTGCAAATAAAAGAGTGTAATAGTTAATCTGTTTGATGGAAAACACTTCCACTGTCAAGAGAACTTCCAGTCGTTTGAAATGCTGATGAAGGTGTGAAGATATCAGGGCCAAGACTAGAGAACAGATTGATAGGTTGCAAGCATTCCTGTAGGAAAAAGTTAGCTCCAGGTTAGGCCAGGTGAGGATACAACCTGGACCTGACAGGCAAACAACCAACCACCCCGCCTTGCAAATATATTTTATATGAGAAACATTTGCAAGGTAGATGGAGAGGGAGTCTTCAGGTCCAGACTGTATCTACAGCAGAGCTGCTCCTCTCAAAGGAAAGGCAGCTGTTTGCCATTTATTAGTGCAGTGATTCACAAACCATCCTCTTGGCACTAGAATATGCCTTTTCTTTTCTGGAAAGCAGTCCTTCCCTCTCCATATCCACTCCCCAAGCTGTCCATACATGCCCTCCTTCCCCCACTGCCTCTTTCTTCACAACAGACTGCCCTGTACCCCGTCGTGTCTAACCCTGCACTCCAGAATGCCTTTTCCCCAGCATCCCCAGGTGCCACCCTGGCTTCCCCTTGCCAGCCTCAACCCCTGCTGCCCGCACTGTGGTTACCCAGAGAAATCGCTTTTGTCCCATGGGTTTGATTCACAGATCACAGCTGCACTGATGGGATCTGCACCGTACAGTAACACCCAGCACAGGTCAGGGTGCTGAGCACTTTATTTGCTCCATGCATTCTCTGGTGCAGTTTTGCACTCTGTCAGTGGCCACTTGCCTCCACAGCTTCAGGCACTGTTGGAAAAGCAGTGCAGGGCACCATGTCCAGTAGCCCTTACAGACAAGTCTACACCAGTTGCACTCCTCTCCATGTTACGCAGTCCCTTATCAGCATTGCAGCAGGCTTTGCACCTCAGGCTACTCTCCAGGTCTTGTACAATACATTTTTCACATTATGAAAGCACCATTCGGAAGTGTCACACATGGTGGCTCTTGAGTCCACAGTGGTGGCTCCTGGGACACAGAGGAGACCTGGCAGCTGTCTGTGCCACTTGGCTCTTGGGTCTGGGTTTCATTTTTGTCTCTGAGTAATTCAGAAGTAGCTGTTCCTGCCATGCTCTAGCTGGGCTTCTCGAGGAGAATGCACAGCACCTGCCCCTGCTCTGCCCTGGGTTTGGCTCACCCTTCCCTAGGGAAAGGGAGAACAGGTGAGAGCAGGACTCTGCCCAGGAAATGCCGTACACGGGGATTTCAAACCGTCTCACAAGGCAGATTTTCTGTGCCCGTATGTTTTCAAACTCTCGTGTTTGTCATCACTGATTCAAAGGAAATCCTAAATATTTCATATGACTCCCAGGAAGGATTAACAGGGGATGGAAGGGCAAACAAATGGTGATAGATAAAACTTTTCATCTCTGTCCTTCCTCTCCCTGCTGTTCTGTGGCTGCTTTTTCCCTTGCCTCCTTTTAGCAGGGGCAGGGTACCAGAGAGCTGCTGGATGGAGAAAATTTTTCCTCTGGTTGGGAGAGGAGGATGCCCTGATTCTGCAGCATCAGTAATGGGATTCCAGGGGGCAGCTCCTCTGCTTTGCTATGGCAGATCCATGTTGTAGAGGTGTTCTGTGGAGGTATTTTGTGGGATGGGCTGTAGCTCTTCTGTCAAAAACAAAGGACCTCCTGTTATTTGCACCCTGGTATTTGTAAAGCACTTAGATGAAGGGACTGTAAGGGGAAGGTATTTTTATGATGCTAATGCCACATTTACATGGAATGGGCAGCTCTGAACTCATTAACCTTTGCTCATGAGACTGATTTAGGGATGAGATAGCTACACGGTAAAATTAGCATTTATTCATTATTCTTTATGTATGTGAGTATCAACTTTGCTGGACAAATGGGCCCTGTTAGACAGGAGCTGCACCATCAATGAAAGGTCACAGTACTGACTCACAAAGGGATAGAAAATCCTATACCATTATTTTTAATTCTGAAATATCATAAGTTGCCTCTGTGGTCATCTTTCTTGCGTCACCCGAAGCTGTGGGTTTACTCCTGGCTCATGTGGTCACAAAAGGTTGGGCCCAGTGACATAAAAGCAGCTGTGCTCATTGTTAAGCAGGGAAACTTCAAATTCTTACTGTTTATCTTCAGCAAAGCAAATGGATAGAGAGGAACATCACTGCTATTTTCAGGGGTTTATCAGAAAGTTTTTCAGACAAATCTGTGTAGTGGAGGTGCCACAGCTGAATTCTTCCCTGAAGGCAGAGGTTATGTTTGAGTATATTGGATAAATTTTGTGATATTTTTCTGAGTAAATTTATGTGACTTGCCACTATTAGCTTATGTGAAGGTTTAAACTTTTTATTAAAGGATAGAGATAGGCTGGGGGAGAAAGACCCCTCTCCCCAAAAATCCTTTGGCTTAGCTAGGCTGTAAGAATTCTCCAAGCAAGCAGGAGAAGGAGGAGCATGGATCAGTGTAGAGCCTGAGAACACAGAGACTTGCTGAATGAGACATGCTGAATGTCAGAGACAGCTGAATGAGGTCACTGGACAAATGCTTGGGTGGTTTTAGTTACAGAAATTGGTGAGCCTTACCTATGTTAATTCAACTTGCTACTCACAGCTTGGGACAACCTGGGTCTTGTAAACATAACTCCACTGACTCAACCATTGCTTCAGTAGCTGAACTGCTGCAGACTTAGTTCATTTTTTTTTTATGCTGAAGGTGTTTAAGAGAAAAGAAAAAAACACACAAAAAAGGCAGAAGGGAAGAGCTAATCGGGCTGTATCTGTTGGATTTTTATTTTGTGCTTATCACCTTAGTGTTTTTCCACAAACAGCGATTACGTTTGGAACAAGATACAGCGGTACAAAAGTCCCAGAGTTACTGTTGCCCTGTTCCCAACTCAGCCATGAAAAGGTTTTGTGGTGTTAGAGCCACAGATCTGCAGGCATGAATAATCCTGAGTACAGAACAGAGTCTGCAGCTCATTTATGCTCAGAAATAACTGTATGCCTTAAAAACCTAATTTATGAGTGCATCACATTTTGGTTTGCAAAGTGACATTAATTGCTGCTGCAGTTACTTGTGCCAGAGGCATCTGAATATTTTTTCCTTGCGCCTGTACTTATTTCCACTGTTCTTTTTCAGCGGGAAGAGTCCTTCTGGGAGGGATTTGAGCAGTAAAAGAATGTGGCATTTGAACTGGGATTATTACCTTTTAAGAGAGCAGTGAATCTGATTTCCTTGGCGGTGCTGGTGTGGGAGGACGGGCCGGCGCTGTGTGTGCGCGGCACTGCGGAGCTGCCCGTGGTGACAGTGACCAATGCAGCCCTCGGTGCTGGCTGGCGGCATTGACGTCAGCCCAGAGCTGAGAAATTAGCTGAGGCCCGCAGGGAAAAATGGGCAAAGAAAAACCATGTAATTCCTCAATGCAGCACAACCAAGCTATTTCTCTTTTTGTATTTTAGCCTATCAGCAAGACCTGTAATGCTTTGCTCGATTTGGATTCAAAGGAAAGGTTGCCAAAAATAGAGCAGTTAAATGTCAACATTAATGGTATCACAGCAGTAAAATATTTTTCACAGCAAGGTGCCTGGCTTATAGCTATTATTCACTAGTTGCCTCCTTGTTTTTAGGCAAAAATACAGTGTGTCCTCTAGTCTCAAGCCACCCAGGCTTATTTGGACCAGGAATTTGTCAGCACAAACAATTTATGAGCACAGTCCCAGAGCTGCATATGCTAATGCAGGGCCAAACCTGCAAGCCCTTCCTGACATGAATTACTCTGCCACAAAGTGGCTAACAAACAAAACTCCAAATTAGTCCCACAAGCAAGCCACAAGTGCTTTGAGACAGGGACTGCCATTTGCTTCCATGGTACACCACCTGGCACTTCTGGGTTCTGCCAGTGATGCAGCATTTAGGAGCCACTGCATCACAGACAGGCGAGTTGGGATGCCTGGGGCCTTAACCTTCCTCCTCTCAGAAGATTTTGCAGACAATGTTTTTTTCTTAAAAGTCTTAAATTAATTCCTTGCAATTTAATAGCCAATACCTACTTGTATCCCATGTACAATCCAGAATACATATAGTGCCAGCAGGCTCAATTCAGGACTGAAAGTCCTATGTCTGGTCCTTTGTTTGCTTGTGAACTTTTGCAGGTAACCACCCATGCCTGTATGGGCCATTCACTTAAGAGTTGAACTTGATGATCCTTGTGGGTCCCTTCCAACTCAGAATATATTCTGTGAAAAAGAAAAAAAAAAAACAGCCATGGTCATCTTCCTCAGAGAAGTACTATGTTGAGACTTAAATAAGGAAGAAAATATAATGTACTGTTTAGGCGTTCAGCCTGCTCTAGGGAGCATTTATAGAGTGCTCTGTAATCTCATCTGCAGAAACAAAATTTGTTGCAGCCCCAGCTAAAGAGCTTTGAAACTCAAAATCCATCTGGAGCAGAGATATGTGGGTTTTTTATTTCTGGAGAAATTAGATTAAGTGTTGAAATCTGTCTGAGGGCAACAAGTGGGCTTTAAATGGGACTGAAGGAAAGCCACAGCAAAAATAAAGAACAACCCCAACCTAACAGGTGGGAAATGCAGACCAAAGGTTGGATAGATTGAGTTCCAGTTCCTCTTTTTAACCTTGAACTTCTGTGTTCTTTCTCCTCTGCGTACTTTGTGGGTTTATTTCAGTGCTGTTAGCCACCAATATTGGTGCCAAACCCCATTATAGACACGAGGGTGTGTGTATTTTATCATGCCTTACAGACCTGTGATCAAACTGCCTCCCAGGGCAGGATCCCCAGGATGTGTTGTGGCAGCTGACAGAGTCCAGCTCTGCTGGTGCTCACCTGTATTTAGGAGCAGCACACGCTCACCTCCCTATCCAGGTGTGGAGTATTCTGCAGTCCGGGAGTGCCGCAGGCTGTGTTGCCACTTAGATTGCCATCTTTTGACGTGATTGCTTTTCTCTGCTTCCAGGAGAGAAATACGAGCTGCACGCAGGAACAGAGTCCACTCCCAGTGTGGTAGTGCACGTCTGTGACAGCGACATGGAAGAAGATGAGGACCCAAAGAATTCTCCAAAGCCAAAAATCATTCAAACTCGACGCCCCGGTGTGCCGCCACCGCCTGTATCTAACTGAGCCTCTCCCGCAAAAGCAGCACTTCTCTCTCCTCCAGCACAGCTCTTGGTTTTTGTTTGCTTCGTTCTGTTGAAAGGCAGCCTTTGCCTTCTGAGCACCGGGACATTAAGGTCATTGAAACCCCTTCACAGTAATCAAGCCTCTGTAACAAAAGGGCTAGGAAAATGATCTTTGTACCTGTAATCATATCACACACCAACTGATAGTTCTAGCTGGAAAGGACAAAACAAGGCTGAGGAAACAAGGGAGGGTTTCAGTCTGAGGATCTTTTCACAGCTATAATTAGCATGCTGAAACACCACTACCAGAGGTATCGTTTGGGTGGGAATAAGGCCGATACCAGGCTTGATACTCAAACTCCCAGAATTGCTACTGCCCTTCATCAAGCAGCCTGCTCCTCTGCCCTCCTCACTTCCAACAGACCTTAGTCTTTTCCCTTTCACTTTTATTTAAGGGGGTAGGTGTGTTGTTTTTACTCCACTAGCAGCTTGGTGGCCTTTTCACCCCCCCAGAATTTTCTGTAAGGAATACTACCTTTAAAACATGTTTAGAAAAAACAGAGAACAA
Organism: Dicrurus megarhynchus; assembly: GCA_013399195.1. Classification (NCBI taxonomy): domain Eukaryota; kingdom Metazoa; phylum Chordata; class Aves; order Passeriformes; family Dicruridae; genus Dicrurus; species Dicrurus megarhynchus. The sequence continues at coordinate 199,617 of VXAD01009841.1, read as the reverse complement.
CTCTCTTCCATCAACAGCTGTAGGGAACGGTGGTCTGAAATGGTGACAGGGATGTGAGATGGAGCTCTCTGGGCTGAGGGGAGAGGCAGCAGCTGCTGGAGGTTCTGGTGTCTGTCAGTCCTTCTCTCTGAGGAGGAGGGAGCCAGAAGATCAGTAGGGATTGTCAGTTTATCTTCCATCAAGGGATGAGTGGTGCTTCTCTCCGGGCCTGCGGAAGAGGAGCTGACTGACTGCTCATGTAAGATGGCATTCCTCGCTCCTGTCATAATGTACGTTCCAGTAATGATACAGGCTGAATGCTTTCCTAGTGGTGTGGTGAATAGCCCTGAAATTGTCGGTAATTACTTGCACATCTCTAATATTCAACCCTTTTTCCTCCCCACTTCCTGTGCTTCAAAGCCCTTTTTGAGCTGTCTGCAGTTTGGGTTTGTGGAGGTGAGCAGAGGTTAGTTAAAATTCTTTTGTTGGGGTTTGTTTTTTTTTTTTTTTTTTGTCTTTTTTTAGGCCAAAGAAAACAGGACCATAATTACACACTTGAAATTAGACTGCATGCAACTGAATCCCCTTTTTCACCCTGTCCTGCATGTTTCTTTCACTTGCAATATATACTGGGTTACAAAAACTGTTCTGTGTTTGCATCATGGCTGACAGCAGACAGATCCCGGACTCCCTGTCTGGCAGACCTTCCATGATGATTTATTTTTTTAATGCGTACTTGTCATTTTGAGAACATATTTTCTAGACATTTGAGCTCAGATTTTGCATATATTTAAGCATGCGCTTAATTTATGCACATGAGTAGTTCCACTGAAATTAATACTGCAGAAACCGAGCATATGTGTAAGGTATGGTGGGATTTTTAAGCTAATTAGCTGCAGCTGTACTCCCCAAAGTGACTATAAAATGGCACAGTGAGCTTCCACAGTTTAAAATCCTTTACAGCTTAAAATAAGTAAATACATTTTGGAAGCTTATTCTAGGATCTGAAAAGTCAGCTTAGGTTCTGTAATCAAGATTCTTGTTGTAAAACCTAATGATCTGGTTTCTGAGGGAGGGTTCCATCACACCCTTAACTAGCAGCGAGGCTACAAAGCTTCAGCAGAGGCAAGTCCCCCTTGCAGGGGTCTTGGCTCTGCAGCACTTCCAGGACAACAGGCATGTTGCTCTGTCAGTGAGGACAGGATTGCATTCCCAGCTTGCCTGGTGAGGGCATCTGGGAATGAGGACTTGTCATTCTAACATAGTTCATCCTCTTGACCACCACAGCCTCGTGATATTCCTGATGAGATGTAGTTCTTTACTCAGCACATTTCTGTAATGTGATAATTGTTACTGAATTATGGACATCGTTTTGTGCGTGTTACACCGATAGAATACTGCTCATTAAATACAGCACAGACTGAACAGAAAATGGGGCTTTAGTATCCTCATGATATCTGTGTAAAGTTTTCTTGAAGTAACTCCTTAGAGGTGTCACCTAATTATTTTTCAGTGATACATTTAAAATTGGCTTAAGGAAACAAATTGTCACTCAGGTCACAGCCCTAGGAATGTATCCTGTTGAAAACACCATCCTAGGCCACAAATGATATTCCAGGAGTAACACCCCTGGCTTTTTTGAGAACACACCCAGCGCTGAAGTCCGTGGGGTTTAGCCCTATAAACAGGGACAGTAAGATAAACAATCAGAGATAATCACCAATGGATTTTTTATAGGCAAGGCTGTAGGAGGCCACATGTTGTCCTTGCATCCATGTCCTCAAACTTCGGAGAGATGAGTTTCTGAACTAAGGACTTTGGCCTCAAATGATGTAAAACTGTACTGCAAATTAAAGCACTGGACCTTAAATGTTCTTTCCTCAAAGTGCATTTTCAAAGAGATTTAAAACGAGGCCCTGTTCAGGGAGTGCTCTGTGCTTTGTAAAGCTGTGTGGTACTACCCAGGAGGCAGCAGGACACGGCTCATTGCTTGAAGCACAGAAATAGAAACACAGTTACAAACCTGAAAATTCAAAGCAGCCTCTATGGTCAAAGCTTATATATCACCTGTACGTGATAAAATAATGGTCATCATAAAAAAAGTGTTTCAGGTATTATGGAATAATGTCCCTATCATCAAAGTATCAGCATTTGGGACTCATGAGAGTAGCTAGTATTTTACTAAAGGCTGGTTCTTGCCTGACGTGGAAGGAAGGCTTCTTTCAAAAAATGCTGACTATTTGGAAGGGGAATTGTCCTATTCAGTAAATCACAGGCAGAGCCCCTTGAGTGGGAATTTGTTTTTCTGTAGCTTCTCCAGGGTCAGTCGCTCTGGCTTGCACTTCTCACAGGGTATCAGTGGGTTCTCTCATGCTGGGACCCTGGAAGAATGAATCCTCAGTGTTACACTGTAGCTCCTGAGGCACAGTGGCACAGCCCACATAGTTTTAATTTCCTCCCCAAAGCAGGAGCTGGCCAGAGTGGCTGGAGGTGATGCCCTGGGGCCTCTGTTGGGTGGACATAGCTCCTGCTTCTCCTTGGAAATTAAAAGAAGGAAATCAGGGGAGTACAGCTGCTGTTTCTGTTGCCTGCTGCCTGCTTGTCCTTTCTGGGCTCTTCAGATATGAAATTGACATTATAATGACTTCCTCAGTACAGTTTAAAGCATGAAAACATTTCCAGTGCATGGAGAAAGGGAATTTTGGAATCTGCTCTTTTTAAACAAAACAACGAATTTCTGTGGCCTTGATTTTTGTAATTAAGACAAGGTAGTGCAAACTCCCCTCTTCCTAACATACACAGACACACTCCAGTAAACTTTGTTTTTGGCCAAGAAAATATGGCAAGAGCATCCCTTCCTCAACCATAGCAAGACTACAGCCTTTCAGTTACTGTGAAATGTTTTAGGTTATAAAAATTCTCCCCCTGCAAAAATTGTGTAGCATCAATTTGATCCTAAATTGGGTGAGAGGGGTGGGTTGGTTTTATTTTGGTCTTTTCCACCTGTCTCCCATTCAACAACTCTGAAAAAGCTTTCAGCAAAAATACAGATTGTTGTTTGTACCAAGGAATGGACTGAACTCCTGGCAGGATGCAATTCCAGTGATTTGTCTGAGCACTGTCACAGATGCCATGAGCGTTTCCATTGTATTGTACATAACTTTTGGAATATTCTATTTAGTCATATTTTATAGGCGTATTAAAAAGCTACTGGCTAATTAATCACTTTTACACTTGTATAATTCAGAGCTTAGTTTAAAATAATAAATATGGCAAACAGTATTCTTGTGTTCTGCTTGCATTGGCGTTTGGAAAAGCAACATTTAAAGAGTTCAACTATATCAATAAACTGAGTAGTGTGGTGTATACCCCTGGTAGAACTGAAAATGCTTAAATGTGTGACATAGGCCAAACTCTGTTTCAGTAGAAATCAGGGGGAAAGCAGCTTTCTTGTTGGCAGGATATGCTATGTTCCATTTTAAGCTGCTGCAGTTTCACAGTCATGTGAACTTGCTCTGGTTTGCTGTGGATTTGGCTCGGTGTACACAAAAAAAGCTGCAGTGCAGTCGCTGGTGAGCAAAAGCTCATCCCAGACCCCTGGCATGGTTCTCCTCCCTGTGCTTTTATAATCATGGGTGATGCAGTGGCCATGAGTGCTTGGACAAGAAACATGGTATCCAGCTGCCAGCTAGGCTGGGGAAAGAGTTCTGTTAACATTCATTATTATAAAAATTCAAACTAATGTCTCTTGCATCAGTTTGTACTGAGTCTTGCAAAGGACTGGAAACTGGGAGATGAGTTTGCTGTTAACTGTCCTGTGAAATTCTGATATCGAATTGCTCCGATCTGGACTGGGAAAAAAATTGTTTTTCTGTGTGCCTGGCATAAAAAACTTTGTTTCTCAAAGGATGATTGTTCATGCTTCTGAAAATTAGATCTGCTTAAGAAGTCTCATTGGAGATGTAAGTTCTGAGCTCTTCAATTCCTTTGGAAAGAACAGGCCTTAACCTCTGTGTTTTAATTAGAAAAACTAGTAATAGTGAACTTCTTCTGGGGTTCTTTTTACCTCTCCTAGAGGTGAAATGCAGGAGGCCTAGTTTATTCTTCACTTTGAGCACCAAAAGATCTTCCCCCACCACAGTGAGTTTCTTCATTCACCCAACTGAAATGCTGTGTTTGTGACATACTGGCTGTGGCTCTTCCATCATGCTTGGCACTGGACACAGCACTGGGAAATGAGCTTCAGGGCTTCAGCTGTGGATAGCAGAGAGCTGTGTGTCCCACAGGATCAGACTGATCACAGTCACAGCACTTTCAGATCCTCTAAAGAACCTGTACTGAATTTATTTTTGGTCCTTCTTTAGTGGCAAACACTTCATCACTAAACTTTTGCTGTTTCAGGCTTTCTCTCACATACCAGTGTGAATGTAAGGCCTTTGCATTTCCTTGATTCCCTTTTGCCTAAGACATCACATTTAGTTCTGGCTTATCAAAAAGCAAAACCAGGTATGGAATAGAGTCCCAGCTCTCATTTATACTCAGCATCATGCAATGCTCTTGAATAACTAGTTACACTAGCAAAAACCACAAACACTGCTTTTCCTGGTTTAACCCATCTTCTGGGGGAGTACAGGAGCTTTCAATATTCCAGGCTCCTGTTAAAAGGAGATGTTTCTCTAACAGTAGCTATGCTCTTTTTTTTGAATACATGTAGACTGCAGCATTCAGGAGTAAAATGACAAGGGAGGAAGTGCTGTAAAAGCTCTTTCCCACAGGTCTATTTGAAGTGTGGAGTATGTTTTCTTTGGCTTGGAGGGGAGGCAGCACTGTTAGAGGCAGAACAGCAGCAGCACTCTGGATGGAAGGGCAGGAACCCTGAATGCCCCCACTGCAGAGATGCTAAGAAAACTTTAAAAACCAGCCTGAACTCTCTCTCCCCTTCTGTCAGTTCGTTCAGTCGCTACACAGAGATTCTGGGGCTGCAGCAAGAGTCATCTTAATACAGGATTGTGTCCTGATGCAGCAGCTACAAAGCCTAGATTGGGACATTTGTTAGGGAGATTCCTGCTGGAGTAGGGCTGGGAAAGCTGTGAAGTGTGAGCAGCCTTGAAGTTAATGAAAAATGAAGATATTCAGAACCTTAAAACAGACTTCAGGATTCAGATTTGAATCAGGGGCTTCCTCACTCACAACACTAAGAGTATCCAGCAAGAAGGATTAAATTTCTCTATTATTCTCACCAGAAAATCAGCCTTCTTTTAACGAATTATTGTAACCAGTCATTTATCTAGTGCAAGAAAGTTGTGTCTACATTAGTGTCACACAGATGTGTTCTCTTCACTGTTGGGTTAATGAAGGTAAATGTTTTGAATCCATTTTAGAGCAGAGTTCTTGTACAGAAACTTTGGAAAGAAATGCCATCTGTAAGAACTGGTGGATCCTTAAGTGTCCGTTTGGCAAGTTGTCCTACTGTGGGTAGCTGCAGAAATATTTCGTGTATGTTGTTGTAGATTTAAAAGCATTACTCATGGTTTCATTCAAGTGTCTGCATTTCTGACACGGATGTGACATATCTGTATATATTATAAATCAATACTATTTTTAACCACATATTTTGTACAAATATTCACATTAGCTCTGTACTTCAATGAAAATCTATTATGGTATTAAACATTTTGGTGGAATTAGCAAACTTCTTGTCCGTGCTTTGCTTTCATTTTATAACAGTGTTAAGCAGCTGAACCATTCCTAGCATCCAAGGCAAATATTATAATTTCCAGCTACTCATGTTGTTCCTTAAATCCAGGTGCACCTGTACCCTCTAGTGACTGATCCCAGCCATTGCAGAGGCAGCTCCCAACACCTCCGGATCCGAGTGAGAGCCCAAAATCAAACCTGAACCAACAGTAAATGTGAGCACAGTTTTTTCTAGCTGATGAGTAACAGCATGGGACAGCACAGGGCTGTTGAGGGACACGCAACAAGAGATTTCAGTAGACACAGGTGCAGTTTTGTAACAACCTTTTCCTTTTTCCCCTTTCTCCAGAGTTTCTGGAGGGGTTCATGGCCAGGAATCGGATGATGAACTCTGTGCTACAGGTGTGGTCCAGTTCAGTTTTCTGGGCAGAACAGCCACATCCACAGAGGTTCTGCCAGGCACGGCAGCAGTGCGATTCTCTGGGCTTGGACTAGCTCAGCTCCACACCTGTAACAGAACAGTAACGAAGGAGGGAAAAAAAGACATTAAGAAAACAATTAAAAGAACCTTGTCCCCTACTACAATCCCTAGAGCTGTGGTGAAGGGGAGAGAGGTATCACACATATATATAAAAAAATATAAATATTTATTTATTCACTAGATAGGCAGTGCATGTATATATTTATTCACCATATAGGCAGTGTCAGCTATAAAGGGATTAATAAGCATCATGTTTGATTCTGTATGGTCAGACTTGATGATTGTAAAGGTTTCTTCCAACCTTGACAATTCTATGATTCTGTGTTCCCATGCATCAGTAAGAGGATAATGGTCTTGTACACTGCCATGAAATGGGATGGGGGTCTGTGTACATACACAGGACACGGACTTTGGACTCATACGTAGCACAGGAAAGGTGGGAAACTTAGCTTGGATTTTTGTCCAATTCAGCAGTTTGGATTCAAGTGAGATGAGGAAGGATAAATTCATTTTCATTCCAGAGATAGCTGTGGGTCTGGACATCACAAGGTGGGGAAAAGCATCTGCCAGGAAGCAAATAGAAAATTTAGAGCCTCAGAGCACAAGAGGAGAAAAAAGGCTAGTAAAAAACCAGTGGAATGAAAACTTTTTTTTTTTT
>VXAD01009841.1:0-192398 GCA_013399195.1 Dicrurus megarhynchus | reverse complement strand
TTTTTTTTTTTTTAATTGAAGAAGCACTTCCAGATATCCAGAGAATGAATTTTGCTCCTTGTTTTTACAGTTGGGTCAGTTTTTACAGTAGACCCATCCAGCCCTATTTCTATTTAATTTTTATTTAACTTATGACATGTAGCAACACCCTTACAACCTGCCCCTCTTGACACTTGCACAAGGGCTGTACTGGGTACCCCATGCCAAACACACACCTCACCTGTGACCTGGGGGTGCTGGTGACAGCGGCTGAACATGAGCCAGCTGTGCCCAGGTGGGCAAGGAGGCCAATGGCACCTGGCCTGCACCAGCAGTAGTGTGGCATCAGGACCAGGGCAGTGACCCTCCCTCTGTGCTGGGCACTGCTGGGGCCACACCTCGGGTGCTGTGTCCAGTTCTGGGCCCCTCAGTTCAGGAAGGACATTGAGGGGCTGGAGCGTATCCAGAGAAGGGAACGGAGCTGGGGAAGGGTCTGGAGCACAAGTCTGATGAGGAGCAGCTGAGGGAGCTGGGGGGACTCAGCCTGGAGAAAAGGAGGCTCAGGGGGAACCTTCTGGCTCTGCACAACTCCCTGACAGGGGGGGCAGCCAGGTGGGGGTCGGGCTCCTCTCGCAGGTAACAAGGGAAAGGACAAGAGGACATGGCCTCAAGCTGAGCCAGGGGAGGTTTAGGCTGGATATTAAGAATAATTCCTTCACAGAACGGGTGATTAGACATTGGAATAGGCTGCCGAGGGAGGCGGTGGTCACCGTCCCTGGAGGTGTTTAAGGAAAGACTGGACCTGGCACTGAGGGCCGCGGTTCAGCTGACACGGTGCCGCTCGGTCACAGGCGGGACTCTGTGACCTCAGAGCCCTTTCCCGACCCAAATGACGCTGTCACTCCGTAATTCCGTGTCCCCCTCCTTCCCGGGCCCGCCCCCGCGCGGTCCCGCCCCGCAGGCGCTGAGTGACAGCGCCGGGACCGCTCCCGGGCGGGGCCGGGCCGGACCCGCTGCTCCGCGGCCCCTCAGGTAACGGCGGGCGGCTCCGGCTCGGGGGGTGCCCGGCCTCCTCCGGCCCGGGGCTGATGGCGGTGCGGGCGCTGCGTGTGGGGAATGGCGGCCTGGGCTCGGCATTCGCGTGTGCCGAGCTCCGGCGGCCGCCGAGCGGGGCCCGGGGCGCTTCTCTGTCGGTCTTGTCCGTCCGTGTGTCCGTGCGGCAGCTCCTGCCCTTGGCAGTCCGGTGGGTTCGTCCCCCCAGAGCCTCTCGGGTCCCCCGGGTTTTGTGGTGCCGAGTTCTGCAGAGACCGGGGTCAGTAGATGTGCTTTGTATCCAGGGAAGAACAATATGAGAAGGCCTTGGAAAAAAACCCAACCACCCATCATTTATTATTTATTAAGAGCATGCAGTTAAGGAGTTAGAATAATAGAATTATAGATCATGATGAGATCATTAGCTGTGTAAAATTCAGAAGTAAAGACTTGATTTCACTTGAGAGGGCTTCAGTGTGTACTTGTCCCTCCCCAGAAGGGGAATTTATGGGCTATGTCTAATTAGGCAGCTGGGGTTCCTATGAACACAGCAGTGTGTTTGCCTTGTGTCCTTCAGGTTCAGCTGGAAGAAATGCCCCATCAGGTGGATCTGAGGGAATCTGTAGCCTTTGGGTCTGTGTTGTTTGCTGAAAGGGGAATTATGTCTCTGGAGTGTCAGTTTGTTCTTAGCAGAACTCAAAGCCTGGATTTTTATAATTTCTAGAGACACACAAGTTTGGTGTAACATTTGACTGCCTGCAAGTCACAGAATCCTAGAATCACAGAGTGGTTTGGGTTGGAAGGGACTTAAAGGTCATCTCATTCCAACCCCCTTCCATGGGCAGGGATACCTTTCACCAGTCCAGGTTGCTCCAAGCCCCGTCCAACCTGGCCTTGAATTTCACTTCCAGGGATAGGGCAGCCACAGATCCCATTCCATTGTTGCAGTGGTATTCAGATGCTTGTTACACCATAACTTCTTATATTCGCTAAGATATTTATGTACTCTAAATATTAAGATGGATTTATTGTTACAAATTCACTGTCTTCCAGCTGAATTACAGTGGTGACTGAGTCCCAGAGGATTGCTGAAAAATGGGAACCTAAAGGGAACTCTGAGGAATATTGTACAGCCCACATGCAGGATTGGATTTAGCAATATCTGGTCTTGTGGTTGTGATGCTGTTGAGCAAGAAGTGGAGAATGTTAGGATGAAATTTTAGGTCAATTACAGACAGGGAATTTCTGTATGAGGGTTCTTACAGGGATCTTGCTTTGAGTAGATAACCGAGTTTTGAACAAAAAGATGTTTGGGAAGAACAGGAGGAGACTGGGGCAGGGGAGCACAGCCCAATACAATGTGAAATTATGTGTCATATGTCAGATAAGGACATAATAAGGACTGTTAGATAAGGAATGCCAGTCATAGCTAGAAGTAATCCATGTCCTTGAGACTTACAATCAGAATTAGTCACAGAATGATTTGCTTTGGAAGGGACTTTAAAAGTCATCTCGTTCCAACCCCCCTGCCGTGGGCAGGGACACCTTCCACCAGACCAGGTTGCTCAGAGCCCTGTCCAGCCTGGCCTTGAGCACTTCCAGGGATGGGGCAGCCACAGCTTCTCTGGACCTGTTCCAGGGCCTCACCACCTTCACAGTAAATAATTTCTTCCTAATATCTAATCTAGCCCCGCCTTCTGTTTATTTGAAGCCATTCCCCCTTGTTCTGTCACTGCCATTCCCCCTTGTCCTGGCCTGCTTTTGTAAAATATATCTTAGACTATATAAATACACAAGGAATATTTTAACCACTCACTTTTAACCAGTTTTTTTAACCAGTCACTGTCATGACTTTGACAACTTCTGTCTCTGCTCAACAGATGCCATGTTGCCCCAGAAGAGGGGACAGATACCTTCCAGAATAGCCATGAGCAGTTATTGGAAAGCCCTGGGAATTTTCTTACTCTGTCTTCAAAGTGCACTGTCTCACCAGCCAGCCCAGCCCAGAGTGCTGCTCGTGTCTTTTGATGGGTTTCGGTGGGATTACATCTACAGAGTGTCCACTCCCAATTTTCACTATGCCATGAAGAACGGGGTGCACGTCAGGCAGGTCACGAACGTGTTCATAACGAAGACGTACCCCAACCACTACACCCTGGTGACCGGGCTCTACGCAGAGAGCCACGGCATCGTCGCTAACGAGATGTACGATCCCGTCCTGAACGAAACCTTCTCCCTGAACAAAATGAACACCCACAACTCCAAGTTCTGGGAAGAGGCCAGCCCAATATGGGTGACGAACCAGAGGGAAGGACACAAATCTGGTGCTGCTATGTGGCCTGGAACAGATGTGAAGATACACGGCGTCTTGCCTACACATTACATGCCCTACAATGAATCTGTTCCCTTTGAAGACAGGGTAGCAAAGCTCATTGACTGGTTTACATCAGAAGAACCCATAAACTTTGGTCTCCTGTACTGGGAACAGCCTGATGAGATGGGCCACTTTCTGGGCCCTGAAAACCCACTTATGGGAGCGATAATCAGTGACATTGACAGAAAACTGGGATATCTCATTTCTGAACTGAAGAAGGCGAAGCTGTGGGATGTGATAAATGTCATAGTCACAAGTGATCATGGAATGTCACAGTCATCCTTGGAAAGGCTCATTGAGCTTGATCAGTACGTGAGCAGAGAGCTCTATAAAGTCATCGACCACTCCCCTGCAGTAGCCATTTTGCCTAAAGAAGGTAGGAGCTACAGCAGTAACGTTCCGTGAGGAGATACTTGAGTATCCAAACTTTGTAGGCTGAGTTGGTGGTAGCAGCACTGATGGCAGTAGGAATTCAGCCTTGAACAAGAAGCACTTGCAGGATCCCTTTGTTCTTTTTGCAGGATCCCTTTGTTCTTTTTGCAGGCTCTGTCAAAAGCCTGGAGTAACTTTCAGAAAAGAAAAGGGAGCAAATCTGTTCACTGTTCACTAATATTGCCAAGGATCCTTTAGTCCTTGTGAGAAGTAAGATAATCTAATGGCATTATCAAGGCTGAATGGCGCTCTAGATAGATAACACCTGAATGTTACTTATCTTGCCTTTCATCAAGATGCTGAAGCCATAGTGGAAGAATTATATTTCTAACTCAAACAGTAAACTGAGAACAGATGGGGATCTCTGATAAAAAGAAAGCCTGTGTTGGCTTTTTGATTAGCTGCCAGCTATTGTAGTTCATTTGAGTTTTTCCCCCGTCATGCTGAACAGCCAGCCAGTTACATTCATATCATTATTATTGTGATAAAGATGGGCAAGAATAATGTTGGAATTGAAATCTGAAATCTGGTTACAGTCACCAAAGGGTTGCTGAAGTGTCAGGTGTATGTTTACTGTCATTAATGCATCTGCTGTTTATTTTGATGATCAAGTACTGTAAACTATTTGGTGCAGATGTGTTAACCTGGAAAATAACACCCCTGCCCACACAAACAAAGTGCTAATTTGGAAGTTGAGTTTTAAGGTGACCTCCTGGAAAGGTGTTTTTTAAGAATTCTGTAACATTTGCATCACTAATCGATAGATAGCACTCTGTATTTAATGCCCAAGCAGGGAGGGTATTTGCAGAATTAAGTGACCTTTAAGTGCATGAACAAATGTGTCTTGTCATTTTTAACTTGGAGAATACTCGAGACTAAAATGTGAGTATGCCCAAACTGAAGCCTCTGCTGTCTGAGCACAGGCAGGCCCTGTAGCTGAGTGCTGTTTCTCTCTGTGGTGATAAAAGAGCCAAGTTTGGGAGCTTCATTCCCATAGAGGCAAACATGGTTGACCAGGATGTTCTCATTAGCAAATAAAGAAGCTGTAAAAGTAAACTTCAGTGCTGAAATGTCCCTAATGCAGTAAATGAGAACTTTAAGATGCGGAACTTGACTCTCCCGTCTGCTAAATGCTGAAAATAAACAGTATCTCTGCTGCAATTAGATGGCAGAATAGTAAAAAAGCCATTTCAGTGGATTTCAGAAACAGCTTGGATTTGATTTTGCCCAGAGATTCAAGTATTTATTACACTACCAATAAACAAGAATTAGTTTTGAGCACAGCTAAAATTCTTTTCTTCCATGATACCAGCTGTGATTTTTATTATAAAACAATGAGTTTCACTGCCAGTTTAGGTATGAGCTAACATATGCTGAAGTACATAACACTGATTCTTCACCTGTTATTCCATTTGTCTTTCTTAAACCAAGGGAATGGTAAAACTTAGTGAGATTGAGAAAAAGTTTGAATGCTTTAAAATGCAGCAATTTCTTTTAACTGTTTGGCTGCTTATTGCTTCCCCAAGAGATGGATTAAAGCCATTATTTAACCATGCAGGTGTATTAGTGTGTTTGGGGAACTAATTAGATGTTCACAAAGAAGGTACCTGTAGCACAGCTGGTAATGCTTTTTCTTGCATTTAATATAAATGTAATAATTCAAATAATTAACATAAAATCAAGTTTGGTGTATTTGGGACTTTTCCTCCCTGCCATCTCATATAGAAAACTGGCATAGCAAAATTAACTTTATAATTGATATAGTCCTAGAAATGCTGCATTAGAGTCCCTCTTCTTGCTGCTGTAACTATCTCTGATGTCTTAGCTTTTGCTGTTTCATATTGACCTTTGTTTTGTTTCTTGATTTAGTGATTCTTTTTTTTGTGCCAGTTTGGGATAAGAAACATACATTAATGTATTTTCCTTCAGAATTTCTATACCAGATTCTAGGAACTGAGGGGGAAAAGGAAGATGATTTCTTTAGAAACATTGGCCACTTTCTCCCAAACTTTTTTCCATGAGATCCATTCAGAACTCCATGGATGCTGGAAATGGCAGGCTGAAAGGGGCCTGCAGACACACTCTGTGCATTCAGCTGCACGTGTCACACAAATATTTACCTGAGTCACGGGGCTGAGGGATTTGGTGTGTCACAGGAGTCTGTTCTGTGCACTGCATAGCCCTCAATAGAAATCTGGCCTTAAGTGGAGGTGGGGAGTGAAGAAATTTGCTCAGATGTCAGTTCCTGAACTTGCTTTTGTGTTCCTGGCTCTCTGTTCTGATTACTCCTTTCTGTGCACTGGTGTTCCAGCCAGCTTGTCCAACTGGTTGTGGCTCTTCAGTGGCTTTTACTGGAAACGCAAGCTCAGAAACTGGAAATGAGCAAATAAAGAATTGGGGCTGGAAAATGCCTGTTCTATTCAGTGTTAGTAGAGCTCCTGAGGGTTTGTGCTCACTGTGACTAGGGAAGGGAAAGGAGCAGGCACTGGGAATACAGAGGAGTAGCTCATGCTGTTGGCTGTTATTGAATAATAAAGGAAAGCAACGAACAAACTGCTTTAAAATAGATGAAAAGTGTCACTTGTTGTCACAGCCAACTGGGTGACAGAATTCGGCCTGAATGCAGCCATTACCTCACAAACAGGCTAAGGAGCTGTCTTCTTGCTTTCAGGCTTTGCATGGAGCTAGGAGGGTTTGGCTCCTTTTCCAGGAGACAACTGAATGCTTTCTAACTCATTCCTGTGAGAAGCTTACATTCTGATAACTGTGAAATGAGGGATTTTTCTAAAATTAGCAAGGCACTTCTTGCTTGGGAACAGGCTGTGAAGTCTGGTGCTGAGGGGGATGTTACCGTGACTGAGGCTCTGGATTCTCACAGTAACTTCTGTGCACATACTATTGTCTCTTACACTTCTGGGGAAGTGCATTTTGCCCTCTTCTTTCAGCTGTATTTTAACTACTGATGAGTTGAGTCAACACACTGGTATGTTTAATTTTTGTCTTTTGTCTCTTTTGTTTGTTTGAAGACAAACTGGATGAAGTATATGAAGCTTTGGCCAACGCTCATCCCAACATGACTGTATATAAAAAGGAGCAGATTCCAGATAGATTTCATTACAAACACAACAGTAAAATTCAGCCCATCTTAGCAGTGGCTGATAAAGGATGGGAAATTGTACATAATAAGACTGACGGTTTTCTATGTAAGTATTCTGTCTTTATAGTGTTTTGCAGTATCTTCCAAGGCAGAGACCTTACATGGTACTTTCTCTCCTAGTGTCAACCAATGTTCATTTTTTTTTGTTTGTAAGGCTGGGAGGGAAAACTAAAGTGTGTAAAATTTATAATTTTTTCCCCTGATGGGGTGGGAAGCACCCTACTGTTAGGGGAGGAGGATCTGCACTTACTGTTTCTTTAAACATTAAAGCTACTAAGGTAAGATCAATCATATGTTTTAGTGGTCCCATACTTGAGGTCTTTCAGGATGTAGCAAACCAACAAGCACTTCTGAGTGATTAAAATGGAAAGTTGTAACTGAATGTGTTGAGTAGAGGGTGAATAGGGATATTTTATAATGTTTTACTTATCTACTGGAGAATGGTTGGGTTGGGTTGGAAATACAAGAACATTTTCCTGAAAATCCTCAGTTTGTGTCGGTGCTACACTTGAGTAACCTCGTTCTATTGCTACAAAGAGTCTTGGATATTGTGTTACTGCACACCAGTGATTTTCATTTGCCTTGGAGGAAAAAATGCATTCTAAGTGATTTGGAGGTAGAAAACCCTGAACACTTTCAAGTTCCTCACATTGCAGTTTTGAAATTTATTATAGGTAGCATGGAGACAGTGAACTGTAACTTCTTGGTTACCTAAAATACAGGTGTCATGTGGTCAGTTCTTGCATTTCTAATTGAGAACCTTTTGAACTTTGCTGCCGGTCATGAACCTGAAGAGCATTACCAGCAAGACATAACAAGTTTTTCAGTAGCTGCTGAGAGCAGCTTCTTGTGCCTGTGTGTTTGACATGTTCCCAGTTTTTAATGCCCCTGTCAGGAATGGGCACTGGACAGCCACCAGTGAGTTCTTTTACCTTGTTGAGGAGTTGATGGTGCACAAAATGGGACAAAATGTCAAATTGTCTACTTGGAGTCACATGGACAGTCTGACTCTACATGTTTTTTTTAATTTTCTCAAAGAGATCTGGACCAGTTGCAAAGTTGGAGTTTTTCCTTGTGGAAAATCAAGGAAGCTTGGGTGTACCCAGTGTGCCATATGAGCTCACCTTTTTTTCCCCTCTTTGTCAAATAGTGCTCTCCATTGTGGGTTTTTATAGGTCTTTTTTCTTTGTAATTCTGAGACTTGGTATTTGCTAGGAGACATTTGTGCTGTCAATTCTTCTAAACCTCTCTAAGGATAACTGATGGCTGTGCCTTTTCTGCATTCTGCTAATTCTAGGAAGAGGTTCAATGCTTGTTTTGCAACTTCGGGATATTGACCTTTATCTCTCTTCTATTTCTAGTTGGTAATCACGGATATGACAACACTGTACCAGAAATGCATCCCATCTTTTTGGCAGTTGGGCCTGCTTTCAGAAAGAATGCCACCAAAGAATTCATGAATGCCACAGACTTGTACCCCTTACTGTGCCATCTTCTTGGCATCAACCCACTGCCCAACAATGGTTCCTTCAATGCTGTGAAGGATATACTCGCTGAAGAAGTTCCTGGAGCCCGTGGAGCAGACACCTACTCCACTGTTGTAGGAGTCTTCCTGGGCAGCTTGCTTGTTTTGGTTTTTACTGCAGTTTTTGTTAAGCATTTTGTCCTCGCCCAAGCAAATTCCATGCAAATCCGACACACTGAAGCTGCCCAGCCACTGCTGCAAGATTAATAACACCTGGGATAACACCTCAAACAGCTCCTGTTTGAGGCTTAAAATAAGCCTATACAAAGAAAATAAACAATGGAGGTGGATCAGCGTAAATACGTGGAGTGAAAGGAGATGGATGCTGATTCATTGGTACTCTGGGGCATGTACAGACCACCATGTGCAGAGAGAGAGCATGTTCCTTTTTCACCCTGCAGCCACTTCATCTTCCAGGGGTTGAAGATATCCTAGGTAAACCTGGAAAGCTCTGTGTGTATGAAGACCTTTAGTGACAACAGACCTCAAATACCTTATTATGGCTATTTTTAGGGCAATAACATCAACTGGGGTACACTTCAGAGACTATTAAATGGTGATTTCATTTCCCACCCTTTTTTTTCTTTTATTCTTTGAGAGGTTTTTTGAGTATCCTTGATTCTAGCACATCACTGAATGGTACTAAACTTCTTTAGGTTTTTTTTTTCTTCCCTGCCTAAGGAAGCTTTTGCATGGATCACTATTACAGATAACTTGGTGGGTTAAATCCTGCAGAAAAGAACATTATTATTCAGCTAGGTCATGCAGTGCTAGGTGTCTAAGTTTAGAGTTACATGTATTTCTTCAAACTGCTGTGTTAATTGTAGCCCCAAAACATGAATCTAAGTGGTATTGCCTTTAGCAATCAGCATTAAACTGCTTGATTCCTAATGTTTTAAAAATTTATTTAGGTAAATATAGGTTTTTACCACTTCAGATATGATTTTAGGTAAATGTAGGTCTTTACTTTTTCTCTTTCCTATACACTGCACTAAATCTAGGAGTTCCATGCAGCTGGCAGGATAAAGACACATACAAGCACCACACCTGTATATCCAAATGGAGTCTTTTCTATTTCTGTGGTACTAAGGGAGGTGAATAAGTTAAGGAACATGGATGCTCAAGCTGGTTTCAGAGTGCTGTCAGGCTTGTCCCTGGGTGTGCATCTGGTCTGCTGCTGGAGACTCAGAGTTTGACTTGTGTCTTGTGCTTTATCTGCTGTGTCTGGGTGGGCCTTGGAATGGGATGATCAGGATTACACATGCAGTTTAAGGCGCAGCTTAAAAATAAATCTTAAGCCATATATGTTAAGTCTGAAAAAGCACACTTTAATAATAACAAAAAAAGGTGTAAGACTGGAGTTTGTTTTTCCAGAGGAAAGCCTCTGTTAGGGAAAAATATTAATTCTGAGTCAACAAAGGTACATATTATTCTCATTCTTTTATGTGTAGCAATAAATCTTCTTGCTAGTGTAGTTGTGGGGGTTTTTGTGAGCTCACTTAAATGGTAAATGAGAAGCTGCTGCTGAGGTTTGTATGAAAAACATATTCTGAAGTGAGAAAAGTTGTCTATTGTCAGACTTTTCGCCTTCTCCCTGGGTGAGATGATAGTATTTCTCAGCACTTTGTTGCTGAGTACAATGCCTGAAGGAGAAAGAAACTTTCAAAATTCGTGCAGAAGTAGCAGACTTGAGTATTTTTAAGTGCAGTTGATGGCTGTATCCACAGCCCCCAGCAGAGGGCAAGGGTGGGAACACCTCGGCTTTGGATGTGCTCTGCCAAACCAAGGGCGTGACTGACAGTCAGTACTGCAAGGGGAGGGCTGGGGTACAGAATTAATTTTGTTGGGCTAAATTCCAGATTTAATGAAGATCTGCTGGGTTCCTCTGTGACAAGGGACAAGCAAGGGACACTTGCTTGGCACCAAGCTGTCTTGCAGACAGATGGGGACATTTCCAGAGGCCACATCTGGGAGCAGCTTCAGAGGGAAAGCAATGAAATAGTCCAACTTAAGGGATATGCTGAAAGTTCAGCTGTAATAGTAGCTTTAGGGTGGCAGGAAAAATGCAGGTCTGTTGGAAGACAGCTGTTAATTTGGGAGATGTATATGAAATCCTGTGAACTGCAGCTGACTCAGTGCTGTTACTGTGCTGTGAACTGCCTCGTTTTCCTGCATTGCCATTTTCTTAAGAAAACACTGAAGGAAAATGTCTGTAAAGCTGATTCTTAGTGCAGCTGGCCATTAGCTGTGCCTGAAGTTGAATTTGCTGGCACAGGTAAAGCTGCGTGCTGCAGGGGCTCCAGCTGAACCGTGTTCACAGCAGTTTTCAGAGACTGGGGAACTCTGAGCAGAAAACCCAAATCTCTGAGTTGTTACTAATCCCTTCCCTACCCACCTTCCGAAAAGTGGATGGTACACAGCAAACTGATGCACTGAATCCACCTTTTCTTGCTTGTTTGCAGCTTAAAAATGAATTGTAGCACAAACTTACTGTGTGTTTAAAGGAAGATCTGCAGGCTTTGATAAGGCAATAACAGTGACAATTGTCATAACAATGCCATAGCCCTCACCTGTAGCTTCTGCACTTTGGAACATGTTCCTTTAGCAGAAATTCTTCTTATTGCAGCAATTTCATAGCAATGATCATGGCAGATGTAAAAATAACTGGGTTGTAATCTCAGAGCTTTTCTTTAAATTCCACTTTAATTGTGGCAAGTGTAGTTCTATTGTCAGTCAAAGTGACCCTTGGTTTGGAGGGGGCAAAGTTTGTCAGTGTCGTTCAGTCATCTGGGACTTAGACTTACCTGTCCAAATATGCAACAAAGGAAGAGCAGTAGGTTGCCCCCAACAAAGGTTTTGGGAATAATAATACTCAGAATAGGCTGAGGACACGAACGTGAGAATTGTCGATATAATTGTTCTGTATTGCACTGTGAGGCCCTTCTTTGAGGAGGGCAAAATAAAACTTTGTAAAAAAATGAAGGAAATCTTGTAGCATTTGGGTATTTCAGTTAGGGTCAAACACTTCTTTTATTCTTAGGTGCATTTGCAGGTACCTCTTGGGTAGTTCCTTGTTAGGATATTTGCCCAACTGTTTTAAGTTGTTGAGTGCGAGCTTAATGAAATTGAAAGCACAGATAATGCCACTGGAGAAAAACAGAGACTTTTTCTCTGATGTGACATTTTGCAGACAACTTTTTGGGTGGGATTTGGTTTCTGTGTATATGATACTTTCTAGGATGTACAAACAAGTTTATTGGAAGGCGAATCTGAGTACACTGTGTACTGCTTGTAACTTAAGCTTGGAAACCAAGAATGATGCATGATGTGTTTCATTACTGACTGTGGAGCATACAGATGTCAAATGTTTTCTTTGTTTCTTCTTGTTTGGAAATGCTGAAGCTAAAATACATCTTTGCTATAATGCTGTCAAGCATGGAGTGCTGGCTTCATTTAAAACACTTCTGGAAAACAAACTTGAACTGGGGGGCAGATGACGGGGGGAGAATGGTCTCAACTTGTATGCATCCCAAATATTCCTTGGACTCTGCATAGCGTGTGCCTTTGTTAAAAATAACTGGAAGTGTGATAGAACTTAGGAATTTTAGGTCACAGTTCTTACATAACAGACTTCTTGTTTCCCACCTTGCTGCCATATATGAAAAAAACAGCTATCAGTTACCAATAATGGAAATCCAGTTTCTTTTACTAAAAAAATATCTTCCAGACTTTCTTGGTCAAGAGCTGCAGTAATGCTGCTACAAGAAATGCAGTCTCAAAGAAAAAAAAAAGAAAAAAAAAAAGGCAGAAAAATCAGATTCCTGAAATCATTTAGGTTGGAAAAGATCTTTAAGATCGTCCAGTCCAACCATTAACCCAGCACTGCCAAGCCTGTTGTAAGATGAAGTGTTGTGTAAACTGACTTTTCATACAATCATAGAATGGTTTGGGTTGGAGGGGACCTTAAAGATCAGCCCATTTCAACCCCCCTGCCATGGGCTGGGATAGGGACACCAGTCAGAAGCGTGAACAACACAGTCTTGACCTGCATGTGGGAGAAGGACAAATGTGCAGTGGTTGGGTCCTGTTCTGTAAAATGGAAATTTAACAGGCTTATTTCCCAGTCTTCTTCCCTGCTTAAATAGTGCCACGGATGCTGTGTTGACCATATCTATACAGCTGTACAAACCTTTCATGGGATGTTTGTCCTACAGTAAAGGTGATATAAGTATTTATTAGATGGTAAACTACAAAAATTGTTGCAAGGACGTGAAAATGATAAATTCAATAGTGGTATCAGCCTTTCCATAATGAAATCCTAATCTGAATCCTATTAACAAACCTTCATTACTGTTTTTTTGCAATAAAGGATGCTACCATGCATGTTAGAGCAAACATCTGTCCCTGTGGTCTGATCCTTGGAGGTACACAAAGTGGGTTTGTTTTCACAGGAAGTGTGTAGGTAGCAAGTTATTGAAAGCAGTATTTCAGAGCTGTAGTCAGGTGAAATCAGCTCAATTCTGGAACTGTTTCCTTGATTCCAATGCCCAGAAAGCAAAGAACTCCAGAGGGGTGGATGTTTTAGGGCTGCTGTGCCCAGTGTGGAGAGTTCCTGTGTGGAGGCAGTAATGAAATATCAGCCTTCAGTGCTGGGAAATGTCACTAAATATCCCCTATTCCCCTTTAAACTGCAAAGCCAGTGAAGTGTTAGGAACTTCCCCTGAATTAGCATGCCCTGTGTGACCATTGCTGAGTTGTGTCTATTTAGCAAGTCATTAAATGTCGCCACAAACTACTATCCCTTTATCGCAGCCTTGAGGAAGCAGAAGCCACAGCTTTGCTGTTCTTGTTCTGAATTGGCCGTTCAAGAGGAAATCAGCCACTGGCATTCATGAGAAATGCTTCACACAAACCAGAATGAGGCAGTGGAAATGTTTTGTCATGTTTAAGGCTCTATTTTTAAAAATAATCATCCTTAAATAAATCAGCTGTGTATCTTAAAGACCAAAAGATGTTTTTTCTAGATTCTCTTGATTTGTACATGATCTGTATGAAACTGGATATACAAGAGCTACTGTGTTACTCCTTCGTGCCAGGAAGAACACTCAGCGTCCTTACAGACCACTCCACATCTTTGGAAATGAAAATAATCAGCAGTGCAACTGGAATATAGTTTATCCTACTTCTTGATACTTAAATTTCCTCTTTAAACCCTTTCTACAGTAGCACTGTCTCATCTCCATGCAAAAGGGAGGAGGAATAGAAGGTGGTAAGGGTTTCCACCAGATACAGCCACTCACTGGTTTCACAGCACCTCAGTGCCTGTAGCAGTTCCCATCAAAAGGGGCTGCCTAGGAGCCACGAGGAGAAATGCATTTAGACCTTGATCTCCCCATCTGTACCAACATTCCTATTTCAGATCAGAGTTCTGCCAACGTGCTTCAGGCAGCATTTACAGTTCTGGTCACCAAAGCCTTGGTGGTAACTTTGCCACCTGCCGGGGAGGGGATCCACAGAGGAACTGAGAACACGTCAACCACACAGTGTGACAACTGCTGGGGAGAAGGAGGAGAACAGAGTGGAGAAAATACTGTCCTAATCAGTTTTAGCTTCTAGAAAAAAACCCAAAACCTCACAGGTAGAGGACAGTAGAGTCTGGCCTTACTGTGCCTGCCAGAAAGGTAAACTCAGTCAAGCCTTTCCAAACACAGATGATGCAAAACATCTCCAGTAATTCTCTCTCCAACACAGGAATTTTTTACAGCATATCTAAGTCTAGGTTCTACCCTGCTACGCATTGCCGTCATAGTTACTCATTAACCTGACCTCTTGGTGCATGTAATTAATTTAAATCTGGCAGGATGAGGAAGTGACTCTGTGTTCAGTCCAGCTACTGCTCTAGAATATCAACAGGCTAAAATCCAGTACCCCGTCAGCAACAACACAGATTTTTCAAGGGGCCTGAGCCTCTTTCAAGTTCAGATTAATTCAGAGTAAAGCATTAGTAAGTAATAATTAGTAGTCTGAGGGGGAAAAAAAAAAAGCAGAACTGGTTAGGTTTTGGATTGTGTTTTTAATCAGTACAATGGAATCCCTAAAGAGGAAGACACAAATTACTAAAACTTCCACGCATTTATAAAGCTCAAGTTTATTTTTTTCAGTGGGTAGTTCAAAGTAACCCCTTCCCTCCAAAGTCCCTGCTGGATCACTAAAAGGCTGTGGCCAACACCAAATTGCAATGAATTTGAAGTTGTGAAAGAGAAACCCCATTGCTAGCAGATGCCTCTATCACTTTATTTTTTAAAAACATCAAACTTGTAGGAAAAGGACTTGGTAATTGTAATTCTCTTTTTGGGTTAGCAATAACAATTTAACCTCACTGAAAGATAAGGTACAATTTAAGGGTTTTTCAATCAAACTGATTTTTTTATAGCAAGTTACTAGATGACCATTAACAAAGAATCAAGAGTTTCAATTAAGAGAACAGTTAGCTCTGGTCTTCATCAGGAATTTGCATCTATGTACCTCAAACATTATACAGAATTTATTTTTTCAGGTAAGATCTGCTCACTTCTTCCTTTAATTTTCCAGGGTTTAAAATAAGAGTTTGGAATCCTTGCTTGATGATTTGCACATCAAACTTTCAATTGTTGCTTTTTAGCACAACAGCCTTCAAAAGACAAGCATGAGCTGGTACACAGGGCAGAACCACCTTTATCTCAAAACCACCTTCAGCAGAATTTACTCCTGAGAAATTTTCCACAGGGTTTAGGAGCAGTAATTTTACATCTACAGCCCATGAAACTGGGTAATTCAAAGATTCCCAGGTTAAACTGACTTTCTTGAGATAAGGCAGTAGTGCCATCCCAACTGGACCTGTGGATCTAGGTAATCCAGAGACACATTCCAAAATGTCAGAGCCACCTGCTCAGGCTTGTAAGCGCTGAACCACATAGTTTATTGCTCAAAATAGAAGATATATGCACCAGTTCTTTCATCACTGACTTCTACTTTCTTTCTCAGAAGTTTCTTGTCACATTGATGACTTAGGGTAGAAACAAAAGTCTTGGATCTTCTTTCCCCAAATTAAAGGGCACACTAGAATATACTCTCCAAAAAAAACTAACTCCTAACTCTCAATTAAGTTTTTCTTTCCAACAGAGGTGCAAGAACACTAAAAGTAGTCAATATTAATTTAATACAAAAAAAAGCAATTATAATTTACAAATATTAAAATTCACTTTGTCTGTCCTGGCTAGTCACACTCTTGAGTCTCATTCTGAAAGTGTTCAGAGGCTTGAATGAAAAACTAAGCATCCTTATTTTGTTAAGCATCTCTTCCAGTAAAAAGCCACCTGTTCACTGTTTTGTTATGAAAATATTTTTATAGGACACTAGTCACACAGATCAGCAGAGTCTGGCTGTACAGTATTTTACACAGATAAAGTGCATCAAACAAAGAATGCCATCCAGTGCAAATTGAAACTGTTTTCCTGAAATCACAATTTAAGAAGCAAGGTGAGGCTCCCTCCGCGCTATCCAATCAAAGGATCATCGTCATCGCTCTGTAACTGGAGCCGGGCAAAGGGCCGGGAGGGAGACACTCTGTTCTTGGAGATGATGATGATGCAGGTGAAAGTGCTCAGCACTATGAAAGCCCCGATGACGATCCCAATGGCCTCGGGGACACTGATGCACCACTGGTCAGCCAGCAGGCACTTGGTGTTGGCGAAGGTGCCGTTGTGTGGCCGTGGGGCGAGCCCCAGGACGTGGCACATCATGGGGTAGATGTCCACGTTGTCCATGGTGCCGTGGCTGTAGCCGCGCCGGAACGCAGGGCCGCGCGCGGCCAGGAACGGGTGCATGCTGGGCAGGGCGTTGTCATAGCCATGGTCCCCCACTGCAGCGGGGCAGAGCACACAGTTACTGTCACAGCCTCTACTGCAGAGCCACTGTTCCCCTCTCCATCTGCCCCCGCCCCCAAAGCACGTGTTTTAACCAAAGGGAATGCATGGCAGCTGTTGGATCAACCACAGAAGGAAGCCACAGTTCTTTCCCTCTTCCCCAAACCCCACAGGTCTTTCCCCATACTGGCCTTCACCAGTGGTCCTCCCTCCCATTAAGCTCTTTTCCTTTCAGTGCTTAACATTTCCAGCCTTCCCCTTCCCATTCTTCATGCCAAAGTTGAAAAGAAGGTTGCCACTCCACAATGAGTCAGTAGCTGGAATGTAAATGTTTACTTCTCAGATTTTGGAAAGTTATCTCTCCTTGCAGAGTGGACACTTTAATTACTTACTAAAAATCAGGCACCTTTCCCTTGATGGTGTTCAGTTAGAGCACATTAAATACTCTCAATTCATGCTCACCAGATTAGGTACTTCAGCTGAAGGGACATCCAAAGAGTGAAAACCAAAAGACAAAGGATCACTGTGCCTCTGGCAGGCCCACAGCAAAACCTTTGTGGCTATAAGGTCATCTGGTAGGTTTTTAAGATGGACTATAAACAGCTAAAAAGCAGCCATTGTCAAATTTCCTAATAGCATTCCTGAAAACCCTGTCCAAGGTGCCAGAAGTCTCTCACAGCACGTACAACATGGTATTTGAGTCACTGCATTTAAGTTTGAATCCATGTCTTAGTAAGAGTTGGAGTACCCCTGAGAACTGTTTCCTTGGGAGCTTCCCTGAAGCTTCTGATGCAAAATGTCCAGATTCCAACTGATTAGGTCACACTCACCACTCACTGAGCGTCCACTAGTCCTTTTTAATGTTTTCCACCATTCTGTTCGTTACATCTTGTTTGTTTTGACACATCTTTCTAGATTTTTTCCCTCCTTTTACTACTTGTTTGTTTTGAACAGAGCTATAAGTTCCCTCTCCAATGAAGTTCCCAGTTTTTCACCTCTGAAGGATGACTCTGGAGTGTGGAGGTACTGGTACACTTGGCAATCACTGTGCTGCCACTTTGTCCATGAAGACAATAAACCTTAAACAGGCTTTTAAGCTAAAACCTCCCCTGCCTGATTCTGGGAAACCTTTGCAAATAAAATTGATTTGAAAAGTGATTCACTTCAACTGATACAATGCTGTTCCTTATAAATATTCACTTACTAACTATTTTTAGTTATATGACATTGAATCTAACCAGAAACAAGAAAAAGGGAACTGTGATCAGAGAACACCTGTGCTACATGTTGCCAATTTGAAGATAAGTATAGCAAAGCCATGGGGAAATTAAAATATAAACACATCCTGCATTAAAAAGCAGTACTTTCTGTATAAATACTGAAAAAACCTGAACTTAATTCTGCAAAGGGAAGACAGTAAGATCAGCCAAACTGGGCGAAACCAGGATTTTACACTACTCAACACCCTGTCTCTAAGGGCTGTTGTACAGGGAAGTATCCAGGAGGGATATCCCTGACCTACCAACCAGCTTCAAGCTGTTGGCTGCTCAGAAACTTCCTGGAAGTTGGTACCTTTGTATTTAATTTTTATTAATGGATTTTCCTACCAAGAATCTGTCCAATCACTTTCTGAACACACATATATACACCCACACGGAGCCTTCATCTGCAACCAGAATCACAGGCTGAATTCTATTACTATCACTATTACAAGAAAGAAATATATCTGGAATTTCTTCTTTGAGATACACTTCCATATGACTGTTGCATTTTTTCAGTAAATTATACATGCCCCTTGTCTGCCAAAAAAATCCCTGCATGTGGAACACCTGGAAATATATATACATATATATATATACACATACATATATATGTATGTGTAATTTGACATTCATAGCATCTAGCAGGAAGAAAGTGCACAGTTTAGCAAGGCACTGAGAAGTGACGCCTGTTCTGAGTTTTGCCTTTCAAACATGCTGGTGTGTTCCTACTATTTTTAGTATTTCCTGCCATTCATTTTCATTCCCTAGTACATGTACTGTGATATTAAATGTTGTGTGTCGCATGCTTCGATATGTGCACCTCTACGTATGTATTTTATACACAATAAAAAGTTAAACCACACTCCAGAGAAAGCTTGAGACAGACTGCTAACCTGTCTAAGATAACTCAGACTATTAAGTTGAACATGACAAAGTGTTTCAGCCAACAGAATATCCCCCAACTCCTCCTCACCTGTTACAACACTCCAGGCTCAAGTTGAGGATGTTCTAGAAAGTGCTGCACTACTCCTAAACCTGCACAGTGCCGGGACTCCCCCTGCTAAACGAGGGCCATCCTGCAGCTGGCTGGAACAGGAACAAGGCAGTTTACCCACACAAGCCACAGAGGAACACACACTTACGCTTGGAAAGGGACTCGTTCTGTACAATTGTCCAGCCTTCGTCTGCAACCAGAATTATGGGCTGGATTCTCTTGTGATGGCGATAATGGAATCTGTCTGGAATTTCTTCTTTCAGGTAAACCTTCATGTGACTGTTGCAATTTTTCAGTAAGTTATACACAACTTCTTTGTCTGCCAAGGAAAAAACTGCATGTGAGACAGCTGAAAATTAACTCCTGTTTACTATAATTATCTGTCATTAAACCTAAGTTCCATTATTTCAAAACAATTATTTTTTAAAAAAACACATAGAAAAGGATTTTTTCATGTCCCTTATGAAATGCTACATGTGTCGAGGTGAATTTCAAAATTTGCTTTC
The DNA here is from genome assembly GCA_013399195.1 of Dicrurus megarhynchus. Taxonomy (NCBI): domain Eukaryota; kingdom Metazoa; phylum Chordata; class Aves; order Passeriformes; family Dicruridae; genus Dicrurus; species Dicrurus megarhynchus. The sequence continues at coordinate 173,233 of VXAD01009841.1, read as the reverse complement.
ATTTTAAATCAGACACCTCACACATGTAGGTTTTGACTACTCAACTCATCATCTAGGCTTGAAGGGCAAAATTCAAGCAGAGAAATCAAGAGAAAGCAATCACCCCATCAAGTAGTCAATATTTTATCCAATGCAGTAATTTTGTTTTTTGTTTTTTTTTTTTTTTACTGTATGAATAACTTTTTTCATTAGTCTGACCACAGAGAGGCCAGCAGTGTCATGATTTCAGACATGCCTGTTGGGGATTACTCCGAGATACAAAAATGGAATTCACAGTAGGGAATCTTAAGTTTCACTCTCAAAACAAAAAGTAGTGAGATAATCGAAATTGGGACTAGATTTTCACTTGGAAATTTACACAATGACATTTTTTTATTCAAAATAAACACATGGGTTTATTTCATGCTCATTGTGAATTAAAGCTGCATAGACTAAGTGAGCAACAAGAGAGCAGGCACACTAAGTACCTATCTACTTTCTCAACCACCTGTACCAGGGTCATCCTTATCAGCCACAGCAATTTGACAAGAAACTCTCCTTGTCCCCTTGATTGCAAAAACAAACTTCTAAATAAACCGTCATTCTTTAGCTTTCTCATTATGTCCAAGTTCTGCAACACAAACTCCATAGGTTTTGCAAAAGATTTAAACAGTCTAACATACTTTTTACTTTTCAGAGGCAAGATAAACAAGATTTAATTCTTCTTAAAAAGATGCCTTAAAAAATAACCAAACCCAAACATACTCTGCCTTGGCAGCACTGCAGCAACCGGAGTCTTGTCTATCAGGGTGTAGTTATTGCGCCCGAGGCATTCATCCAGGAATATCAGCTTCTTTGCAGAGCAGGAGGCCATTCCGTGGTCACTTGTTATTATGACATTAACAGTGTCCCACAAACCCGATGCCTTCAGTTTATTCATCAGGAAACCAACATGTTGATCCACTTCTGCCAACACTCTGCTCATGTTCTGGGCGTCATCTGGACCATACTTGTGCCCGCTTGCATCCGGTTCTTCCCAGTAGAGCACAGCAAAATTGACCACTGGGTCAGAGCTGTTCAGCCACGTAACAATACTCTCCACTCTCTCCTCAAACTTCACTGAGAAGTTGTACTTCATAAAGAAATGAGGGGTTGTGTTGTTGATTTTTACATCACTACCAGGCCACATTGCAGCAGCACTTGCTCCCTTTCCCTGCTGTTGATTTGTTACCCAAATTGGAACTGCCCCATCCCACCAGAATGGATCTGAATCGTTGAACTGTGAAAACTTTTTCTGGGCATCTGCATCGTACATGTCATTAGCCACAATGCCATGGCTTTCCTCATATAAACCTGTCACTATGGTGTAATGGTTTGGGAAGGTCTTGGTGATAAATGCATTTGTGACTTCTTTTACAAGCACACCATCCTCAATGAATTCCTGGAGATGAGGAAGTTTGTAGGTTTCCAAGTAATCGGCCCTGAATCCGTCAAAGGACACGAGGAGCAACCTGGGTACCGACTCATCAGCTGAGCAAGCACAACAGATGAGTATTCCAGCAAAAAATAACATCAACATTGAGCTCATTGTGGAGACTTTGAAGTACTTCCAGCAGGTAATCAGATGCACCTGAAAAATTTAAGAAGACAAGGCACATAACCAAAACAATTCTGCTGTGACCAGTTTAACTAGCTATACATTAAATATAATCTTCCTTCTAGAGGGTAACTCCAGAACACCCAGGCTAAACAACCACTCAAGTCAACAGTGGATTTCCCTACTGACTTTGCAGGTTTCTTGCATATTTCAAGAGTTTTTCATATATTAAAACAAATGAGCAGTGAGATTTTTTCCACTGCAGACTAAATGAAGAATTGTTTTCTTTTGATCAGTTATTCCATTGTTCTGTGTATCCTATTACAATTCTACATTCCAAGATAGACAATCAGAATTTTTCCTCATGTTCAAGCACAGGCGCTTGAACAATTTCAGACCCACATTTAAGAGTCCTCTGCAGCTCTAAATCATTATTACCCATCCCTGTTCAAGTCAGAAGCCTGTTTCCTACTACAGTTGTAATTCTCCTTTTTCATCTCACTTTTCCTTTTTCAATTTCCACCCTCTAGAGCTGCTGGAAGACTTTTGAGCCTTTCAACATTCCCATTTACTCGTTGCTTATTCTATACACAGATCTGCCAGTAGTAACTTCTACTTCTGCCTTCCTTCTAAGCTGTTCTACATCTACCATAAGAGCATATAAACCTGTCCTTTAGGTGCCACAATTTTCTCTCTAAAAAAAACAAAACCAAAAAAACCTTATCTGTGAGCTAAGTATTTCTCACCAAGGAATTAATGACTATTATGAGTGCCAGGTAAGATCTCTAAGCTTTTTTTCCCCCTCTTAATGTATTATGTGTGACTTAAGCACTTTGTTCGGGAAGGCACAGAATGATGCTCTCAGTCTTTAAGAAAGGGGAAGTGAAGCTCCAGGTTTCACAAAACCTTCTGCAATGTTGTTAGACAGTGTATTTGCTTCTCAAGGAAAGCCCCATTACAGCAAAACTTTCCTTCATATTTCTTTTAACCTTTATTTTCCTTTATGTGCAGACAAACTGTGATTCTAAGAGGCACAGCAGCTGTCTTCCCAACATTTTTAACATCAACCCTTTCCTGCAAACTCCTTAGAACGGCGGGTTTATTTTAAAGGTCTAAGGAGCTTTAATGTTAGCTGTAGCTTTAGCAGTGAGGGGAATTCAAAGCACGGAAAGCCGCCCCCCGCGCCAGTCTCCAACAGTTAAAATGTCTTCAGAAGATACAAAAGTTACAAGAAAGGATTGTCAAAAATAGCATTAAGGCATCTCTTAGCACAGAGGACTTGGAGGACAGGGCCCTTTCAAAGAAGAAAAAGGAGAAAAGAGAAGAGCAACGCAGCGGCGAATCACCCGTTCGATGTTGTCAGGTGCTTTAAAAAGCAGAACCACTTTTCCACAGCGCAGTAAAACGCAAACCCGCAGAGTTCGCTTCGAAATGCTCCGAAGCTGCTCAGCACTAGTGTTTATAATTTACAGAGAAGTGGCGTGTTCTAACCAAAAATTAACTCTACCCCAAGCAAACCCAGCAAAACAACCCAGCTGTGAAATGCCACCAGCACGAGTCCACCTGCTCCCGAACCTCCCGACCGGGTTTTGGAGTTGCTCGGCTCGGTCAGAACGGAGGTTATTCCGCCTGCAAAGCGCGGAGACACCCGGCACCACCGACCCACCAGGCGCTCTGGGTCGGTTTCCCCCGCGCCTGCCCCTCACCCGCACTCGGACCAGGCTCACCGTCCCCACAGCCTCCCGCCGCGGGACACCCCCGTCCCCGCCCGGGCCCCACCGTGAGATCCCGCTCGGGCCGGGACGCGCGGGCGGCACCGGAGGTGACCGGAGGTGACAGGGGGCAGCGGGAGGTGGCAGCTCCGCGCCTGCGCACCCGCCGCCCACGCAGCCCCAACCGACACTGACGGGCCTTGGAGGGGGCGCAAGAGCTCGTCAGTGAGCGCGGCCTCCGCCCGCCGTGATTGGCTGCGAGCCCGCTGGCGGGAGATCCGATTGGCTGTGGCACGGGGGGGCGTGGCACAGGGACGAACGGCGGAGGGGAGCGGGAAGTGAGGGGCGGGCGGTGAGAGGGGTCGTGGGGAGGCTGTGGGGGCTGCGAGGAGGCAGTGCGGGATTTTCAGCGTGTAGAGTCAACTGGATGGAAAAGAGCTCTTAGATCATCGAGTTCAACCTATGACTGATCACCACTTTGTCAATTAGACTATCTCCTTTAGTGCCACGTTTAGTCTCTCCTTAAACACCTCCGCGGACGGTGGCTCCACTGCTTTCCTCGGCAGCCCATTCCAATGTCTAATCACCCCTTTTGTGAAGAAATTATTCTTAATGTCCAGCCTAAAATCTCCCGTGGTGCAACTTGAGACTATGACTTCTTGTCCTGTCACTTGTTACCTGCACGCAGAGCCTGGCCTCCACCTGGCTGCACCCTCCTGTCAGGGAGTTGTGAAGAGCCAGAAGGTTCCCCCTGAGCCTCCTTTTCACCAGGCTGAGCCCCCCCCAGCTCCCTCAGCCACTCCTGGTGCTCCAGACCCTTCCCCAGCTCCGTCCCCTTCTCTGGACACGCTCCAGCCCCTCAATGTCCTTCCTGAACTGAGGGGCCCAAAACCGGACACAGCACTCGAGGTGACCTCCCCAGGGCCCAGCAGAGAGGGATGGTCACTGTCCTGGTCCTGCAGCCACACACCAGGATGAAGGGGGCAGAGCTGAGGGAAGCCACGGGGGCTGTGGGATGCAGCTGGCCCGTGCAGAGCAATGTGGTGGTTTCAGGGAGCTCAGGGGTTTGTGTGTTGTCCCCCCGGGCCAGGGTGCAGCTCACTCTGGGGCTGTTTGCTGGGCATCCCTTTGTTGCAGAAGGGCACCGTGAGGTGAAGCTGTGATGGGACATGTCCTTGGGAGTGTCCCTGTGTTTTCCCAGAACGCCCATAACCTGCCTCCTGGCTCCTTTGCAGGTGCCCAGCAGCCCCAGGCTGTCACCTTTGTGAGGCAGTGGTGGTTGTCAGCATGACTTCTCCGTGACTTCTCCATAACTCCACCTCCCTTTTGGTCACACAGCTCTGAAAATTGGCTGTTCATATTCTTTCATGTGCATCACCTTTTTGTGGTCTCCTTTGTGGAAAAAAAAAAAAAGAATTGTTTACCCTAAAACTCACAATACAGGCAGGAAATGGTCAATGTGTTCTTGAATGTACTGAGTGCCACTGCAGCAGTGAGTGGTATGATGGGTTGAGATCTGTTTTGGGTCCTGGTGTAAGTTTGCTTCATAAATTGAGGCAAATAGTTTACATTCCCATGGTTTTCCTTTTTATTATGAGAAGGGATTAGTAATTCTGCAAAACCTGTTAAGGTACTGGTGCTGAAAAACTATGAGATCAGCTCTATGTAAATAGAGAAATGAAGCATCCTTTAATAGCACAGAGTAAAAATCATCACTATTTTAAATTTCATCCTAAAAACCGAGAAAATGACACACTTATGGCTTCATAACTGACTGAAGTAGATCTGAATTCCATTCTGTGTACCCTGCTAGATGTTTATTCTGCAGGTGGTGTAGATTTCAGCTTGTTTCTTCCTAATGGTTTTCACATATGTATGAGTTAGGCAGGTTTTGCTACCTGTGTGTGCCAGCTGTGGAGTGCCTCTGAAATGTGGTATAATAGGCTGAGTAAAGTGACACGCCCCTGATTCATCTTGATTTATGGAATGTAGCAGGTGTGGCAAAACACAGGCCCATAAAGGAGGGAAAAAAACAACTCCAGGTGATCTAGATAAGAATTCTTGCAGCTACTCACATGTTATGTGTCAAGTTCAAGTCAAGGTCATTGTGTATTTTTTTTCTCTTAGTCTCTTTTTGGTTACACAAATTCAGCTTTGTGAATATGCACATGACAGCTGGTCACGTGGAGGAGGGATCTGTCCTTTATGAATTACTTTGTTGTATTGCCTTAAAAATATTTGTTACGCAGAGTGAACTAGAGCTCCAGGGAATGCATTGCAGGGCAGGTACAATATTTTAGCCAATTTCATCAAGTTACAATTGAGTTCTTGTTAAAAACTTTATGCACAAATGCAGACAAATTGTAAGCATCGAGGCTCTTTTGCCAACCTGCTTTTGCAGCATCATCACTGAGCTATTCAGTCCTAAAAGGTGTGAGTAATCTCTTGTTTACCCTTGCCCACATGCTTTGAAAACCATCTGCAGTATTCACTTATTCACGAGCCCAGCCTAATGTGGTGTGCCCAGTTTGACACATCATACAGGCAGCACACCACAGCAGCTCTGGACTCTGAACTGGTCTAACCAATACATATCTAATGTGTTTAATACAGCTCTTGGTTCCATTTACAGTGTTTGTCTACAAGAAATGGGTGAGTTACATGTATACTTACATTAAGAGGAGTAAAACTGGGCACTACTGAGATGTTTGCCTTTCTTCATCCCAATCTCTCTATTGTATTTCAGCCCATGTTTGCCTGTAGTGGCTGCAATTCTAAGCACTAGGTCCTGCCAGAAGCTGTACAGATTTACTGCTGGAGTAAAATTGAGCATTTGCAGCTCAAAAACCATTAGTCAATGCCAGGAAGTAACCTCAAAATATTCTTAGTGGTTGCTAGGTTTAGTAAAACACTCACTTTCTGGATGGGAAATCATACCCTCTAGTTGGCAGTGTTGTAGAGGTGAAGCAACTCTGAATTTATTTGGATTAATTAAATTTGGGGTTAAATTTGGACAAATTTAATTTGGATTGTTCAGCCTGGAGAAGAGAAGGCTTAGGGGTGACCTAACTGTAGCCTTCCAGCACCTGAAGGGAGCCTATAAGAAAGATGGAGAGGGACTTTTTACAAGAGCATGGGGTGACAAGAGGGAATGGCTTCAAACTGAAAGATACCAGGTTTAGATTGGATATTAGGAAAAAAAATTCTTCGCTGTGAGGATGGTGAGGCCCTGGCACAGGTTGCCCAGAGAAGCTGTGGCTGCCCCAACCCTGGAAGAGTCCAAAGCCAGGCTGGACAGGGCTTGGAGCAATCTGGTCTGGTGGAAGGTGTCCCTGCCCATGGCAGGGGGTTGGAGTGAGATGGTCTTCAAGGTCCCTTCCAACCCAAATCATTCTATGATTCTATGAAAACTTGATGCTGCATGTGAATAGCTCAGCTACTTGTATGGAGTGCTTTCTTAGGGACATTTTCATTACTTAATCTTGAACAAGAAATATTTCCTGTATTTCCAGTTTTGTTCTCAATTTTGTCCATGTGACGGAGATCTCTGTCACCATTTTTGCTCAGTAGTTTTTTTAATCTGTCATTTAACCTGTCATTTACTGTGTTTTGATGCATCTTTATAAAATTGAGATGAAAAAATTAGACATTTCATGAAACCATAAAAGAGCTGGGCGAGTAAGAGCTGTTAAACTTTATTAGACCTTAATCTTTTAGTGTCCATTTAATCCAAAGCATTGCTTGTATATGCCAGCTATAAACAAAAAGGGCTCTTAACCTTGCTGTTTCTCAAGCTGTGTGGAAAGAGATCCCTAAGGCTGCATGATAGGGTGACTGTGCTGTCTCTGCCTTCTCTGTTTCAGTTACCAAGGCCTCCACTGCAAACAGGCTTGAAACTTCGTTGCTGAGCTTTTCAAGGGTGCTTAGTTTCAGAGATAAACAAGGCTGTTGAAATGATGCCAGATTTTAAAGGCAAACAAAAGTGTTTTTCTTGGAGCAGTTGGGCAGATAAAAAGTTGGTATTTCTTAAGCTCTCAGGTATTCCAATGGAGTTTCTGACCATGGACTTGAAGACCAAACCAAGTAAGGTTTTACAAAATGAACTGGAAGACCAAAAAATAAAGCACTTTGAAACATCCAAATTTGGAATAATTAGACCCTGCATCAGGTAAAGCAGATTTTCAAATGTGTGCTGACAATGACTCCTGGTACTTTTAACAGCTAAAAGCTGTTGATAACATGAGTATTGGGTGTCATGTGCAAGTTTTCTATTGTTTGTCTAGTTCCTAGTGGAGAAGTGTCTGTCATATGCAGAGTGAAATTTATGGATGTGTTGGCTTTAAATACACCTTTTATGCAGCCAGAAGCAAAGGAAAATCTGGGTGAAGGTGAATCCCCATTACTACAGTGGGGTCCTGGATTCATGAACCAGTCCCTCAAGACTGCAGAATCCAGGTCAGTGTTAGCAGAATAACAAATGGATTTCTGCATGCCTGCTTCAAGGATGTGCTGACTCCTGTGTGAAATGTCATCATCAACGTCTTCTACCAAACCACTGTCTTCTGAAATGGTTCTTTTGTGTGTTTGTTTTCCTTACTGCAGCACAAATAGAATACAGATAAAGGAATAAAATGTGGGATAAAGTCTTGTCCTCGTGCTGTTTAGTGCAAGATTGGCAGTGGATAGAAGATTACTGTTGATGAACCATGTAGAGATGAGGTGCTGCTAACAACAAAAGTAAAAGCTGAGGCTGGAAATGGTGCAAGAGTTTGTGGTTGATTTCCTCCAGGTACTGAGTGCAGCCAGGAGTGAAAACGAAGTGGTATGAATTTATTGCAAGTCCCTTGTAATATGTCTGTAAACCATGACCAGTCTGTCTCCTGGAGCCCACAGTGTAGTTTTGATAATGTCCTTGAACTACATGTTGCAAAGCTTTGGAAATTTTCGATCTTTATGAAGAGAAAAAGTTTGTTGGGTTTTTTTGTAAAGCCAACATCCTGAATGGCCAGGAACATTCATGATTTTTCATTGAGTTCGCTTAAGTGCAAATGAGGGGTCTGATCCCATGGGATGCCAAGATCCCTCAGAGTTTCTGAGGGGCACTAAACTTTGTTTACCATCATTCAGTTTCAGGTTCAGCTGTTTCCAAGAATTCTGAGTGTTTTGTTTTAACTATTCCTTTTTTTTTTTTTGCATCTCTTCTGTCTGGAAAAAGATACTTTAGAGCAAGCAACAGAAGGACCTCAATTTCTTTAGGTTATGAAGAAAGATTTACAGTCTTTTTGCTTAAAGTGTGCAAGTAACTTCATGGAGAACAAATAAAATTGAAGGACTCTTTTAATTAAAGCACTAAAATCATAGCAATATCCAACTAGGAATTACTTGAGAAATTCCAGTAGAAACAGGTTGCTATTTCTAAACAGGGCTGTGAACCGCTGAAGCTACTTGTGGCGCTGATGGATGAGTTGAAGTTTACAATATTGTGGAATGTCTAGAATATGTGCAAGTTATTGCTTCAATAAAGGTGTACCCAGATAAAAGTCTTGGGAATCTGTACTAGGCAGTGTAATGTGGGGGTTTGCCTCTAATTCTTAATCTCTGAGAATACGTGAATATGCTGCTTAGGGGTCTGATATTCTTGTTACTCTTCCTTCTTCCCACCCTTCTCTTCCATTCTGGAGGCAAGGGATAACTGACTCTAGCAATGCAGGAATTTCTTTACAAGTCAGTCTTCTGCTTGTCATTTTAAAATAAGTGCAAGGCAGAGGTGCTGATTTCTGTTGGGGTTTCCGGGTGAACAGATAAAGTTTCAGTAGTAGCTTCAGCAGTCTGAGTGTACCAGAGCCCTTAACCTTCAGATAAATCAAGTTGCTCTAAGCAAACAAATACCAGTAAATGTCTCTGTGTGTTTGGACTGCTGAACTGAGTGAACCAGGCAGTTATTTAGGTTCCTAGCCTGAGTTTTGATGTCCATTTGTGGGCTTCTAAATGTAGATGAATACCAGCCTTGCTGTCTAAACAGACATGTCTTTTGTAGGGAGCTCTGATGACTGGGCTGTTTTAAAGACCATCTTCATCTCCTTTTGATATAATTATTTCCATCTCTTTTTATGGTATATTTTGAGGTGCTCAACACTGTCCACTAGACTGTAGACAAAATCACTGATTTGCTTATTCCAGATGCTGAGCACTGACAAAACTGTAACTTTTTGTCTAAGTATGCTAACTGGACTTGTAGTCATGTTGATTCTGGTATGTCCTGCATTAAGAAGAGTAAGGTTAGAGTAAAACCAGAAATTCAGTCGTAAAGTAAAAAATAAACCTTGCAAATGAGGAATTCTATTGCTCATGTTCTTTGTCCTTTTATGAATTTTTCTGCTTATGGTTTTTGTTCTTCTTTGTGTTTCTGCAAAGCCGGTAACCAGCGTTACCAATGGCTCACATGGATCCAGATTGTCAGTGACACAATCTGGATTGCAGAATTAGCAGCGGAAAGTATTGTGTTACTAACTTCCACATTACCTCAACACCTTCTAGATGTGGGAGCAGAGGAATTTAGGGAATGGATGAAGTTGGTGATCTGTGTTTTGTAGTCTTGCATTCTCATGGCCTTGGGGCTGGGACTGTTACTCAGAGGGCTTTAGTTGTGCTGAGACCCTTTTTTGCTCTCTTGCCGCATACAACCTCTTCCCTCTCACTTCTGTGCAGGAGAGAACTCCCATTTTACTGGACACTGAATGATACTTTTCTTTTCTCTTGGAGGGTGGGAGAAGAAAGAACTTGGGTAACTCACAATAAAGAAACCCACATCAACTGTATTTATTTCTTTTAAAATAATACTCACCTTATGCTCTTACTCCGTGTTTTACTTGTGGTATTTTAAACCCTCCAGCAGGTGCTGCTGCATCCTGCAAATGTCATCTTCGTGAAGGGAAAAAAAAAAAGTCACGGACTGGACTACAACTGGACTTTGTTTTTTGTTTTGTGTCACGACTATTTCCGTGTTCTCTTTTTTTCCTCAAACTGCTTGCCAGTCGAGTTACTAAGGAAGGATTTTTTATGATCCCAGCGAGTTTAATCCTGCAACCACTCTGTAAGAAGGGGTTGAAGATCAGTGGGAGCTGCTGATCAAAGTCATGCTCAGAGCACGTTGAAAAGACCCAGGCAGAAATACATTTGTCTGTCTACAAAATAGGAAGAAATCCATGTGTTTTCTTAGAACTGAAAAGTAGTCCTAAAAGAAATCGAACTTATAAAACTTTCCAGCTGTTTCATTGCTTTTCCCAAGTTTCTTGAACTTCAGTAATTTAAGTTCATGATTTTAAATCAGTCTTCTCATTAGCCTTGGTCTTGAGTGCTAGCAGTTTGCAAGACAGATTACACAGCATCCATTTCAGAATCTCTGGGTTAGGATTTAAACATGATTAATTGTGCTGAGTTACATACAGGAGATGTGCTTTATCCTGTTTGCTGATGGACCACTTATGCCAGACAGGAATGTGTGGGTAGGAAGAGTTGAGATCAGGCCTTGGTAATGGGTAACATATCCTTGAAGTCCTTGAGTTGCATCAGGACTCAAGAAATGCCCTTTTGAGCTAAGAGATCTCATTGGTCTCTGATATTTACCTGCATCTTTGTACTCTACAATCACAGTGATTAAACTTGGTTGTAACTATGAACCTGGCACTTTTCATGTTATCTAGGAGCCTTAAGTTTAATAAGATGAAATATTGGTTTGCTTTTGATATCTAACTTTATTAGTACTCTAAACTGTTTAGTATAAGAGTAATAGCAGTTAACTACAGTCATAAATCCCAGGCAGGCAGCACCTGCTACTCTACCCTCTGAAACAGGTTGTGTTCCCTTCTTGTTCTGTCTGGGATGGCTGGAATTACCATGTTTCTCTATCACTTCTCTTCTTTATTTCTTTAAGAAATCCAACCTGGCTGTGGCAGTTACCTCTCAGGAAGTTACAAGGATGGGTCAAGAGGAAAACACCTTCACTTTCCTTTTGGCTCAATCGCAAAAGATTAAATAGAATCAGTTTATAATTCTTGTAATAATCTTTGTAATCCAGATGCAGTAAACATAGAGATAAAAAGTCTTTAATCAATAAGGCCTGAAGTTCTCATGACTTTAATAAATTCGTAACTTTATAATAATTTGATAAATTCAGGTTTGGATCTTCCGGGAGTTTCAGCTCTGTTGATTTCAGTTGCTCTGGAATGTGGATCTGTCTCTAGGAGGGCAGTTAATTTTATGCTAAAGCTGGCAGTATTCACCCACTTTAGACTCTCTGCAGTTTGGTGTGTCTCTCCATTCATTAGAGAAAAGGAACTGTATGCACAAGGTGGAAAATTAGATTTCTGCAGTGTATGTCTTATGACATGGAGATACATAACCTAAATGTGATTATAATTAATTGATGCATTATGTATATGTAATCATGATTAACTTATTCAGTGCTTTCTTTTCCTATGTTCCCAGGGCAGCTCAGGAGACCTCTTACAGGTTTGGCCCCAGTATATAGTTGAGAGGAGGAAAACGCCAAGTGTGAAGTGTGTGGTCCCCAAAGTGAATGAGTGACAGTGTTGGAAACAGTTAACATTTACAACTTTATAATTTTTTTTTAATGTATTTTTTAATAAATGATCGTCAGTTGTTGATGATGATGTAAGTAGCCACGAAAATGTTGCAGATGATCACTTGTATTGTCGAGGCAGTTTTACCTTGCTTTGCCTTGAAGTTTTTGTGTGCTGAAAATATGAGTAAGTGGGTGAAGTCTGCATCTCTACCTCTTTACATAAATAAGATTTCCAGTAGATCTATTTTTGACTTCCTATGTAAGAATACTTATTTTTTACTGTAGGTTTCTAGTACCGATAGGTTCTTCATCTGTTTTTTGCTATACTTAGCCAGGCAACATCTCGAAGAACAACTGATTACAGCTCCTGAGATGCAGTTCCCAGGAGTCAGATCAACAAAGGGGTTAAAAGTGAGACAGCCTTTTACTTTGGTTGAAGTGCAGTGTTGATTCAAGGCTCTCAGTAAATGATTGTTGGAGATCTGCCATGTGTAGCTGAGCATTCAGAAAGTACACCGCAGACTCTGCTTCCTCCTGAGGAGCCTTGTCTGTCAACATCTCTCTTTAATTGTAAGTCTGGTAAGGTACCAGCAGGCAGGCAAAACTCACCAGCCAGCAGCCATGGAAGATCCAGTCTTTACTGACATCAATCAAAATGCTAATGACACCACTGTCTATGAGGTTTCAGATTCTGAGGAAAATAAAGGGGGTGATCTTTCTGATCATGTCCATGAAGATTCAGCATCCCCTTTTTCCATCACTAATATCCCAGAAAACACGGATGGTAGTCAAAAGAACTCAGAAGATAGTTGTAATAATTCTGTGGCCTCTCAGCATGGAAGTGATGGAGAAGATGATTTTTCATCTCACCATGGTGCTGAAGAAGACCACCCACAGCACCAGATGGATCTGATGAGCCCAACTCAGGAAGATAAAGATGTAGAGGGCACAGTGTTTGAGAGCAACCTGCATTTTCCTCCAGATTTCCAGTTTCGTCACAGACAGAGCACTTTTACCAACTCTTCAACTTCCCTCAAGTTTCCCCTTAACAATAACTTTGGAGAAACTAACAACTTTCAGGAAGATTTTGAGATTTCCGTTTTTGTAAAGGTAAGAACCCAGGCGCTCCTAAGCATACCCTAGTTTTAAACCCCAAATCAGTGTGTGTGTCCTCCAAATCAGTGAAATACAGCTACCTACTGCTTTGCTCCCAACTCAGCTGCAGGGAGCCAATCCCTTCACTTACCTCTTGCATCTTTAAGCAGAGAAAGAGGTGATTTGTGTTGTATGGAGGTGCCTGGGATTTCTTCATTTCAGGTGGAAGTATGGTGCAAGTATTCTGATTGTTGCTGCAATTCATTTATTCTGTGACATCTCCCTGCTGTTAGCTATGCTGCTACTATTTAGTTGAGCTAGTTCAGCTATCCCTGCATTTCACTAGTAGGTGAGAGCTCAAAAGTAAGTTAGGACTGCTATGAAGAAAACTGAATATTTAGTTTAAATAATGCTCATCCCTGAAAGAAGTATTTATTTTATTTCTTTCAATATTTAGATTTATGTATTTCTGTGACAATTTCAACATGTATTTGCATTAATTTCCAGTTAGGTATAAGTTACTGAGGAGGCTTTCACACCTTCTCTAACCTTATGAAGTATTACTTAGGTTTCAAAACTGTAAACACCTGTGTTCTTGAATAAACCCTGTGATTCCCTTCATAAAAGCACTTGTGTTTAGCCTTTCTCAACATCTGTTAGGCTGAAACACAGGCCTGACAGTTCCTTCTTTTTCACTATATAAGGATGTTCAAGATCTTGTTTACCTTGAATAGGACAATACACCATGATTATAATATTCTGTTATTTCAAGAGAAGTCTCATGAAGTTCGTCACTTTTCAACATAAATAATATTATCCAAATCTGTTTCTCAGTTTCATGGGGGCTTTGGAAGCAGGAGAAGAGATTTTGTCACCACACATAATGAGAAGTGTTTTCAGCAGTCATTATTTGGTTAAATGACTCCCTGAAACAGCACCTGTCCTATTTCTGTGACTGGATTATGGTAATTGCTAAAAATATGTTGATTATATGGTCAAAGTAAGAACTGTGGCATTAGTTCTCGTGTATATTTCTGCATGTAGTCCTGTGTATGTGTTAAAAGTTGCAGCAATTGAGTACATTTTGTTTGTTAGCAACTACATAGTGCTAGCAACCTGAGAGCTGTATTTTGGCTTAAAATAATCTCTTTAATTTCCTTATTCTTTCACATTCCTCATATTTCAAAATAACAATGTCTTCTTTGTCTGTGTATAAAATAAGAAATGTGTGCAGATGCTCCCATTTAAGCAGAGTTGTTTGGGTTAATTTGAAAAAGTGAGAAGAGAGGCATTTTGAGCAGAACTGTCATGGACAAGGTCTGAAGTAGTCCTTTTCCTTGCTTTTGTTGTGAAGAGTAGCTGATTATCCCATAAAGGTTCTTATCAGCTAGTCCAGAGAGAAAATCAAATTGTGCTCTCTTCACTTGCCAAATGTAAGTGCCTGGTGTCTTTGAGATGTCCTTGAGCCCCAAGATATTCCTACCTGGCTAAGAGGCTGAGACATGAGTCTCTCAGGTGATCCATGCTGTGATTCCAATGGGCAGGGCACTGGATACTGAACTGAACTCCTGTGATGTGTTTTATTCCTTGAGAAAGTGATGATATTTAGTTTTTGGCTTTTTGCTTTTCTGTCTTTCTGGTATCTAAGTAATAAAGCAGTAACTCCATGGAGTGCAGATCCAGCTTTGCTCTCTTTAATTATCTAGATAGCAAAAGCCAGCCTGTAAAATGGAAGGTCACAGAATAATATGTAACAAGAGTAGTGAAATCCCTGAGGGGTGTGGCTTCTTGCACATGGAACCAATATCTCAGTTGTGTCAATAAATATTACTCATAGATGGTTCCCTTCTCTAGTCCACCTGAGGCCAGTGTTGCTCTGAAATTGGGTTCATCTGGAGTTGCACTTTTCTGCAGACACTAACAGTGATAGCAGGACCTTGTGCTGTGGGTCAATAGTGGTCATGACACTTCTGCCACTATTTATTCCTTCCTTTGTTTGTAGCACTAATAAATCTCTGTGAATGACTGGAAACACGAGTGTCAGAGGACTGAACACCAGAAAAAGTGGGAAGATTAGGGTTTAGGATTATCTAACTCACAGTGCAGCTGGATGGATAATCTTTACAGTAGTCCATTCATTAGACACCAAGAAAATGTTTACATCACTTTAACTCGTTTTTCACTGATTATCAGTACTTGGTAACTATGCCATGTCAGTGGACTATTTCAGAATGTGCCTTAAGGTAAAAAAAGAATTCCCTGTGCCTTTAACAGCAGAATGCAGCATGTACCAACATGAATCTTTGTGTGAATCCAGCACGTCCAGGCTTGTCACAGCCACCTTAATGCCCTTTCAATAACACTGTAATTTCTTCATACAAAAGCCTTTGCAATTTGAACAGAAATATGACTGGCACACAGGCTGTGTTACTGAGTGCACAGGACAGCCTGACCTAATCATAGCTCCAAGGTCCAGCGTTCTCACCTGTACACTGTATTTTTCTGTTGAGCAGCATGTTTTTTCTGAAGGTTTAGGTTTCTTTGAAATTTTTAACTTTTTTGTTTTCCTGAAGCTTGAGTTGTTATTTAAAGACGAGTCCTCCAATTTTCTTTTCAGAAGAAAATTATTGCCCTTCTGTTTTTTTGATGACCTGAGACTGACTGCAGTCAGTCATATCCTCTCTGTACTCATTTGTTCCATAGGAACACAGTTCCCAAAAGAAGGAGGGCAATTCTTTACCCTAAGCAATAAACATCTTGTGTTAGGCAAAAACACCAGCGTAATACAGTGGTTTAGCATCATCAACCTGCACCTGTTGGATCACTGCACTGGAGTAAAAGAGTTATGGATGCTGGAGACCATCTCTGGAGATCACCTGGTCCAACTCCTTACTTGGAGTAGGATCACCTACAACAGCTTGTTCAGGGCCACGTTTGGTTTTCAATACTACCAAAGATGAAGAAACCACAACTTCTCTATGCAACCATTCTAATGTCCTACCCTCATGATAAAACTATATTTTAAATGTTTTGTGTATTTTAATTTGTGTCTGTTGCCTCCTGTTCTTTTACTGGATACCAGTGCTTATATTTAAGAATCAGAACCTACGCATTTAGCTGTTTCTGTTTGGAATTATGTTATCCTTTAGTAAAATTTCATTAAGTCAGGAGCTGGAAAAGAAAGGACATTTTTGTTTTTTCCCACAAGATGCTTCCCCACTCCCTCATTTGAACTGCTGAGTTCTGCACTTGGGTCACAACAAGCCCTGAAGTGCTGCAGGCTGGGACAGGAGTGGCTAGAAAGCTGGAAAAGGACCTGGGGATGCTGGTGAGAGAGGCTGAACATGAGCCAGCTGTGCCCAGGTGGCCAGGAATGCCAATGGCACCTGGGCTGTACCAGCAATAGTGTGGCCAGCAGGACCAGGGCAGTGATGTCGCCCTGTACCGGGCACCAGTGAAGCAACACTTCACATCCTGGGTTCAGTTTTGGGCCCCTCATGACAAAAAAGACATCGAGGGGCTGGTGTGTGTCCAGGGAAGGGAACAGAGCTGGGGAAGGCTCTGGAGCCACAAGTCTGATGATGAGGGAGCTGGGGGGGAGCTCTTGCTTTCCAAACTCTCTGAAAGGAGGGTGGAGCCAGGTGGGGTCAGGCTCTGCTTCCAAGGAACAAGTGACAGGACAAGAGGAAATTGCTCAAGTTGTGCTAGGGGAGGTTTAGACTGGATATTAGGAATTCTATTTTTTTCTTGTGGAGAGGATTGTCAGGCATTGGAACAGGCTGCTCAGGGAAGTGGAGTCACCATCCCTGGACATCCAAAAACGTGGCATTTGAGGACACGGCTTAATGGTGAACATGGTGGTGGTGCTGAGCTGACAGTTGGACTTGATGATCTTAAAGGTCTTTTCCAACCTTAACAATTCTGTGATTCTGTAGTTCTATGATATCCAGGTCAGGAATGTCTGAAAGCTCTAACTCAGTGACACAACCCTGTGCTAGTTCCTTACTGATGGCCTAAGTTGAGCTGAACTGTTGTGAATGACAGACCATGTTCCTCACAGGGACAGTGAGACTCATCATTTTATCACTGGGAAAATCACACTTCTTCCTATTGAGTTGGCTTTTCTCTTGTTTATGGAGCATTCTCGTATCTGTTGAGAAAATTCTGTTTAGGAATGTGTATTAATGGTTCAGAACATGAAGTCACAGGACAAATCTAATTTTAAGCATGTATAATTTGAAGAGAGCAGAAGCACATGGATCTTCAGTCAGAATTGAGAGGTTAAACTGGTGCTTTGCTGGGCAGAACTGAGCATTTCTTACTACACTCATAATCTACAGAGTAAAACAAGTGTATTTGCAATTTTGGGCTGTAAGATAGTTGTAAGCATAACTGGGTGTCCAGATACCTTCCAGCAATGGAAACCAGTTAGTCTTCTAATTGACTCCAGTGCAGCACATAAGGCTGGTGTTAAGCCATATCTTCTCCACCAAGGTTTGCAGGTAGTAAGGTAAATTCAGGCTGAAGCCAGATGGCAGGTGTAACTCTCCATATGTACACAAAATTATAGTAGTTTGGCTTTTTATGACATTTTAGCCTTAAATATAAAAATATTTAAAAATATTTTTAATAATAAATCTAATGGAAGTAAGCAAATATTATTTTGGTCTTATGAATAAGCTTAGAAAAAGTTTGAGTGATTCATAACCCACCTTTTAAATAGTGTTAACTGAGCAACGTGAGCAAGGAAAAGATCCAAGAACTATTTTCAGTTTTCCGGTCTTGGCAGATTTACAGACCAAGATGATGAAGTTGACATGTACACAGCAGGAAATAACTCATGGGGAGCTGATATCCTAACGTGATACCTGTTTTGATAATTAAAATGAAATTAATGGTTGTTTATTCCTGCAAATAGTCTTGAGATACCTTACAAGTACAACTAAGTATAGAAATACAAGTCTGGAAAATCAAGTGATAAGATGTGTCCTCCTGCTCTCAGTCTTATCTAGACTATCCCTAACAGATCCTTCTTTGGGAACATTCAGTGATGCCAATTCAGCACCTATACCAATTAGTCTCTGTCAATGCTTAATTATTATCCTGAGACAAACATTTTCATTTATTAAAATTCTGTTGCTCTGAATTATGCTATTTTTCTTTTTAATAGACAAGACCTTTATGTATATAGAAGACACAGACTAAATTTCCTTCAGTCTTTGCTTTCTTAAACGAAACAAATTCAGCTCCTTCAGCTTGCCTTCAAGCTTGAGTCATCATTTCTAGATGTTGAGTGGTTTGGTGTATTGTGGTTTGGTTTTTGTTTGTTTTAGGGGTGGTTTTTTTGACCTTTTCCAGTCTTTCTCCAGTTAATTTATATAATTCTTAAGCTCCAGTTCGGTGGTACAGTGTAAACAGCAGTGCCAATAAAAATTACTACAGCAAGTGCCACTTTAATTCATTTATCCAACTCTCTAGTCACTTTATCTGCTGTATTCTAACATATTTTTGAATCCTTTAACATTTATATGGTTCCTCTAGCCCTGGTGTTTTCCCAGTAAATGCTACAGTGACAGTCTCAACCATTTGTGATTTGCCCATTTGCAAGCAGGTGCAATGCAGTAGTACTGCACAGCTTGCAGCTGCCATTTGACTTGTAGAGCATTAGGTTTCTCATCTGTGAGGATTTAGGTTTCTCTTAGTGGTGTGATCAGACTCTGACCACCCCTCATTGAAAACAGCCTGGTTTTGGAGTCAGACAACTGCTCTGACATAAATCCAGTGTGAAGGAGACCCTCTCCAGGGCTTTTGCTCTGCTAACTCAGAAAATACGGATACATCTTTAACACCTCCACACCACTGTGCAGATCCAGCGTGGCTTTATGGCACCCTCCTCCACCCTGTGATGTACAGAAGACTGGTCATCTCCTAAGACTTAACATATAAACCTAATAGCTACTAACCCTTATTTCTGAGGAGGAAAACTAGGTTGTGGGTCTCTTCACAGCTGGATTTATGCCTATCCAAATTACTCTCTGTGTGTGTCTGTGTGTGTGACAAGATTAGTGACGGCCATTCTGTTACAGATAACACCCAGTCCCCCGACTATCAGTCACGAGCAGAACGTGTGCTTTAGCGGCAGGAAGAGCAGTTTGCCTAATCTTTTGGATACGAGGGATAAAAGGTCTTGCTTCCAACCCCTCCTGAGTCTGTGCCTCACTCAGACACCTGCAGGAAGGTCCGTGAATCAATTCTGATTCCTGTGCCCCGCTCAGCGCCTGGCTCCAGCCACAGCGGTGTGCGGGCACGGCACAGTAGCGTAGCAACAGCTTCCAAATACAGACCTGTATTATCTAGGAAACTGTCACTCCACAGTGATTGCAGCAATGGCAAACACAGTGTAAATAATGTAGGTCACACCAAGTGAAAATTAAAACAGGATTTATTTACTCATTTATTTTTTCTTCGGATATGTTTCATCTTGTGACACCCTCTTTGACGTTCTGAAAACAAGGGTCTTATTCCCACCATGGACTGTTTTTTTCTTTTGAAACATTTCAGAACCTACATTTTTGGAGTGAAAAATGTTTGGATTTGTGGATTGATTACTTCTTCTGGCATTGAAAACTTATCTGTAAGCAGTACTGTCACCTGTTAAATTGATCCCGTCCAAAGCAGAGCGATTTGTATTATTTCTGATTGGTTTTTTCAGAAGTACCTAAAGAGCAGCTCTACTGAGGCTAATAGTTTACAAACACAAAATAATGCATAATCCCTGCAGAGCAACAGGTGATGATATATGTCAATTATTTTGGAGTCTGCAAGAGAAAAGCAGCTTTTCTGCTCTGCTCTTTCTTTTCTTTAGATACCAAGGGTTGGATTTGGCTCATCCAACTGAAGGTGTGTCTGTAAGCCATTAACTACACCTCTGCAGGATATGTAGGCTCTTTTTGCAACAAAAAGCTTTCTGAAATAGCACAACGTGATGCTAATTCCTGTGGCCAAGTGCAGGCACCACCTGTAGGGTGAGGTTACTGATTAGATAGACTCCGTTCATTGTATGGAGCGGGGCCTGATTCAGTTTTCCAACCACAGGCATTCCATGCTGGTTTAGATGTCTAAAGGCTTTTTCCTGGCCTCCAGCTGCCTCTGCAGGCCATGGGTGTCCCATAGATCCCGTCTCATAGATGTTTACAGATTTCCTCAACTATCCTATCAAATGCTGCTGGATATTTAGGTTTAGGCAACTGCATCAAGCTATAAACTTTCACCGAAAACAATGGCATGAAGTTAAATAAACTGAATGCCACCAGTGACAGTTTACATACAACTCTTGGATTACTAGATTAGTTTAGGAGTGAATTCTGGTAGTGGACATCTGGAAATGAACTTCAGATTGATAATTCTTTTTTCCAGGCTATTTTATTTCCCTTTTTGATTCAATGTCCACACTCAGCAACAACTGATGTGCAATAGTGATCAAACATTGTGATGTTGGGCACTTCTGCTGTTCACTGTACAGTCTAAATTAACTAGATAAAATAATCTAATACATTTTAGCATCTTTCCAAGACTGAGAACCAGCACTCTTCCTTTAACTTCAGTCAACTTTTATCCATTTTTTTAAACAGCAATCCCTATATATTTGTCTTTCAACTGTATTTGGTTTAGAATTACTTTTTATTTCAGACACCACAGTAGAAGAGCCAACTGAACATACTAGATTTGAATTCCTAGGTACCGCTTCAAACACAGCTTAAGATTTTAATTGTGAAAATAAAAATTGTTTGTTTCTTTGGGTCGTAAGACCCTGTATTGGAAAGAAATTTTCCACTGTTCTGCCACTGTATTTTCTGGTTCACTTAGAAATATTTTCAGTGTCCTCTCATATGCTTAGTTGTGGCTGAAAAGAGACAAATAAATATTTTTCTGTATTGGTGTCAATTTAAAAAATATTTACTGCTTAATGGAAAATGTTATGAACCTTTATGAAACTGCCTTCTGTGGAAAAGAAAAAAAGGAGGAAGTGTGTCACTGTAAAATGAGTCATTGATTTGTTATCTGCAGGTATGATTTTTATATTTAGATCTCTAGATGATCCTTTTCATATCAATTATGAAACAATTGTAGTTGAATTTTTACTGTTGGTAGGTCTCTGATAATGTAAGACGTCAGTGACATTCATGACGTTACAATGATGTGATCAGGGACAGATGAGAAGGGAATTGGTCAGTGCACAGGTCTGGTTTCAGTACATCCAGCAGTCTTTGAAACCAGGATTTTGATTCACAAGTTGATTGATTTTCTGTTGCAGCCTCCATGCAGGTGTTAATGAAGTAAAACTCGAGAACACATCTTCTGGGAGAAAACCAGTATCTTCCTGCTTATATGTTTATAAAAGATGAGGCACAGAAAGGTAGAAATCTGCACACTGACCAAGATTGGTTGCTTTGGGGATTCTAGGTAATCTGAAAAAAAATTCATGGGACTGGATGTGACTTCTTGGGACATGAAATCAAGTATTCTGTTACAGACAGCCTCATCATGTAACACTTCATTCATAAAGTGATCAAGGTCTATTTAGAAACTATTACTATTATTATTCATTTTGGAAATGTGTTTCAGAATGTCACTGCTCTGAAGGTTTGACACTTTAATTTCCAAATTACCTTTATTCATGTGCAGCTAAAACATCCTTGCTCTTGTGCCAGCATGGTCCATTAGCATTCATTCATGCATTTAGCTCTTTTTAAAATCAGTTTAGGCTTAGACAACCTCAGATTATTTGAGGATAAACCAGCCAATCCTTTTTGTCTCCATTTCTGCCAGTTATCATAGTAATCCACTTCTGCACATATTTTCTTTCCACAAAGGTGCCTTTTTTTTTTCACAGCTGCATTTTGTCTCAGGTTGCTTCTGCTTTTATAGCTAAACTAAACAAGCAGCAAAAAGATTCTTTTAATAACCTCCTGGTTTAAGATACCTATGATTGTTTAAGTAAACAAATTCTATTTGAGGTGAAATGTCTATGTTACTGTGCTTTGGGAGATCTCAACTCTGTGTCCCCGTAGCTTGAGGGCTGGTTGAAAAGGAAATGGAAGGAGTGGGAGCTTTGCATCTGAAAACAAAGGTATTA
The DNA here is from genome assembly GCA_013399195.1 of Dicrurus megarhynchus. Classification (NCBI taxonomy): domain Eukaryota; kingdom Metazoa; phylum Chordata; class Aves; order Passeriformes; family Dicruridae; genus Dicrurus; species Dicrurus megarhynchus. The sequence continues at coordinate 151,130 of VXAD01009841.1, read as the reverse complement.
CTCACTCCTCTGACCTCTGCTCACATGTATTTGTATAATTTTTGGATTTATTTTAAAATCTATTCGGTTAAACATCTGGCCAGGAGAAGTATTTTATACTTGCCCCACATTTATCTTGCTCTATAAATATATAGCTGTAATACTGGGTGGCTCTTTGGGTGGCTCCTCATGGCAAGAGGGTCTCTGTTAGCCAGAAATGGCCAGTGAGGTGCCCAAATAATACTGACAATTCCTCAGTGAACAGGAATACTAGGAGAAATAATTTAAACTTAAAAAGTTTTTATCTTTCTTAATGTCACCAGAAATTCTTCCTAGTTTTAATATCTGTTAGCTAGGAACTTTCCAGATGAGTACTGGACAAAATAATTCAGGAATACTGATTTTCATAGAATAGACTTATTGACTTAACAGTCCTTATTTTAGCTTTTTTTTCTTTGTTTTTTTTTAATATCACACAGTGATTCAGGCATGGCAGATAACCTTTCTTGTACATTTTGTGGACTTTTTCACAAGCCATCAAAAAGCACTATTAAAGTGAAGATAGCACACATATCCCAGTTGTTAAAAAAAGAAGTGCTGCAGCACACTGAATGCTGTGATGCTTATCCATGAAAAGAATAAACCTATTCTCTTTTAATATAAAGTCTTATATGCCTAATGTTTAGCTACAAGAACTTTAATTCACATTTTCCTCACTATTTTAAATTAATTTCTCAATGCCCTAAGTTACTACAAGGTCATATTTACATGAAAAGTTACTAAAAGAATATACTGGACGAAGGTCCAGTATCAAAAATCTGTTCTACACCATGAGGTCTGTTTTGAAGAGGCACCAATCTGTTTTCCCTTTCTCTGGTGAGCCCATGGATTTGTAAATAATCACAGTAAGTAGTTTCTAGTTACAGAGTACATAGTTACCCCATGACATAAAAAACACCACCTTTGTAAAAACACCACAGATTGATTTATACGTATATCATACTGAATGATTGCATAATTTATTGGACTTCATGAGGCACCTTAAATTCACTAATTTTCACCAAATATAGGCAGGATGCTTATCTGTTGAATCAGTAACTTCCTTATGGTCCTAACTCTTCACGTCCCTGGTGTGCTGGCGCCTTACAGGAACCCTTATACAGAACAGCCCAAGTTCAGAGCAGCAAATTCAGTCACTTGGCTCCTCCCTGTGAGATTGCTGCGAGCGAAGTTTGGCCGGAGCAGAGTTTCTGTGCGGCCCCGGGCGCGGATTGGCCCCGCACCCGCGGCTGATAACAGCTAAAAATAGCCCCGGTATAAAAGCCCGGCCGGCAGCTCAGCCACCCTGGTATTCCCTCCTCGACTGCCAGCCAGGGAGGAGACCGTGCTCTCCAAGTCCCTGCAAGGATGTGACCAAAGAACACTCTGCTGCCTAATTCCACTTAACAATTAACTTGTCAAGACTGGACTGTGTGACTCATGGGCATGGTAACCAAGTAGTGTTTTATATATTAAAAAAAAAAACAACACAGACTGAAGGCCAGATTTTCCAAGCAGTTTTCCAAGCAGAGCGTGACAGGTGGGCTGGTGGAACGTCTTTGGAAGTGTGCCTATAGAATATTGCATACAAGAATGTTGTATGTATATTGACATAATCACCTGTATGGAGAGCGTACTCTGTGATGATGGAGTTCAGAACACTTGGGAAAACAAATGTATTTTCATTTGATAATGGTTTGACTAAGCTGGCATTGAGGAGTTCAGGAGTCTATTCTTAGCTTGCTGCTGATTCTGGGGAAATTGGGTCATTTCCTTGCATTTTTGTTCTCTTTCAAGCTTTTGTTTTAAGCTGTAGGCTGGGGGATCAGTGACTTCAGTGGCTGAGTGCATTGCAAGATAAATCTTTGGGTGTCTGAAGTCCTTTGGATGAATAAAGAAGACACCAGTGTTGAAGAGCTCCCTTTTTAAAGTCTGGCAAAAGTTACACTGACTTGAAAATAGGGTGTAAAGAGGGAAAGAATTAGGAAGCATTAAAAATCAGTGGCACTATCAGCTCTATCAATAGTAAACTATTCCCATATGTATTACTTCCAGTGGCTCTGAGTCCTCCTCTGATTTTATGAAGCTTTGCACTATGAAGTTTGTATGTGTGGGTTCCCCTTCATTTTATTTGCAGCACTTTAATTTTTTTTTTGGTTTACAATAATACAATGCAAGGTTTATAATATCATGGGAGAGTGATAGGTGACCTGGCTAACTTGCTTTCAGTTTTGATATTATATACTTAATTATCTGAAAAGGACTATCAATTTCCTCTTAATTTGTTGTTTAATTGCTAGATCTCTCATGGCAAGTGAGATAATTACAGAGGGTGTAATTTGGTTTGGTAGTTCTGTAGCCTAAAGTCATCTTCTTCTGGTCACGAGACCCAGCATGATCAGAGGTGATAGAAACTCCCTCACACTGACTTCCACCTAGTCAAGATGCAGAGCTGAGTGGAATCAGATCTCACAACACACCCAACTTCATCCTCCTGAACTCTGCTTTTCCTCTCTGAAGGTCAATTTTCTGCATGAACCTGTAGTCAAGACTTAACTGGAGAGTATCTGTTTGCTGCTATCCTATGCAGGGGAATTTAGGTTTTCTCTCAACATCATGAGATACCTTTATATATATTTATTAATTAGTCTGGTATCAACTCTGACTTGCTGCTTGGCTAGAAATGGGTAGAAGTTGCTAATAATGAGTAAAGGGGTCCATATCTCATTAGAACTTTTCTGATTGATGTAGGGCTCACAGGAAAACCTAGTCCATCTTTTACAAAATTGTATCAGAGTTATCACCAAGATCAGAGCAGTGAGAACGCAAAGACAACCTGGATTTTGACATTTTGGTGGTCTGTGAGGTTGCTCCCAGGTGTTGCAGCTGGTGACTTTCTTACAAAAGTGACACCTGCTACATATTCTGTGAAAAATTTGTGATTTTGGCAAAAGGTGACAAGTTTTTGGAAAATCTTCCATTTAAGAGGAAAAAACCCTTGTCTTTCTAGTTAGACTAGCCAGGATTCCTAGTTCTGAGAGACTTAAACAAGGCACCACTGCTATTTAGACTGTGCTGAATTTCACAAAAAAGATTACTTTCAGTCTTAAGCCAACCTCCTTTTTTAAGAATTGCCACCAACATCTTTCACTTAAGGATGTGGGACAGGTTCTCTGAAGTCCTAATGACCTGGGTTTGATGGCCACCAGCAAAAATCTGTTAATGTGAAAGTGTATTTGCAGAAGAGGAGTTCACATCTGTGCTTAACTAACCACCTTGCTTCAATTCTTTCTGGATGTCCACATTAACTCTGCAGTGAAAAGGGTCCCCAAGCAAAAAAACCCTAAAAATTAAAATGGAGTATAGCCAAGTCAACTTTAGGTGCTGCAAGACGTTGAACTCTTAATTTGAAGTTCTTGGGAAGGAAAAAAAGAACAAAGAACTCACTGTTCATAACAGCTTGAGGTGATGCACTAAGGCAAGTGAGCTGGCAAACTTTGTGGAAACTTTATCACAGAAGAAGTACCAAAAGGTGAAATGAAAAATGAATGAAGGCAATTTATTAAGGAGAATGGAAGAGTTCTCCAGTTCACTGTGAGGCTCAAGGTCAGCCAGCTGCATTAACCCAGGTGAGCAGCACTGCCATTGACCAGAAGCATCACCATTGCAGAGGTTAAACTTTGCTGCCACAGAGGGATGTTGAGCCCTGCTACTTCACACTGATCGAGTGTGTGCTTTTCAGGGAGCAAAAATCCAGAGGCCCTTTTCTTAGGCCAAGCAGTACACACACCACAGAGGATCCTGAAATGCACGGTGCGGATCCGTGCACATTACCTGCCGTGCAGGTACTGATGCCAGCATGTGAACCCATGGGGACTAGCCTGACTCATGGGTAATTTCAAACTGGGCTTCTAAAGGCTTCACCTTTTAGAAATAATGTGCATCAGAACATAGAAAGTAATTTCAGCTTTCAGCCAAATTGTTTGCTAAACAACAGTGTGACACACAAATGTACCCAATGAAATCAGCAGCAACTGTGCGTTCTTTGAGCCTTATTTACTGGGAGGAATTGAGAACTAGCCTGAGATGTACATGAGTTATACATACCATTTTGAACACTTTCTGTAAATAAAAATTCATAAATTTGGGATTAAAGTAGTGTGTTGTTGTGATTGTCTTTTGTTTGGGGGGGGATTTAATCCTAATTTGCATGCTCATGCTTCAGATCCTAATTAATTTGCACTTAATTTATGCCAAGAAGCATACAAAGAAGTGAACAGAAAGAATCTAAATAGGGACTTGCAGTATGAACTCCTGTAAAATAAAACAGGAATAGGCATTACTTACTCTGCTGCAGACTTGGAAATAAAATCATGTAATTTTTATTCTATGACAGTAGTGAGTCAACAACAATGGGTACATCACACCTGGTGCTATTTTTCTTCACCACACTTAATAGCATGGAGGATGCATTTTGAAAAGCAAGGGCTGAGGATTTCTACATTTCTCCTTTCATCAGCTGCATTATCCATATAGCCACAGTTTAGGACAATCTGTCATGCTCTCCATTGTATCTCCTACGATGCCAGTTTCCAGAGCAGTCTCAGTCCTGGTTAGAAGTACCTTTTGTTTTTAATTCAAATGTCAGTTTTGGAATGATAGTAAAATAGAGGAATAAACCACTCTAGAAGCCTCTGTACTGAATGCAGCATTAGGAGATGATTTTGTACCTTTTCAGAGTCACTTCCTTACAAATGGATACCTGTGGCTGTCTCAATGTGAGCACTGAGATCATTATCCATAATGAAATCCCTCTTCACACTGAACAGCAGCAGGTTTTTCTCTTGAAGATGTTAATGCTTATTAATGTTACAGCAAATTTTGATGCTGCATCCATGTGAAAACATAATTATATATAAAAATAATTCCATGGTTTTGGACTAGAACTTTGCAAAACTCCAGTCTGAGCTGATTCATTCTGCTAAGCAGAAGAGTTTCATACAGATAATTTTAGAGCTAAAATAATGTTTTTTAATAAAAATATAAAGGAGAGCTGCTGTAGCTCATGGCTGTGATGGATTCATAATATCTGGGGATGGGTATAGAGTGGGTTATCTCAAACTGGCCAGTTAAAACCTTAACAATTTCTCTGGCCTAGGCTTTTCCATCCTTTTCCATTTCTTGGGACATCCAGGCTGCACAGCTGTTGTACCTCTTGATGTCTTTTCTTCCATTACCTTGAGTGTGGGAAAATTTACAAGAAGGAACAAAATCACAGCTCTTCCATCAAACCAACATATTTTTAGGTACTGTACATCTTTGGAGTCAAGGGAAAGTATCTGTTCACCCAGTGTTGGCATGAAGCCGATGAGAAGAGCTTTGTATGTCCTTGCATGTCTTGTACATTTGGGGAGGGGAACCTGCTGTCTGGCCCCAAATATCTGAGACAAATCCTTTTGATTTTTCTGAAATTCAGACAAGAAATTGATAGTGACATATTGTAACTCAAATGAAAATTAAAATTATTGGATTGATTCCTTGCAGTTGTTAACTTGTTAACTGTGTTGCATGTCACAACTAGCATCCAATAAGAGCAGTTGCAAATTGCCAGTAATTCAGAACTGTCTCTGGAAGAGACGTTTTCATAACCCATTCAAACCAGTCTGGCTGCTTCTTAGGTGGGGGATTTTTTGGCAACTAAGCAGTTAAATAATTCCCTGTTAAAATCATAGCCCCGAATACCATTTACTGCACTTACTGCAGATGCACCAAGTTTTTACTTCTTTTCATCACAGCAATGAAAAGCGTTGCCTGTGTGTCGTGGTTTGACACTGGCCCAGCACCAGGCACCCACGAGAGCCGCTCGCTCACCCTCCCCTGCCACAGCTGGGCAGAGGAGGGAAAAGGAAAAAAAAAATTAACGAACGCTTCATGAGTGAGATAAGGACCAGGAGGAACACTTGAAGGGCGAGACAGGCTCAACTTAAGTTGCGAAATGAATTTATTACTAACAGAATCAGAGGAGGATAATGATAAGTAAAATAAGCCCTTAGAACACCTTCCCGCCCGCTGCCCCTCCCTCCTTCCCACCGACAGCGCAGGGAGACAGGGCACGGGGGTTTGGTCAGTCCATCCCCGAGATTTCCTTCCACCGCTCCGGGAGAGGAATCTTCCCCTGTGAGGCCGTGGGGTCCCTCCCACGGGAGACAGTTCTCCTGAACTTCCCCGGCGTGGGTCGGTCCCCTCTCCCGAGCAGCAGCCACACCGCCCCTGCTGCAGCCTGAGCCCCTCCCACGGGCACACAGCCCTCCCAAAACTGCTCTGCCGTGGGTCTCTCCTTCCACGGGGTGCAGTGCTCCAAGGACAGGCTGCTCCAGCCTGGGAGCAGGGCCCTCTCTCTCCACCGGGCCTCCCACTGGATCCCAGCCTCCTCCAGGCATCCACCCGCTCCGGCACGGGCACCTCCCCCAGGGGCTGCGGGTGGAGCTCTGCATCCCCCGTGGATCCCCAGGGGCTGCGGGTGGATCTCTGCATCCCCCGTGGATCCCCACGGGCTGTGGGTGGATCTCTGCATCCCCCGTGGATCCCCACGGGCTGCGGGTGGATCTCTGCATCCCCCGTGGATCCCCACGGGCTTCGGGTGGATCTCTGCATCCCCCGTGGATCCCCACGGGCTGCGGGTGGATCTTTGCATCCCCCGTGGATCCCCACGGGCTGCAGGGGCACAGCTGCTTCACCAAGGTCTGCACCACGGCCTGCAGAGGAACCTCGGCTCCAGCGCCTGGAGCACCTCCTGCCCCTCCTTCTTCACTGCCCTTGTTGTTTTCCCTCCCATGTTCTCACCTCCTCCTCTTCTCTGACTAAAATCCAAATCTCTGTGACTTTGTTCTGATTTTCTTCTTAAATATGTCATCACAGAGGCGTTACCAGCCTCTCTCATTGGCCCAGTTCTGGCCAGCAGCATGTCCATCTTCAGAGCCATCAGGAACTGGCTCTGCTGGACATGGTGGAAGATTCCAGCAGCTGCCTCACAGGAGCCATCTCTGTGGCCCCCTCCTACCTAAAACCAGGCCGTGCCAAACCAATACACCTGTGTCATACAAAACTTGCAATACCTGCTCTCATGGAACGAGCTGGATGGAAGCACTGGGGGATGGATGTGCTTTGTGCCCTGATCCTTCTGGGTAACGTAGCGGTCTGCTGGAGAACTGCACGATAGAGTTACATTCTGGATGCTTGGCCTCTGCTTCACCCCTTCGGGACAAATCTTTGCTGGAAGTGAAGCTTGGATCAGGCCTGTGAAAGCTGATAGTGCATCAGAGATCACCTACAATAGAGGTCTTATGTGAGGACGTGGCCGTTCCTTTTCTGAAGCCGTCCTCTTCTTTTATTAATGGGATGACGTGCTCATATTCATTTCTATATCTCCTAAACCTCAAACTATAACGATTTGGCTTATGAGGAGTTCATAATTCAGTGTCTAATGTTCTTGAGTGTAACTCAAAGCCTCTGCTACTTCTGACTTGTGAGAAAATGATAGGCCAAACTAAGTGACTCATTCTTTGCAGTAAAATGAGAGTGTACTAATTATTTATCAGTGTCTTGCCCTTAATTTGGCTGAAGAAAGAGCTGATTTCATAACACACAAAAGAGCTGTGTAGACAGTAAAAACCATTATAGTCAGAAATGTTCCACCCAGATGTAAGCGATAAGTCAGTTTTATATGACAGAAAAGCAGTAAATGCATGAATAGATTCCTAAAGCAGTGCATATATATATATATATATATATATATATGCATCTATATATATTTCCTCCTACTCACTGCCTTCTACAATGTTTATCCTAAATTCAGGTTTCAGAATCTCTTTTTAAAAAAACCAACATTATATGAACAAGTTATGTTGTCTGTTATGTTTGGTCTCTTCTAGGGGTTCCATGGGGGTGTTTTAGAAAAGCAGAGGGGGTTTTTTTGAGGTGGGCTGGCTTATTCTTTCTGTGGATACCTAAAAGCACAGGTGGAATACCAGATGTCTGGTATTGACTCCTCAACTTCTGTAGCCTATGAGCACCCCATATCAAGTCCTGGGGCAGGGGATGAGTACCAGGTGGTGCCTTATGGGTGGAAGCAGATGGGGAAGGCACCTTCCAGTGGCAGCACTGCCCAGAAACACCCTGGACCAGGTGGGATCTGGCCCGTTCCTGCAGTAGTTTATATCTGGGTTAGGATGGAAATGGCTGCAGGGCACCTTCGCTCCCTTTGTATTGCAGAGTTTCCCTTCTGCTTTGCTGAGCCTCAGCACAATAATCTTCATCTGCAAACTAATTATAACACACCACTAAACCCAGACAGTAATTGGGAGGGAAGGATTTAAATGTTTTGACACGTTGAGTCTCTACTGAAATTGCTACATCTAGAGTCTGACTTTCGGAAGCACAAGGCACGCACAACTTCTGGAGTGAGGGATGGCACGTGCACAGGAATCAGGCACTAAAGCCATAGATTTCTTTTACTTAAAAATTACTGCAAGATTTGTCTGACCATTATGTGTTTATCTCATTACCCTGGGCTCAATGGAAAAAATTAGACACTTCTAGGGCACATTTTTTCGCTCTAAAATAGACATCTAAATAGGTCACAATGCATCACAACTTGTAAGTGCCGATATTCTGAAAGCTGATTTTATTTCTACATTTTGGTTTAGCATTAGCAGCATTACCTCATTACTGTGCTCAGAGCTGGCAGTATTTTCTCTTCTAGAGCCAATAGAGATGGTCCTGTGATAAACCTTGTTCAAACCACTTGCCTATATCAAAACAATGCTTTCAGTGAGGCTGGAGCTACAGGTAACCTCAGTCAAGATGACCCATTTCCCATTGCTCCCAGGAACCCTCATTAAAGGGAAATTATGTCGCCACAAAGTGCTAAAGCAAAACAACTTTTCAGCAAAACCCAAAAGCTTATAATTGTATAGTTAATAATGCATTATTTAGGGTCACATTTTAGAGATACGGTGATTGCTCTTAAGTTTTTGGCAGACTTTTATAACTGTAATGCATAATTACAATGCAATGATTCTTTCTGCCACATGTAAGTACACTTAGCCCATGTCCTTGGAAACTTGCCGGTAGGCCTAAGAATAATTGTACTCTAAATGTTTGGTAATTAATGTGCCTAGTCCAAAAATTACATGTAAAAATTTGAAATCAAAGGAGTAATAACACTTAATTCTCTTATAGTTAACCTTCCAGTTATTTGAATGAGTGCTAATTAGATCTAAAAACCATAAGCATACTTTTACAGTAATTATAATGATGATTATGTTGTAATTACAGTTGCAACAGCATAATGAGATTTACTCGTTAACCATTTCAGTCCTTCATGGCGTGCACATGAAGCAGCTGTTGTGGGAAAATTTCCCGTAGCACTTACCCAAAGGGCCAGGGGGATGTTGGCTGTGACTTCTCTGGAGCTGTGTCAAATACCTAGAAGTCATGGAGGGACTTGGAGATCATCACAAAAGCACACAGCTAAGAGCACTTTCAGGAAAGGCGAGTATTTGATCATGTCAAAACCTTCCCCAAAAGGCCTCTGTGTGTCAGAAGGGGAAGGTAAAACTGCTCATGTCTGGCAGCTCGAGCTGCCAACAGCCTGTGAGCCACGGCTTTGGCAGTCCTGAAACAGGATCAGGGGCAGAAGTGCAGGAAGGGACTTCCCGAGGGCAGGAGGACACAAAGTCCCTCCAGGCAGGGATGGGGATGAGCAGGAGGTGCCATTGACCCCTTTGCCTCTGCCCGCTGTCCCCTCCCGTGCCAGCACTCTCTCCCTTTGTGCCTTTTGGCTGTGTCAGGACTTTCTGTAGGTGCCACCTCCTGCTCAGGGCTGCTGTGCGGTGCCCTCTGAGTCATGCAAGGAATGCAGGGTGAAGGAAAGGGAGTAGAGATGACAGCAGCACGTCAGCAGCAGGCTGAGGTCCTTGGAACTGTTGCCCCCTGCTCCACCCAGTGAATCATCGCTCTCCTGTCCCCCCTCTACAACCAGCACCCAGAGGGACATGCTGAGAAATATCTATGGGACCCAAACATTCCCATTCCTCTGCTCCTGAGCTCCATCAGCAGTGGTGGCATCACAGGTGCTTCTCTCTCACCTGAGTATTCAGTTTTGGCTTCTGTACCACACGCATGGCAGGGGTTGCTGAGGCAAAGCTCTGCTTTTCTGCCCGTTCCTTGCATTGATCCAACAGCCAGTGCACAAGCTCTTTTTTTCTTACCTTTCTTAGCAATAACAATGTAAGGACTTTGAACAGCTAGAGGCAGGACAAACACCCTTCAGAAAAGCAGAGAAAAACATCACTGTTGCTTAAAGCAACGAAACCAGCCCCGCTGCTGCACTTCTTTCTTCCCTGTCCCTGGTGCTCCCAGCTGTAGAATAAGGGAGGGAACAACAGAAATGCTGAAAACGGGGAAGAGCAGAATTATTTGCTCAGAGACTGATCATGCCGTAGGTACCAGGAGCTTGTCTCCTCCCCTATGAATTTAACCCCACCCTCTCTTTTTTTATGCTCTGGGCTATTTTGGGCGGATAGCGAGGGCTGCAGTTCTGCTCAGAGCACAGCAGCACTTGTTGCTCTGAAGAGCTACTGTAATAGGGACTGCTGCCTGCCTCTTCTTAAGTGTTATTAATTTAATAACCTGCAAACTTGTTTACTCCACCGCTTTCGAGCTTTATCATTACAAATTATGTTTTAAGAGCTTTGTGAGAGCGGTTCAAAAGGGAAACTCACACGCCGTGCAGCTGAAACCTCCTTTTGCCACTTAATAGCAACAGATCAGCTGGGAGCCTTGGGGGTGAAAAATGACAGACTCTATTGCTGCTAATGGGGAAGGAAAGGACCCTGAAATTGAGCTCTTTGTGAAGGTAAGTTGCTCTGTGAACTGGACACTGGTGTGACTCTCGGATCGGCTCAGCTTCTACTGAATAATCAAACTTTAATTTTCTGGCACTGAGTGGAAGCGGTGCTGTGACAGCCTGTTATCTCTCACACACATGCTCACTCTGCTTTCTTCTTCGTGGCCTTAGAATTAGGTAATGTTGTGGAGGGAGAGTCAGAGTTCCTGTGTTTTATTGTTAATTCTCTCCTCGTGAGTTTGTTCTGTTATTCTTAGCCTGCTGCCTGCAATGTACTGTGTCCTAACTTTAGACTTGAGGCTGTAGGCTTCAGGCTTTGCTCTATGAATCCTGACTTTCTTTTCCATTTTTGGGAAGAGCTGAGGGGTACCAGGATTTGGTACCTCAGCAGAGGCTGTCAGGTCTGAAATGCTGATGGACCATAAAACAATTAGGATTGAGATAAGCTGTCAGTCTTCCGATTATTTACTGCAATACTTTCTTTTTTTTCTGAACCAGTAAAAACTAAATCAGTTTTTACTGTTGGTTTCCTCAGCCCGAAGCTCATTCTGATTTTATGGAAGGGTAACTGAGAACAGAAACCAATTTAATGAAAATATAGAAAAATGACTACACCTGTTATGTGGTAGGGTTTCAGAATGTTTCCAGTTGTGTGCAACTGTTGGTCTCAGGCTCTGAAACTCTTACCATTAAAACCATTAGCACAGTTGAAACCCATGACACATACAACCTTATTAATAGCAAACTTGTGCAAATTCTGTTTCAGTGAAGAGCTCAGATTTTTTGATGTTCAGAGTGTTTTAAAGCCTCTACACACATTGAGGCTTAAATCCCCTAAGTCCATGTAAAATCATGGGATGGCTTAGGTTGGAAGGGACCTTAAAGATCATCTCATTCCAATCCTCCTGCCACAGGCCACTAGACCGGGTTGCTTAAAACCTTGTCCAGCCTGACCTGGAACACTTACAGGTGTTTGGTCTCTCTGAGCCTAAACCACCCCTGTAAATCCATAGGATTATTATTAATACATGGGAGTTACCTCAGACTCATAGCAAACAGAGCCCTGAAAGATTGGGAAAGCAAATTCCAACTCCTCCCTTCTGTCAAGGTGAGAGTATGTAATTGCTTTGTACTCCCTGATGGATATTTTGGGCTGTAAGTTGAAATGTCAGCCACATCCATGATGTGTATACATGGCCTTTTCACACATCTTCCAAAACCAGTCAGGTCAGGTGCAGCTGCTCTGACAGAGCCAGCAGCAAGGTCTTTTTCCTTAGCAAACAGATTTGACAAGAATTTCAGGTTCATAAGAGCCCTGTAGATCCTTTGTACAGAGACCTTAACATGCTAAAATGGACCAGCATTAGTCCCTACAGCCAGATACCTCACCTCCTACAAGATGTTTCTATCAAATTGAGTTAAATGGAGATGTTTATGGGCTAAAAAATAGGTTGGTGATGTTGTTTGGCACTCTGTCATCAGTCAGATGTGTGCTGGAATGGAAATCTGTAGCTGCTGGTTTGTTTTAGTGCTCACCGTATTTCACTGAGGCTGACACGGATGTTTGTGATATGTGGTTCTTTGACTACATCAGCTGTTAAAGTGAAGGTCATTGCCCAGATTCATTGTGTGAAGCTCTGGATCCATAAGATAGTGGGAGAAATGAGCACTGAATTAAACTAAGCCATGCCACCACCTGAAGATTTATAACTCCAGAAAGAATGTTTTTAGTAATGTGACTTCCTGCATAATGCATATTAGAGGACTGCATAGAGACTCACATAAAACTCAGAGCTGGAGCAAAAAAATTAATTGGTATCTGCCTGGAGACTTTCCATTTAGGTTGAAAAATTGCAATTCTTGATGTTTTGGAAAGGTGCCATTTATTTAATTAAAAGTTTAAAAGGTTGTATAGTAAAGCATGTAACCAGAGTATTAAATTATACACCTCAGAAGTTCCAAAATAAAAAGGAGAAGAACATCCAAAGGAGAGACAAAGCTAAAAGCTGAAAAAAAGGAGCATGTGAGAGAATCATGAACAGGTGGAAACTTTTCTGGAGGGTGACTTTGCAAATAATAGGATATTAGTAAGGGGAGATAAACAGGAAGGCCGATCCAGGAGGCACTCTGCAAAGGAGAAGATACTTTCTTTGTTTTAAGGCTGGAAAGAACAGAAAAGTGGCAACTTCTGGAGGACCATGAGATATGGGGACAAGTGGCAAATGTAAATATACTGGACCACAGCTGAGGCAAGTTCTAACAGCAAAGGATGTTGGGATCAATGAGCAATTCCTCATCTGATTTTTGTAGAGCTGATACTTCAGCCAAGGAAAAGGGTTCTGTCCTGCATCCTTGAATGAACACACAGAAATCACAGAGATCAGTGAGAAAATATAGGGCAGTAGATGTGGCCTGGTGGAAACTGTAGCTTCCACAAGCCCAAATAAACCAGAAAGGGCTGTTTTTCACCAGCCACAGTGTCCCTAATAAGAGCATTTTCTGTCTCAGGTTAAAAAAAGAAAGGTGTTACACAATTGGTCTATTTCCCTTTTCTGTTTATCAACCAGGAGTGCAGGAGCCTCAGACAGACAAGCAGAGAGCGAGGCTGTAACCAAAAGAGTTGCTCTGTAACCTAATGCAGGTTGGCTCAGGATCTCCTGAGCCACACAGACGGGCTGGGCACCACCAGGACACAGCTGAGCTGCTGCGGCAGGGACAGGTTAAGTGGTTATCACACCTATTTGTTGTCATCCCCATTGATTTCACTCATTTTCTAACGGTGCCCTAACCTGGATCTGTGAGGCATCTTTTTGTGAACAAGTGTTTGTTCTTGCAAGGTGCTTGATTGAGAGCAAACCCCAGCAAATCTGGGGCAGGACGCAAGGAGAGCGGTGGTGGGAGCCATGAGGTCTGCCAGGGAGGTGGTGCCGCCTTGATCAGGTGTGCAGCTTGTGTGAGCAGGCTTTTGCTGAATGCTGAAACTCTCCAGCAATTCCCTTCCTAAACTTGTTTGACAGGGAATTGGAGGAGGCTGCCAGAGAGAAAGGTTTGATGCGTGGTGTCGCGAGACGCTGGCGGCGGCAGCGCTGGGGAAGGGAGCATCGGGAGGTAGCACTTGCTCTGTGCTTAACCCAGCTCGTTGTAACTCGGGCTAATTTCAGTCCTTTGTGTGCTGGAGAAGCAAAGTGCTTCTGTAAAAATGACAATTGACACCCTGATGGAAGGTATACTTAGCTTTTCCTGCCAATCTTGCACCTGTATGCATGAACATAACAACAAAACTGAAATAGTGCTCCTTTTACATGAAGTAATACAATTAAAATCCATATGGGAGGACCACAGGACTTTTGTGGCTTCTTTCTCTTTGCAATGGAAACAGGCATTTGGATGTACATTCCTTGCCTTTCAGGATTAGACTAGTACCTAATAGGTATTGAAAGGTATTTGAAGGGAGATACACTGTACCCATGGAAAAAAACCCCACGATGCAAAGAAGACTGCATTGCTCAGAATGCAGTCTAGAAAGCAAACAAACCCCACAAGTGGACCAAAGTACATTTCATTTTTAAAATCTTCCAGCTTTAGAAACAGTCTATAACAAGATACATCTTAATCCATATTTCTGATAGTGAAAAGATGGTGATACCATGGTGGTGGGAGAATGTGTGGTAAGCTGGCAGGCAGCTGCTTCTAGAAAAAGTCATTGTTGTGGCATTGATGGATTAATATTAGGGATATGTTCATCAGTATCCTGGGCTGCACTAAAATCAGCAGGACCAGTCGGTCGAGGGAGGTGATTTGTCCCCTCTTTTGAGACCCCACCTGCAGTGCTGCATCCAGCTCTGGGGTCCTCAGCAGAAGGAAGATGTGGACCCACAGGAATGAGTCCAGAAGAGGCCACTAAGTTGATCACAGGGCTGGAACACCTCTGCTATGAAGACAACTTGGAGAAGAGAAAGCTCCAGGAAAACCTTATAGAACCTTCCAGTACCTAAAGGGTACTGGAGAGGGACCTTCTACAAGGGCATATAGGTTAAAGGGGAATGGCTTTAAGCTAAAGGAGGGTAGGTTTATATTAGATATTAGGAAGAAATTCTGTACTGTAAGGGTGGTGAGGTCCTGGGACAGGTTGCCCGAAGTTGTGAATCCCTGACAGGGTTCAAGACCAGGCTGGATGGGGCTCTGAGCAGCCTGGTATATTGGCAGGGGTATTGGAATGACATGATCTTTAAGGTCCCTTCTAACCCAAACCATTCTAGGATTAGGTGAGCAAGAGCTTTTGCTTAAAAGGTGTAAGGCTTTACTTCTCAAAGTGTTCACAGTCACACTGAACACCCCCCAAGGGAAAATGTGAAGGTGCTGCAAGTGTACAAATCAAGAGAGACCTCTCAAAGGCCTTGAGCTTCCACAGTCACTACTTCAGACATTTAACATGTCCCCATCTGCCAGCTGACTGGGTCTGTTGTGTCTAAAAGCGATGGGAAGATTTTGTACCAAACCTACTATTTGTGAATGAATGGGTCAGTCAGACAGCCTGGCTGCCAGGACAGAGCAGTCATCAACAACAGTGTGTGCCATCAAAGTCCCCGGAGCTGCTGCTCTCAGAAGGTGTTGCTGCCCCACTTTTTGACGCAGAAATTATCTCAGGAAGGAGCAAGTCTTGTTTGTTTGTTTGTTTGTTTTATTCTGTCCTTTTTTTTTGTGCATTTTCGGGATTTTTTAAAGAAGTTATTTCTGCTGAAAGGTGATTTCAAACCACCTTCGGTTTGGATTTGGTGAAATTGTCACATAGCCTTAAAGGAAGATATAAATAAAAGTGTTACACCTGTTACAAGCAATCATCCCCCCCTCTTAAGGTTTTTGTGGTTTTAATATGAGAGTCACTCTGATAAGAAAACTGAGTTTCAGGATTTCAGGGTTATCACAACCAGTACAGGCTTTGCAAACAGGGAGAGAGAACTTGATAGGAACCTTTTAACCCTTTATAACAAGACAGGCTCTGCAGTGTATTTGATTCATAGACTGCCCTCAAAAAGTTTTTCTTACTGATATTTCCTGGGTATTATGAGCTCAGATTGGCATTCATACAAAATCATTCCTATGCTTAGCTAAACTTTCTAGATAAAGAGGAAATAACAAAGATAAAAAAAGCACAAGGAAAAATAATGATACTGAAACATCTGGTTCAACCTGTCTGGTGCTCCAAGACTGACAATAACATTTTTTTGTTGCCAAGCCTTTCACATTTTGAAGGAGCCACAACCACCCTACAAAGCAGATATGTACAGTGTGTGCAGTCTTTTCAGCTGTCACCCTGGAAGTGGTGTGAGCACAGGGTTTATTGTGTATCTTGAATTTTTACTTTTTGGAGCTGCCAAGAAGGAGATGGGCACCATGGTTAGTGTCTTTTCAAACTTGTTTTAGTCAGGCAGCACATGATCAGCAGCCTGAGTCTCTTCTTCCAGCATCCTGGCCTTGTGCTTTGATATTAGGGTTACAAAATTTACAAGGTTTACCAGTAGTCTGGACACCAGGGAGGAAAATAATTTTACTAGGTTTGTTTAAACATCCATAAATGAGTTTCATAAGTTCCATGCAGGGGAACTTGAGTATTTCAGTATAAGGGTTCTGCTAAGATCTTGTCAAATCAGGAGTGACCAGAGTGACAAATCAATAACAACTCCACTTCTGACCCGCCTAAATCAGGAAAATGCTGCCTGGACTGATAGTTGCTTCTCTGATCTTTTTATTAAGCATTTTCAATAAAATCATTAAAAAAACAGAGGAAAAACATCCATCTTGGCAAGATTTAATTTTGCTGTAAACTTACATCTTTAAAAAAAAAAATCAATAAATTGTCAAAATAACTGCCTAGCAAATGTTTTAAAATTACAAGTTGCTTGTTTTCCTTGTGAGGAAGAAAAAAAATACTTTAAAGAAGCTTTAGGCTGAGTTATACAATGCAGCGTCTGTGTGTCTGCTTTGTCTCTGAGCATTTGCAGGTTTTGTTTTGCGTCAAGGCAAGGGCCTCGTTGGTGGGAATACTGGAGACAGGCAGTAAATAGTTTAAGCAGGCCAAGTTTATAAAATGGCTTGGCAGGGATATATTCACTATCCCTGCCACCGTGAATCTAGTCTGGAATGCTTTTAGGATTGCTTGGGAAACTGGTTCTCAAGTTAAGAAGGGATTTCCAGCCGTGTCTCCTGCTTAAGCTCATGGTCTAAATGATGAAAGGTGAATGACACCCTGATCTGCCATGGTTTGGGGGTTTTCCTCTGTAAATGGCTGTGACTACTTGCTTTTATTAAACTTGATGGCATTGATATATATGTTAATTGTGATCAAAACATCTGATTAAAATGAAACATATTCCAATGCTTTGTTGAATATGCATAACTTCTTTACATGCCTTTGTAAATTGGATCCATTCGAATAAGTAAGAATTCAGACACATTCAGCTTGAGTTATGGCCACAAAAGTGAGTCAGTTTTGTACTGCTGAGTTCAGTGGCAGCAGAATTAGGCCAGCCTAAGTGTATTTGAGATCTTGTTTAAACTCCACTTGCTAGCTCCTTCCTTTATTCCAGCCTTTCTGAGCCACACAGTCAAATTGGGTAAAAACAGTGTTTTAATTTTGCCATGAAGAACTAGTGATATTTGTAATTATTATTGCTGGTACTTAAAAATAGCCACCAGTGTGCTCTGGGTGCTCTATGTTTAGCTGCAGGTTGCTCTTTTTCCATCTCTGGCAGCTCCCATCTTGTCAGGCTCACAAGTTGTTGCGTTTGTGGTTCAGCGATGACAGTGAAGCTCCAGTAAGTGTCCTCAGGAAACTTTTGTTGGCAATACATGGCTCTGCTGAGGCTAATCCAGAGCAGCAAATGTCACTGGGATCACTTGACATAACATCCCAAAAATACTCAGGGACCCTTTCCAAGAGAGCCAGCAGGAAGTACGTCTGCCTGTGCTCCAGGATTTAATGTTGGTATCAATTCACCTGCCTGTGTCAAATAGAGTTTAATGGAAGGCTGTGTAAGGATTGTTTTCAGAGAACACATTGATCATCACAGCAACAATATCACTTCGTTCTTGTGTGGCACATACTTCTTCAAAATGTGGCAGATACCAGTACAATAATCCCAGCAGTGCTGCAAATAGGTAACAGAAACATAATTTAGTTAGTAGTATTTCCATTTTTCAGCTAAGAGCTCTGATAGCTTTTTCAAATTACTGCTTTTTAACAGAGTCAGGCAGACTTTAAAGGGCTGTGACTTTATGTGTTAGTTTTATACATGAATAACAGAAGATTTCAGTGATAAACTTTTTTTTTTTTTTAGCTAAGGTTGATTCAAAGTCAGGGAGAATCAGTTGGGATAAGGAAGGGTTTGGTTTTGTGCTGGATTCAATCTAAATCTTACATGATGTAGGAAATCAGAGCAGGTACGTAAGGTGCTGTAATGGGTAATCACTTCAATAGCTTGAAGTGATTTGTTTGACACAGTAAAATTTCACGTGGAAATTTCCTTATTCCCTTTCCTGCCTTGTTTTTTGGTCTCCCCATTTTTTTTGCACTTCCGTGTTGCTGATGTGCAGTAAAACTCATCTAGATGGGGTAACAGATGTACATCTGAAAGTATGAGTTTAAAAACCTGGTTTTTGTAGGTCTGAGGAGTTTAATCAGCATCATGTATTCCTGGCATGGTTTTTTATATTAAACTTAAGACTTGGAAATTATTACAGTGGAACAGAAGTAATTCAAACTGTATCCAGCTGTGTTTTGCAGTTCCAAAGACAGTAATTTTATCTAATAATACCTAAGGGTAGAACTTAATCTAACTGATTGCATTTACAACCTGTCATTGCTGTTTGTTACATAACTCGATTGCCAGTACACACGTAAATGTAGAATGATGAGTCCATAGGATTTTTTTTCTCTGACTCTCTTAAATTTAAAGTTTCTTTGTGAGTATTATTCTGTCCCTCTCAAGAATGATTTCATGGCTTATTTTTTAGAGTGTGTATGATTTTACTCTTCTATATGTATCAAAATTTATTAATAGTGGTGTTCACTGGCTGAAGTGACCTTCCACGATTTAACACATATTCTTCTTTGATTCAGTGACTCTGATGCACCACAGAAATTTCATGGGTACAGTGTCATAAGAGGAGATGTGCTCAGAAAAGGGATTGGACCACAAAGCACCTGAGATACACTTCTCTAACGCACCATAGCAAAGCTTTGCCATGTTAAAATGGTCCCAGTGTTGTCAAAATCCAAATCAAGTTTTTTTTGACCTTCCATTCTATGAACAAATGAGCACTGCAGCACTTTATCTTAATAGAAAGCAACAGCACAGCTCCCACCATTCAAGCCTTCTGATTTTTTTTATTTTTTCTAATCAAACTGTGAAAAGGTCCTGCAATCCAAATTGCACATGTTAAGATCAGTAATATTTCCAGATTTTGACCCAAATTCTTGGCAGGATTTCTTTATTCTTGTGTTTTTCTGCCTCCTTCAGTGATCCAAGGCAAGTTTTTCAGGCTTTCCTCACCTTATAAAATGCTGATACCAGTCCTTCTCTAGTGCCAGGTTTGTGGAGATGTGTTGCATCTTCTGTAGGACCAACTTCTCTGCTTTTCCTGCTTGTTCTCACACACAAAAAGACTCATAAATTTATACCAGTCATGTAATCCCTGTGATTTCTATGCTGGTCCCCCAAGTAGCCTGGTTACTTCTTAAGAGGTATTGTATATCTGGAGCTCAAATGCTTCTCCAATTTTTTACCCTGTGCACCTGATTTCCAAATGACATTAAAATAGCTCCTTTTTATGTATTTCTGGCAACCCTTCATAAAACTGAAATAAAGCACTAACTGAAATGCATTTCAGGAGGGCTGCATAGTATTAACTTACTAATATACCTGTAGGACAGTAGCAGTTGAAGCTACTCTGGCATAAAGGACATTATATTAAAAGATGAAGGTGCTCAGATAGTGACAGTTTGCTCTTCTAAATCCTCATCTTGATAGATGCTAATTTTGTGTGCAGTACAGATGGCAGAAGCCCATGGCATTTACCTGTATGAGCTTGCAAAATGTAGTTAAAATGTTCAAGGCCTAATATTCAAGGCTGAAACTTATTTTAATTTACTTTAAATTCTATAAAACTTGCAAATATTTTATATGGGAATAGTAACTTTCCCCCCTTCTTTACGTAAATCAGGCTGTAAAAAACCCATTTCTTAACTATTTCTGTTTCTTCTCTTGCATTTCATAGAATCATGGAATGGTTTGGGTTGGAAGGGACCTTAAAGATCGTGTAATTCCCACTCCCCTGCCATGGGCAGGTACACCTCCCACTAGACCAGGTTGCTCAGAGCCTCATCCAGCCTGGACTTTAACACTTTCAGGAATAGGGCATCCACAACTTCTCTCAATTTTTTTGTTTCCTCTGGTCTAAGAAAAACATATCATGACTCAATTTAGCATTCACCAGTATCTCAGGTGTTAAAACCTGTTCGTGATTCTGGAAATGGGGTTTATGCACAGACTAAGTTTGCTTGATTTAGGTATGGCTTTAGTTTCTGTTTCTCTTAACCAAGAAGATGCCAAAGCAGATATAATTTTTTTTTTTAACTTCTGCTGCTAGCAAAGACATATAAGTGTAATGTTCTACTGCTTGGAAAAGGGCTTATTACCTCCAAAGATAGTGTGCTGCTGCAGGCTCACAGAGGAGTTAAAAGTGTGATGAGCTAATCCTTGTATGTTCCATCTCAGAAAACATTTGACAACTGAGCTCAGCAACTGTGTGTATTCAGAGAAGGCTGTTTAGCATCAGTTTTAAATGTTCAGGAGATGGATTTTTTTTTTGTGAAAATGTTGGGTTTTGTTATTTTAATTCTTAGTAGTAAAACACAGGGTGATACTAGAAGTTATCCAGCTTTCCTAGATATTGATAGCAATTAAGCATCCTTAGGTCTCAGTTCTGCAAAGGAGGATGTGGTGGCTGCTCTGTGCTTTGGCAGCCACCTCTGAACATGATTCTCTTTGCAAAATCCATTCCCTGACATTAAAAAAAAAAGTATTTGCCTGTTTATAGCATTTCTGAAGCACTGTACAGTCATGGTCAGCACTTCACAGGTGCAGAAGCTGAGAAGCTGTGGTCTTGTGCAAGGAGGGCCAGCAAGAACTTCACCTTGGTCCTGTGCTCTGTCCTTTAGTCATAGCTCTTGTGTCTTTTGGGTTTTGTACAGCACTTAGCATGACTGATTCAGTGTTCATGTGCCATACAGGCTTAGTAATTCACAGTAAATAGCCCAATAACAGAGACACAAATCATACTGGTCACAGCTATGCATTTTTACTTTTTTTTTTTTTGGTCATTGCTATTAGTAGGGAGGGGTCAAGGTTTAGATTATCTTTTGGCTGGTTATTTTAAACACACATAGAGCTTATGTGTGTTAGGATGTTGGAAAAGAAGTAGAGAAGAATAATTTTAAAGCTTAAAAACTGCTCAAGATAGATTGCCTTCAGGATGGCGTTCTCCTTTAACTAAAAGAGCAAACATCACTTGACTGCAATATTAAATATATCTGTGGGGTCTTTTTAGTACAGTGGTAGCAAGTGTAACAAGACAGAGAATCACAGAATGATTTGAGTTGGAATGCACTTCAGGACTGTCTACTTCCAATCCCTCTGCCGTGGGCAGGGACACCTTCCACTAGACTAGGTTGCTCCAAGCCTCATCCAACCTGGCCTTGATCCCTTCCAGGGATGGGGAATTCACAGCTTCTCTGTGCAACATATTAATAGTTAAGGTCAAATGTAGTCAGGTTAGGAGTAGGTTTAATAGTAACTGTAAAGGTGATTAAGTATTGGAATGAACCAGCAAAGAAGCCATGCCCTGTCTGCCTCTGGTCAGATCAAGACTAGATATGCTGTAATGAAGCACACATAGTTAGGGACAATCAAGGAGTAAACTTGCCAGAAAATCTGCAAACCAGCAGGACATTGCAATGGAGGAGGTCTTGACAAAGCAGAACCGCGCTTGGTTCAAGCACAGAAGGAATCTAAGTTTTCTGTGTCTCTGAATGACAGCCAAATTTGATTGAGGCCAGCCAGACAGAAATGATGCTGAGAGGCTGCTTACGTGTCCTGGGTGTGATACTGGATTGTGATTAACTGAGGTGGTGGTTAAATATGGGATTACTTACCTTATGTGCTTATCATACATGGTTATGCAAGGGCCAGACTTTGGAAGGGCCTCCAAAGGCTGAGCAGATGAGTGCTGTGTCAATATAGATCAGGCCTTGAAGATGAGATGAGGAAGAGCTAAACTGGAAGATACAAGAGCTGAATTCCCTTTCTGTCTGTCATTGCCTAGGCCACATCACAACCCTGTGCCTTGGCTTCATTCCCTATGAAACATTTGCCCCAGCATCCATTTTCATATCTATGGAGCCCAGTAGCAGGTCCAGCTAAAATTTCCCCTCTTTTCCCTTTATACAGATGAGTGACTGTAAAAGCTACTCAGTCATCATGGATTAACTCCTGACATAATACTGAATTAATTCTCAGGTTGGGCTGGTGCTTTTCTGTATGAATTACCAAGCTTGATCCTCCCCACGACATTTTAACACCCAAGTAAACACCCTGAACCTTGACATCCAGGGCACGTAGCTGCTGTTCTGTGTGCTGGTGCCTGCCTGTACCTGTGTATTGTCCCAAACAAGTGGAAATCAGAGAAACCAGCCCCGATGGATCATCGCTATTGTTGCCGGTGTTTTTCTAGATTGTGACTCAATTTGTGTGGGTCAACAGGCACGTTGTGTTACTGCTTTCCTTTTGCTTTTAGCTGCTGAATGGGCAACTTCAAACAGATGCAAATGCATATCATGGGGGGAAATTATTTTCTTTCACTGCCCTGTGTTTTGTGATGAGCCATTGCTGCTGATTCAGTGTACAACTGGAGACCTGTTTTGTTTGTTTATTTTATTTGTAGTATTTTTTTTCAAAAGCTCTTCTGAATGAAGAGGGATTGAATCATGGAATATTCTTACAGGTTCTAGGTTCTCTCAGAATGGCAGTTTTAGTTGTTTTTCTGTGCTCAGTTCTTTTAAATGCCCAGGACATGCCAAGAGGATCCAATGCAACAATGCCCTTAATTATTAAGTCTATTTTCAGTCTTCAATTAGCATTAATTAATTTTAATTCACTTTTTATTTCTGAGTATTGACTCACCCATGCAGTTTGACAAGGCATTCTATTTTGCCTTAATTTACTGTGTTGCCCTTTCTTGTACTGAGATGTGCTAAATTTGAATTTTTGTTTTTGTTTTCTTTCTAAACAATATCTCTGAGTCTTGCAGTTAAGCTCGAGATCCAGTCATAGGGCTGGGTCTTGTCTGAGGTTCAAAAATTATGTTTTCTCTGCATTAAGCACTCAGTACTCACCCTGCTCCAAGATGGAGCTACAAGGAGCTCCTAGGAGTGCACAAATGTCATCTTTAATTACATATTTCAATTCCATATTTACAAATCTTCAATTACATATTTCTCTAAACATTCCATAAGTCTTCTCGCTATTCAGTCTGTGATAAAGGCAGGTGAACATGGATGTGGGAAGACTTGTTTCAGAGTGGGAAGTATCCACTGCCCATCCTGGCTTATTGACACCAGCAGCCCCATGGTCTGTGCTTGTGGGAACACCTCGTTCTCTTACTGACCGTAATCTCTGCTCGATGGCCTCATGATTCAGAGTTTATCTTAAAAGAGATGATTCAACAAAAATACTGAATGCTGACTGTAGACAGCTCCTCAGGTCCAACCTTGAAGAGCTGGGGAAGGATGTGGCCAAGATGGGAACTTTGAAGTTCTATAACTTTTTATAAAGTTATATAAACTTTATAAACTTTATAAGGTTATAATTAGTCCCATGACATCTCTTTTGCTCTGGCCACCAAGATTTTTAATTTTTTAATTCATTAAAAATTATTTGACTATTTATTTAACATTTATTTAAAGACATATCTAGGTTCTTTGAAAGTGAGTGCAGTGTTAGTACTAATCACCTTGTACCATGCTGCCAGAAAGAGGGATTATGTACTAACAGACGTTTAGCTTTTTATTGGAAGTGTGAAATTATAGGCTTTCTCTTATTTGTTCTTTTTGAAAGACCACCTGTGTGTGCTTGACATTTTGCAACAATAGGAAAAAAAATCTCCATTTTAGAGAGAATCATAAGTAAAGATGAAAAAATAGCTAATTCTTCAGCTCTTATTCAGGTACTTCAGGGAATTGGGCCTAGCTGTACAAAATGTATAAAAAATGTTCAGAAATTCTCTTGCCAAAAGCTGGTTTCTCAATTACCTTATTAACCTGGATTGTCTCCAGAGAAGGTGGAACCTTCTTGTGAACTTAACAATAATGGGTGAGGCGATTTAGAGGGCATGACCCTTGTGTCACACTCCATTTCCACCATATTGAATGGATTGGTTTAATTTGAATAAAGCAGCTGGGTGACAATGTCAGAGAAGCAGAGTGGAGAGCCAGAGAAAGGGATGAGAGCTGGAGGCAAGATCTCATGTTGCTGACACCAAATCATTGGTGAAGGCCAGGGAATGGGGAATATGGCTGAAAGGTGAGGGGCATAGAATGAAAGAAAATCAACAAAGTGATTATTTTTGGGGGAAGAGAGCGAGAAAGACATATTTGGGAAGAAGGCTACTGATTGCTTCTGAGACAGCTGTGAGAGGAAAGAACAGGCTGGAGAAGAGTTTTGCTGTACAACCATTCTGGGGTCACTGCTGGGCTTTTTGGAGGGTGCTCCACTTGGAGTATGAGGAACTTAGGAGTGACAAGAATAAAAAATAAAAAAGATGAATTTGGAATCAACAGCATGGTCAAGGATCCCGGAAACAAAAGGATAGTAAGAGGTGAACAGGTGCTAGGGAAAGGACAATGGATTATTTTAATTAATAGCATTGAATTAAACTTAATTAAACTTTGGGTTTTTATCCTGCATAAGAGGATAAAATGAAATTAGAGGAAGTTCAGTCTGAGCAGCAAGTCAAAATTTGTTTCGAGAAAATTATCAAAAGTGAATCCTATGAAAAGTTTTTAAAGCATTTCAAACTGACATAAGCAGAACAGACACAGGAATTTAAGAAGTCATCCTGCTCTGGGATACCAACTAAATAAGAAATGTGTTCCAAACTCCTCTCATTGAGCTAACTGTTTTTTCTGTTTAAAACATTTATCATACATTAATTTTAGAAGTCCATACTGCAAAAAAAATTTGTAACTTCTACTTTTACTCATACACACACTTATTCAAAATGTCTCAGTAGCTTTTGGAAAGCATCACTGTGTATTTTCTCCATCCCTTGATACTGAGCACACAAATTGTTTTGCTTTTAGGTGAGTCCCAAAGAACATTTACTCGCTGTTTGTGTGTATGTCTTAGACTCTTGCTTTCACTGCAGGTATTTCCATTTATAAACTCAGAACTTGCTCTGTGTTTCTTGTTCGATGAAATATTCAGAGAGTAGCATCAGAAAAGACTGCCTTGTAGTGCAACACCCCTCTGATGGCTAAATATGACTGCATGTCTGTGTAGATGATCAGAGGAACAAATACAGCATGGAAGAAAATACTAAAAATGAAAAAAATATCCCCTCAGTACTAAACTCTGTAATTATTTCTCTGTGAGCAGCTGGAAACTGGAAAATTTATTTATAAGGCATTTTTATTCTCAGGGCATTATGGCTTGGTCCAAATGCCAGGAATATTGTATTGATAATTAGTTTATTGGAGTGATAGTGGTTTGCACTCGAAGTCACACTGAGGTGCAAACATCACACCAAAGACTGGGTTGGGCCTGTGGTTTGCTGCTCTTTTGCAGCACAGCTTGATCTGCTTTCGGTGGAAGTCGCAAACACTCATCACATTTTGGGGAGGAGCTTCTCCCCGTGCCCTCTGCAGGGCTCTGAACTTTGGAGATGCAAAAGGAGAGAGGAAGGCCCAGTCCTGCCCACTCTGGGACACCTCCTGAGGGCTGCCAATTGCTCTTTTAACCCATTCAAAGTCACAGATGAACTGTATTTTTAAGATGATAATAAGATACAAACCAAGACCCCTGAGGACACACTATGGGGTCAGCTGATATGGTAAATGCCCTTATCAGCAGCACTCACTATTCAGACCTTTATTTGCAGTACCTGCAAGTGACTCTCTTTTCTAATACTGCAAATAAAGTCATGGAATTTCAATAAATAATTCAGCCCTGTATCTTATTTCAGGTTCAGCATTACCTTTCAGCACCTGGCTGCTGTTATTATTTGTTAGTCTGATATGCTGCTTAGAGGCATGGAAATTTGGCTGCAATTCACCGACATTTGCAGAATATGCTATATGACCAGATTACCACCCTTGGCTCAGAGATTTTTAACAGACACGCAAATTCCAGATGTGCCAGATTTGGTTCTTACAAGAAAAACTGCATGCAGGATTCTGGTACTGTAATGGGAGCTCTGCACAGATCTTGTTTTGGAGAAGCAGCTCCTCTATTTGCACCTGATCTCCACTAGAAACAGGAATTATTTGGCTATAATTTGCATTGCCTATGACACCTTTTGACAATGATCTATCTCTCACTTTATTTTCTGCAGCTTCCCCAGGGGGAAATGATTTTTTTTTGTATCTAATTAGCTGTCAGGATATAGAATCATCAATATCTGAAAGTATTAAAATTGGTGCTTTGTGAATAGCTAAATAAATTCTTTCTCACAAATTCTTTCTTCAGAGCACATAGAACCAATTGTGGTTTTAATCATTTATTAGGAAGAAACTAGCGAATCCAAAGTATTACTCTGCTTTCACCAAAATCAGTGGAAAATTTACCATTAGTGGGAATATTTTGTGTGAATACTGACTGTTACGGAATTAGACAAGGTATCTTATCATTGAATCATAAAATATTTTTAGTTGGAAGGGACATTTTAAAAGTCATCTAGTCTGACTTCCCTGCAATAATCAGGGACATCTTTAACTAGATCAGTTTGCTGAGAGCCTTATCCAGCCTGACCTTGAACATTTCCAGGGATGGAGCATCCAGAACCTACTCTGTCAGAATGGAACACGTTAATGAGTGTGGCACCTAAAGGCAAAACCCTAATAAGATCCTGCAGGCTTAAGCTTCCACAACGAAGGAGCTGCATTATGGATATGCAGAGCATGAACAGTCACCAGTATCAATATCTTGCAGGACAAGATCCTTGCAGTACCTGAAGGGAGCCAATGAGAAAGATGGAGAGAAAATATTTACAAGAGCCTGGAGCAACAGGACAAGGGGGAACGGCATCAGAGTGAAAGAGAGCAGGTTTAGATTGGATATTAGGAAGAAGTTCTTCCCTGTGAGGGTGGGGCGGCCCTGGCACAGGCTGCCCAGAGAAGCTGTGGCTGCCCCATCCCTGGAAGTGTTCAAGACCAGGTTGGACAGGGATTGGAGCAACCTGGGATAGTGGAAGGTGTTCCTGCCCATGGCAGAGTGGTTGGAAATAGGTGATCTTTAAGGTCCCTTCCAACCAGAACCATTAGGATTCTAAGTTTATTTATCTTAAAAATAAGTATTTGCAACTTTCTTGTTCAAAGTCCGTACTTCTTCCTATGAGATAGAATGTTGTGTCCAAAACAACCAACAGTAGCTGATGCTTCAGCATCTCTATTGACTTTTACTAAAATTATGACTATTTTCTGAATACTGCTGTGTCCTGATTCCCCAAATCCTGTCACCAAGGTTCCTTCTAGTCATTGAACCCACATTCATAAATGCAATTGATAAATGAGAAAAGAAGATTACATGTTTAAGTGATGTGACAAGTTAGGTACCTTTTGGAAAACCCCATAAATGGGATGTTGACTTTCCTGGGAGTGAGAGCTGCTCCCTGCAATGCAAACAGGCAACGCTAGAGGGGATTTTACTACCACTCTATGTGAGGCATGTGCCTCTCCCAAAAAACCCTTCCAAAACATATGTTCTAGTTCAGCCACAAGATGTTGGCTACAGGCTGAGCGAAATCTATGTTTGTATCATGCAAAAGGTCAGGAAAGATTGTGATAATTGTCCCTTCTGGCCATGAAACCTCTGAGTGAAATTCTGGTCCTGTCAAAGCCACTGGCAAAACTGCCATCGATTTCTCTGGGGCCAGACTTCATCCTGTGCAAGTCGGAGGGAAACAAAAGTCTGAGCCATCAAGCATCCAGCACTGGCAGCAGGAGCAGCTTTGTTGTCAGTCAGTAATATATACTGTTAGAAAGGATTTTTAAAACATCCTATGCCCCCTCTCCCCTCTGCAGCAGGATGAAATAAATCAAGACCAGTTTTACCGGCTTCTTTTGATTTCTTCAAAGCCTCCACTAAATGCAGATTACACAACCTCCTTAGAAAGCCTGCTTTGTGTTTCATTAGTCCTATAATTACACTAGTTATTTTCCCTCTTAAATCTTTATTGTTGCAAATTGAGCAAAGTACTTAATCCCATCCTCTGTGGGCATGAACAACAATGGATCGTCATCCTCTTTGTGAAACAGTCTTATCCATGCTTGAGGACTGTTATGTTGTAGCAGAACAACACATGTACATCTCATTATCTTGTTGCTGTTTCCTGTAGGTGCACAGACTGGTGATTCACATTGTTTGTGATTTTTGTAAAACCTCCTTTGCTTTGCCCTCACCAGCTACTCCCCATCCTGCGTTTTGTACATTATATTTTGTTTTTCTCACATCTTGCACTTTGAGGTTTATTTTGCTGAATTTTCATTTAAGTGATTTCAGACACTTTGTTCCAACTTCTTAGCATCACTTTGAGTCTACTCCTCTCCTGGGAAATCCCAGTAACCTCTCTGTGCTCATTGTTGTCAGGAAATTTTGTAAGGTTCTGTCTGTTCCTTCCTCCATTTTGCTAATGGAAACATTAAATATGACTCATCTTGTCACAGACCTTTATGGTATCTTAATTTGTTATGTGTTTAAACGCTAACAGAAAACTTTATTATTGCTGCTCCATAAGTATTTTTTCAACTATTCATACAAGCACTTTGCAGAGGTTTCATGCAGGTCCTGTTTCCCTATTTTATTAATGAAAATACAGTCTGGATCTGATGTCATAAACCTTACAGAGGTCAGCTTCTGGGTACCTGCTGCTTCCTTCCTACCCAAAGTGCTGGGAAACCTGGCAGAGAACAAAATTTACTTGGGTTAATTCATTCAAGGTGTTATTTATTCCTGATATGTCCATATTGTCTTTTCTTATCGCCTCTAGATTTCCACATGCACTTGTGAGTTACTGTTATTCATTTGTTCCAGTATCTTTCTGTATGTTAAGCTTATATATCTGACATCTCTTGAGTTCTTTTCTTGTTCCTGTGGTGTCTCATTCACAATGAATTTTTGATGGGTCCCCAAGAAGCAAAGATTTTAAAAGCTGTTCTCTGAGGTTGCCTCCACTGGCTGATGTTGGTACCCAGGATCCTGTGCCAGGATCCTGGTGAGTGATGGGAGCACTCTTTATGCTGCTTTATTAGATTGGAAAAGGCTCAGGAAGAAGTGTAAAGGATGACTGTTACTTGTCCATCAAGCCAAGAATGAAACACCTGTATTTTCAGTCCAGTATGTCCCAAAGCACGGGAACTTCATGCACAATCTGCTATTAAGAGCTATGATGAGAAAGGCAATTTTTCGTTTTGAAGAATTTCAAGATTTTGCTCTAAATTGCTCTAAGTCTAAAAACCCATTTTAAAACATTCACAGTGTTACTAAACAGAGGCTGTGGTGGGTTTTCTGTGGGGAGGGAAACTGCAATAGTAACTTTAAAAGGAAATTTTGAGTGCTGGGTGGGCTGCTGGGCAGCCAGGAGCCCTGCGGATCCTGCTGAGCTGCACGTTGTGACCCCACAGCTTTGTGTGGTCCCAGCACCCTGCCTGTCCTCAGGGGCTGGCCAAAGACCACAACTCCAGGTGTATTCCCAAGGTGATACGGCCAAAGCCTTCATGCATCTCCATCGGGTATTTGTCAAATTCCAAGTGAGCTCCTCAAAGAATATTCTTCCAATGGAGATTTTATTTTTCAACACTGTTAATTTTTTGTCTAGTTGCTCAAGAAAATCACAGTCAGTGATACGTCCCTCTTACTGAGGCTTTTAAAATCAGCTTTTCATGTTGGGTGGCTTGTGGCCTGATTTGCCAAGTGTAGAGAGTTGATACTTGTGAGAAATCAGCTGCCTTCAAATTGTCTCACAATATCTAAAACTGCTAGCTACTATGGGAATGTCAGCCTGCATTAATACCCATCCTTTAGCCCATATTTTGCTGACACTAAAAGTATATAAATTAAAGACATTCTCTGTGTGATTTCTTTCTACAGTACTGCTGGTGTTACTTAATGACTCTCACTCTTCTGGAGGCTTTTCCCTTATACATCACCCTGTGAAAGTCAGTCTTGGTGTTCAGAAATTCCTCACAGCAGAGCAGGCTGGAATATGGTCTCTTGGAAAAAAAAAATGGTACCAAATTTAATTAATATATATGTATACACACACACATACATGTATATATTTATATATATTTGGTGTAGGAAGTTTTGTTGTAGTTCCCACTACCTCTGATTATCTGATATTAATTTCTCATTAAATTGACCGCATGCAAAGCTAAGTAACGGATGTACAAATATAAATGAGAACAAAATAATATCATGTTCTAGGGTATCAGACCAGTCTGTGCTCTTCTACTCTGCTGATATTTGTCAAGTCATGGAACTTTAGAAGAAAGCAGAAGAGGTGATGGAACAGCGTGGAATCATTTCCATATGATGAGACTATTCACCTAAGTCTAGTCTATAGTTTTCTAACCCCAAACTGCACATGACTGATTGGAGTTCTCAGACATCACAAAATTTATTTCAGACCAAAACTTACTTCATGAAAGAACAAGTACAGTGACCTTTGGCTCCAACAAAGCCCTTGAGGCAGCTGAGACCTATTTGTGCAGGTTGATCCCTGTGCATGCAGCTGTTCTGCTACCAGGACCTCAGCTGATGTGGCAGATGAATCTGATCTTTAACTGTGAACATCCTAAGCCATCATGAAAGGATTCTCTGGAAGAAGCCAACCTATAGATCTGATCCCTTCCTGCCCATGCTGCCCCTCATGTGGATATAAAAAAAGTTGAAAAAAATCACGATTTACCAATATAGATATAGATAATATTCGTTATGTCCTAACCACACGATGCCTGTGGGGTGTCCAACCTGCAGTTCCATCTGCTGAAAGTCCTGAATGTCTCAAGAGTACAAATTCATCTCTTTCAAAGCTGCAGAGATCTGAGAAGTGCAGTGACAGCTCCTTGGAGATCCTCAGCCCTGCTGACGTGCTGCTCAGCTGGTTGGAACCCAGTGTGAGAAGCCAGCTCCCCTCAAATTGGCCAGCAGCACAGACCCAGTTCAGCTTATGTGCATCTAAAATATATGCCTGTATGTAATGCCAAACTTGGACAGCATTTTGGCTGGCTTTTGGGGAGCTGGCTAAAGAGTCTCACCACTTCCTTTTTTTTTGTTACTACCCTGACAGTCCTTCAGGCACACGCTCTATTTTTATTTGACATATATGCACATGGTCCATTTCCATGTGTGTGTTCTTAGGGATATATTCCTGCTCTATCTTGCCCTCCCTTGGAAGGCTGCTGCCCACAGTTTCTCCTAGCAAAATGAAATCTTAGGAAAAGTCCAAAGAAGTTAAAATGCTGCACAGCAAATTTATTGTTGTTTTTGTAGGCCCCTGTTCAGGAAAGTACTTAAGTATGTGCTTAAGTCCTATTGAAATCAACAGGACTTAAGAACATGCTTAAAGTCAAGCATATACTTCCTCTGAATTCGGATGTATTTCAGCACATGCTTAAATGCTTTTCTGAACCAGAGCCACAGTCAACAAGAGTGTCCTGTGACACACAGGGTTTGTGTGATGAGATTTACTTCTTACTGGAGACCTACCAGTGCTGCCCTATGAATGTACAGTTCTTAGCTTGCCTCTCCGTTGGTGGCACTCCAAAAAGCTCACTGGCTTTTGCATTTGGACGAGAAGTTGGGAAAGAAAAAAAGACAAGAAAATGGAAAAAAAAATAACCCTTACTAAAGCAATACCTTGGCATGTCTGATCTCATGTTGCAACCCGTGGGTTTTCCCTACAATGGAGATTTGTGCTATTGTGTGTGTGGTATAATTGCTAAGACAGATTTTTTTTTCTTAATAGCACAATAAATAGGATATTTCCTGGCCTGCTTTGCGTTTCCAATAGGATTTTCACTTCCCCTTTGGGTTCTGAGCGTAAGGAGAGTAAGTGTCAAAAGGCAGGAGCTTTCCCAGTTTTAAAACAGAGAGGGTGTAACCACGTGTAATGTGAGCCTCGATTTTGATTGTAGGGATGATGAAATCAAATCCCTCCTTAATCCTTACTGGGAAATATTGAGGTGAATTAGCCTGCTTGTTTTTGTTAACTTGTTCAAATCCTTTTGAAAAAATAAATGTGTATTAGTGTCATCAAAAATATCTCCCTGCTTTACCCCAGAGTCTAACAGACCCCTGGACCATGTGCAGAGTGACCCTAATGCAGTGAAAAATGAAAGGAGAAGGAGGATAGATAAACCCAAATACATTATTTTCCTGGAAAAAACATAGTGCTTTGCCATATGCAATTCTTTCCAGAGCTACCATTTTTAAGCCAAATGCTTAGTCATCATTAACGATGGTGTATTTCTTTAGAGTTCTGTATTTTGGGAAAAACTGAAGCTTGTATTTTTTTCCTCCCTTAAGGTTAGTTAAAATAATATTCAGTTGTCTGTGTGTAGTGCAGTCCCCATGCATGTACAGTTGGGGTATTTTTGGAATATGTGTGAAAGTTTATTCCAGTTATTTCATTTATAGCAAAGTGTTAGCTTGAACTTGAGAAGAGCTCCCTGTTCACATCGTTCAGCTGTGCTGTGCAGTGCTTGGAGGCCTTTGACACTGCCATGACTTTACAAAAGTACTTGACACAAGTTCATAAATTTTTTCTCCCTCCTGAAACCTCCTTGATTTTGTTAATTGATAATGTGTCCATTCAGCCCCCACTTGTGCACACAAATGTCATTAAGGTTTAATTAATTCACTAAAAATAGCTGAACTATTTAAGGAGGAGCACCTTATAATTAATAAAGGGGAACACGTTGTTCATTCTTGCCATTACTCAGATAGAGGGAAGCAGCTGGTCTGACAGGAGGCTTTTCCTGATGTGATTATACTGAGTTCCAGGGCAGGACCTTGCATCACTTGGTGTGAAGGACAGAAACAGCTGGAGATTAAGTAGAAAAGCATACTTTTTGAGTAGGTAAACTAATAAAATTATGTTTGTGGGAAACAATGGGAGCAGAAAGTGATGTTTCCAAGATTAAGAAATGTAAGTCTCTAGAAATTCCGTCTCCACAAACTCCAGACTTTTCTATTGCTGGGATCCATGTTCACCCCACTTAAATTTAAGACACTCAGTGGATTCAGTCAAAGTGAAATGTGGACACGTTCATTTTTCAGATGTGCATCTTGGCCTTGCCCACACAGGAGACCTTCCCTTGGGCACCTAAATTAAAACTTCAGTGGGGTGAGCACTGATAGGCCAAAGAGTCTGGCCCAGCAAATCCTCAAATCTGTTTTACTTTTCCATGGTAACTATGGGAATTTGCCTTTTCAGGTGAGGCTCTTCTCTGCTGGGAGTGCACTTTAACATCTCTGTTATCCTAGTGCCCACAAAGCATCAAGTCTGGCCCTAGCTGCAATCTTTTAATCAGAATTGTCAGTACTGTCCCTAGCTGCAATCATTATATCAGAAATATCTGACATTACTGGCAGGGAGAGTGCATATGTCACCAACTTGCTCCATTTTATAAATGCTTCATCACTTTTACCGTGTTTCAGGGAAGCAGCATGAGAAAGATTTTGTGAACAACAGCAGGGATAAATGGTGGTTCTCCAGCTTGTCAATTATTTGTTCTTTTCTTTCCATCCACTGCTTGAGTTCTTGATCTTGATGAAGGTATTACTTAATTCCTGCCTTTCTGAGCTGTTAACCCTTGGACAGTTATGTAATAGGTTTGTATTTAGGCACTAGTAGGGTGCTTTAAAAAAGCTGTTTTTCCTTGAAGCTCAGAGTGACTAAGCCTGGCAAGTTTTCACTTCTTTCTCCTCTCCTCCTGGTAGTTAATAGACTTCACAAGGGATCTCAAAACACTCTGATAAGCCTTTGAAGTTGTTACCTACTAAGGTTTTGCTCTTTCTGAGTGCTGAACATTGAATTACTGACTGCTGTTAGAAGCAATGAGAAAGGCTTCACAAAACCGACAGAGCCTTGCCTATAATTTCCACAGAAAAAGAGCTGAATATAATGGATAAATTGTGTTGCTGGGGAGATTTTGATTCTGTTCCCTCCTCTGTCACCAGTTTGCCTTGTGATTTGTGGTAGCATTTTCAGTTATGCCAGTCACATGAGATCAAAACCCATGAGTCAGTCTCCACCCAAATCATGAGCCTGGCTTCCAGATCCCGGAGCTTTGAACAGAGATCATACCATACTTTTTCTTTAGTTTATCTTTTGTTTTTGGAATTTCCTCTGCCTATTCCCAATGTGTCTCTAGCAATAAATGTTTCCCATTGCTCTGGAAGTGTTGAGAAGGAATTTTGACCATTTGGGGCTGTTGGAGGCCTCGTTTGACCTACACAATGATTTTATTTTGATCACCAAGTGAATCTTATTTCTTCCAGATTTCACGTCTTTTTCCTTTTCCCAATGGCTTCTACATCCCTTAGCCCCACACAATCCATCACTTCTGTTTCTTCCTTGTCATTATCATTCTTCCAGGCACATGGTGTAACTCTTGGGGATGTCCTGTGCTAAGAGTTGGTCTCAATGATCCTTGTGGGTCCCTTCCAACTCAGCAGATTCTGTGATTCAGCTGATTCTGTGATTCAGCTGCTCTGCCCTCCTTTAGTCCTCTGGTCTGGAGATGGTTTTTCACCATTCCCTTGAAGGATAGAGAATGTATAAGAAGATGCAGGTCTAGGTAACCCTTGACTTTTGCATGAGAATAAACAATTGGATAAAGCAGGGAAATGGTGTTCCTGTGTCTTTCCCGAAAAAGATGAAATTTTGATTTGTAACTAAGATGGTGAAAAACACAAGGGGAAATTTGGTGTCATATCGCTATTTTCTCCCATAGCATTTGCCTCTTTCCAGGAAGGGTAAGAAGTCAAAAGTTCCTGGCAATGGTTTAACAAGCTAATTCCAAATCAAAAAATGTGACTTTGCAGTAATTACAGCATGCACTATGGTGGTGCCTGGTATTCCCATGGTGATAATCTTGCTGTTGCCATGAAATTTGCAGAACAGAGCTAACGATTAAATTAATAAAATTTTGCAGAACCAGACTACTCACACCTCAGGTAGATGGGAAATGCATCTTCTCTTGCTCATCCTCCTGCCCTACCACTCCTTCACCCACATTGTTTGTTGATCCCTGCATATGCCATGTGCCAGACATATTGCAGATCCATAATTTCAAGTAAAACTGCAGCCAAACTGTTCCCCCTTATATCCAAGTACCTCTAGAGTCTGAGTGCTCGAAACTGAATCTGAACTCAGATCAAAACTCTTTACACAGCTCTAAACTTTGCGACAGGTTGCCTCCAAGCCTTTAATTCACACGCCCTCTATAGTTTAGTGACAGGACGTGTGGAATTTGTTTTTAAACCCAGAATCATCAAAAGCTTCATTCAAGACTTGAGAAAGATTCTTGATGCCCATCAGTAAATCTTTTGGCTGAACATTTCACAGGCAAGGCCTGAATTTGTACCAACTGGCCATGTCTCAAAATGTTTCTAGTTGTGCTGGGGATGTTTCACAAGCTGCAATAATTAGAAGTGATTCTTTAAGGCAGAGAAATGCTACCTCACAGCTTGAATATTAATAAGAGAAAATTTATGAGAGCCAACAGAGTAATATAATATTGTCTCCAAAGGAGAAGGGCATTTATTTGCTTAGCTCTTTCATCAGCCATTTTCAGACACACACTGTGCATAAAATAGAGTTATGCAACCCATGTGGGTCAACAACGGAAGGTTGGTTGCTTCACCAGGATTATAAGAATCTTTTAAACACAATGGTACCACAAATTAAAATGAAAATCTATCAAAACCATTATCGTCCTGAAAGCTTTGGCCACAAGCATAATTACTGTAGAAGGATGTTGTCCTTGGCCACAGCTTTGGCTCAGTTCAGCTGGTGTTACTTGTATCCCTCCATGGCTCAAAGTTAGAATTTGCATGGCTAAGGACCATAAATTTTTAAAAGGAAAAAATAGGCTGTTTCCTCAATGCTAACACTAGCAGTTTTGTATTGTTGTGTAGTGGTTTGTAGGCAACTCATTAGATATTAGAGATAGGAACAGACTGAGTGTGGTGGCTGAAACCTGCCTTGAACCTCGGAAAGATTCAGAGGGAGATTTCTGTCTGGACTGGGCTGTTTGTGTCTGAGGCAGTTGTTGATGTGAACAAGGACGAGTCAATGTCCAGAGTTCTTGGGTTTAACTCTAAAGTACATGTTTTAGATAGTAAAACAGTGAAGCCGATATTGAGCTGGTAAAAACTGCAGTCCACAGTCTTAAACAGAGCAGAAAGCAGGTCTTGAGTTTGTCCACCCTGTGCATGAGGCAGACAGTCCTGTAGGGATGAGAGTAGTTGAAAGAACACCCTGGACGTTGCTTGCCATCAGCAAGGACCACATCTCCTTAGAGCTGCCCTCAGGAGAGGCTCCATGTTGCATCCTTGAACTCCTGTCAAAGGCTGAATCCCGCAGTAACTCCATTCTTGTGTTGATGATAAACTATATTAAATAGCAGGCACTGCTGGTTATTTTTCTTTCAACATCCACTTTTCCGTCTTGAGGGAGGTAAATGAGTAACAAGTCTGAAATCCATTTTTCCTCTCTTTCTGTCCCCCAGGCCGGTATAGATGGAGAAAGCATTGGGAACTGCCCATTTTCCCAGCGTCTCTTCATGATCCTGTGGCTCAAAGGAGTTGTGTTCAACGTCACCACTGTTGACCTGAAAAGGTAAAAATTTTTCCCATTTAATTGAAAATAGTTGTGTGATCCAGTATTTGCACTATAGAAAGACCCCTCCAAGTTAAATCAGATTTTTATCTGGCCTAGAGAGCCTGTGGTGCACAACAAAATATTTGGGATTCAGGTTTGGTTGTTGGTTTTTTTCTTTTACTTGTGGAATGTTTTTATATTAACAGGGTGCTTGGGGTAGTTTCAAAGTCTTCTAACCACAAATTACAGGAGAGGAAAAAAAAAAAAAAGGCAGACTGATTTTGTAGGAACTATAAATATCTGTGCAACTACCCAACCATAAAGATTAGTGATTTCATGACTTTTTCTCTGCTTGCAGAAAGCCAGCTGACCTGCACAATCTGGCTCCTGGGACCCACCCACCTTTCCTGACATTTAATGGAGAAGTCAAGACAGATGTTAACAAGATTGAGGAATTCTTGGAAGAGATTCTTGCACCTCCAAAGTAAGACCTTCAGATTTTTTTTCAGTCAATATTCCATTTCCTAGGAATGAAAGATGTCCTAAGAAGAGTTCCTAAAAAGCACTCCTACAACTTTTACTTACAGGAGTAATATTTATTTATGAAACTTCCTGGCTTCAGTGAGATGACTTCCACGTGTGAAGGTTACTTGTGTGACTAATAACTGCAGAATGTTTTCTCTGTACACATTTCAGGATGCCCTTGTATGCAGAATTAAGGAGATCAGTACTAGAAAAATTTTGTAGGGGTCTGGTGGCCACATTTTGCAAAACTAAAAATAGCTTGGAATAGATGCTGAGAATTGCCACACAAAGTATCTGTGCCAGGAAAAGCATTTTACAGTGAAAAACTAGAGGTTTCTGAGCTGTATGGTGTGTTAGGAAGGTTGGAAGGGGAACTGATTACAGAGGACTAGAGACTCTGGAGGCAGAAAAGTGCTCATTATTCTAGTCAAGAAATGACAAGAGCCCATGACTGGAAGCTGTAACCAGACTAATTCAGATTAGAAATAAGGCCCAGATTTTTTCGGTATGAAAAAGCCACCAATGAAAGGTTTAGATTTACCAGATATGCCTTAGTTAGTCAAACGTTTTGGACTTAATACAAGGATAATGGGAAAAAGAAATAGTTGGATTGTGAGTTGGACCTTAGAATCTATGAATCAATCAAATTTGGCTTTGTTCCTTATGAAGCATTTTACCTCCAAGTGAATCAGCAGCTATAGGCCTGTCCTGAGGCAAGAGATCAGGTATTTAAATTTTCTATACTCTGCTCCAAGACCACTGAAGTCAGTAGGAGTCATTAGTTTGTGTTTATCTTTCAAATCAATATATTCCTTTTCACCATATGTCTATAAAAAGCAGTGCAGAGACTGGAACATTTGTGTTCCTTCACCTGGTTAATCCTAACAGGCCTTGCTATTCCATCCTGGAGTACATTTTCAGTGCAGAGGATTAGACACAACTGCCATTCATAATGGAGAGAGCTGGCTGCCAAACTCCCCTGCACCTTTCTGGAAATTTATGTTTCCTTCTGATTTAAGGCTGACTTTGGGTTGTGGTTACATAAAGCACAAGTGCAATTACCTTTGTCTTGACACCACCCCTGGGTAACTCCCCACATGCCTGCCTTGACAGACAGATCACAGATATGGTTAGGAGTGTCTTGCCAAGCTGTTGTTTTGAGATAATGAGTGTTAATTACAGTTCTTCACACAGGAAGTTTTTCTCTCTTCTTGTAAATTATATTTGTAGCCATCACTGTGGTGCTGGGAACAAGATGTTACTCTCCACTTTTGCCTTTTCAGGTACCCCAAGCTGGCTGCTAAGCACCGGGAATCAAACACTGCTGGAATCGACATCTTTTCCAAATTTTCTGCATACATCAAAAACACCAAGCAGCAGGATAATGCTGGTGAGTATGACCACTGCCAAATGTGCCAGGGAGTTTGTGTGCTTAGAAGTGGAAGAATTTTGCCATTCTCTCATCATTTTATTGTAAACTCTGTTCAGATGACATCAGGTACGTCCACTGATCAGCTTGAGGTGGTTGGTTAGGTGGGCTCAACTCACATGTCCACAGCTGAATTAACTAATCTGTAGTAGTAAATAAAAGAGCCATAGAGTGTTTGGTAGCCTCTTTACCGACAGCCATGACATGTTCCTGTCCATACAGCCCAGTTTCCTCACCAGAACAGGATCCCTTACTGCTGACTGGAACAGACTGGTGGCCTTGTGCTACCTCCTCTACTCTGCCCAGGCACTGCTTAGAGGAGGGTGTGTTGGCTGGACCCAAACCTGTGAGAGCAACTCGTGCTCTGTGAGATGTTGTCATTGGGCTCTTGGCTCTCTGGTGATTATGTTACACTGTTGGAGCAAATTTGCTCGTACAAACCGAGTTATATCAAGACATTCCATATAAAGTAATTAAAAGAAAGAAGTGAATTTAAGAAATGTAATTGCACTCTGTAAGCTCCAGATTTTCCTTCACATGTTTGTTTATGAAAAGACAGAGTCCCCCAGAAGGCGGATGCCATTCATATTTACATGCATCCCACACTGTCTTCTTAATAAAATTGCTGTTTTCTCCACATTCCTTTCACCTCAGAGAGGCAAGATTTCAGCAAGTCTGAGCTCCTGTTGCTCCATAAAGCTGTGGATTTACACATCCCTATTCCTTGAGCTGACCTAGTAGAATATTTGCAGTCATTCACTGATGTATCTCCTACCTTATATTACTGGTTTCACAGACACAGACCTAAGGCAAGTTGAATACCATGCACTCATAACATATCATTTAGAAAAAACTAGATTTTGCAGGTTCCAGCTCTGCCACACATTTCATCTGTGCAATTATATTTCATTGCTCGGGGCTGACCCATGAGATAAAAGTGGGTAAATGATGATTTATGTCAGATAACAATCTCCTCTGTAATATTTTTGTGTTGTTAACAGAAGGAAATAATTATAGTGCTTCACTTCTCAGTGATTCTAAAAACTTGGGGCTTTTTTTGTCTAATGCTAATGGGATGCTCATCTAACCTCTGTAGGAAGTTGTAAAAGGAAGATAAATTAAGAGTTAGACTAAATAGATGTAACAATGAAAGTAAAATATCTTGGCCATTTACAAGGAATTTTTATGGTCTGCTCTGCAACTGTAAATCTTCAGCTGTGCTGCCCCACATGCACAGTCCCAACTCTCGTTTCTCAGGGACTGCAATATTCAAATCCCTGGGCTCACAAGGGCTGGCATCTCCAGCCAGGAATAAATGGCTGTCCTAGAGGTGTCTGCATCTGGCCATAAGCAGAGCTGGAATTCAAGGTCTGATATCCACTACAGTGAGATAAGGAATCTAACCCTGCAAAGCACTCCACATTTTTGGAAGCTGCAGTATGATTAACAGGAGCTTTCCCTAGTTATGCATAACAAACCCTTGGTTTAGGTACTCTTTTAAATGACAATTAAGCACACCAGGGTTATAGGGACAAGAGCTGTTAACCTGCAGGAGAGCAACCATCTTTGCTCCCTGCAAACATCCTCACTCCATTTTTGTTAGCTGGTTCCTGCTCCTGTCTTATCCAGACACTGCAGTCTCTGAATGTACTGGTGCTCAACTTTCCTTGTCAAAGTAGAAAAAAGCTTTTAGCTTAATTTTATTACATCTGGAGTGCTGCACTGCAAGGAGAATAAAGCAGAGATGGGCAGAGTAGAGCTGGATTTTTCTGTCTATAACTATGTTCTTTCTATCAATGAAGTAAAGTCCCTGAGGACCTTGGGGTCCCTGGGACTGCCAGTGCAGAGCTCAATTTCAGCAGAGTAATTGACTTTCAGTTTTCAAGGGCTAAGGAAGAATAGTTTCTCCCTTATCCCAGGGAAGTTTTACTCACCTTTTGTCCATTTCATCTGAACAGCAGCACTTATTCTGAAGGCTGACTTGGGTGGAAGAGAATGAGTTAGTCAAAAAGTAATTGTGTTAAATTTCTTGAGCAGTGAAATGGCTGGGTGCAAAGAGGAAAGGCGAGCAGCAACATCACGTACATATTTCCTAATGAACCTATTTCTTTTTGATTGGTATTTTGTAAATTTTTGTAAAATTGCAACACTGGTTCAAAAGGGATCTGGGGCCCTAGCCCTGATCTGTTGTGTATCATTTTACAACAGGTCCTGCTGCATTATTCAAAATAATAGAATAGAATCACAGAATCCCAAAAGCTGCAAAATTCCTTGAAATCATCAAGTTCAACCTTTGATCACAACCTTGTCAATTAAACCATAGCACTGAGTGCCACGTTCAGTCAGTTCTTGAATACTTCCAGGGGTGGTGACTCCACCACCTCCCTGGGCAGCCTATTCCAGTGTTTAACAACCCTTTCAGTGACTAAATTCTTCTTGATGTCCATCCTGACCCTCCCCTAGTTCATCTTGGGGCTTCCTATTGGAGTAAATAATTTTTATATTATATTAATATTATAGTATATTATCTTTATATATATCAAATAAATTGTATACATTTGTTTTTTTATATTGCAATATTATATTTGTATTGTATTATATGATAATTTTATTTCTCCTATGTAACAGCAGAAGTAAGTGTATATAGTTCTGTGACAATAAAAAGCATTTTATAAACATAAAATGTAACTACTTAGGTGAAGTCCCTTTCCCTGACTCCACACGAGCAGGTGAGATCCAAAAAGAGTAGAGAGGTGGCTGCTTCTGGTTATCATAAATGGTTTCTGTAGCTCCCAGCTTGAGATAAAGGTAATATGAGTCTCATAGTCATCCTCTATATCTGTTCCTAGCTCCAGCTGACTCCAGTGCTTGGGTTAATCTGGAAAGCCACACCAGTGACTGGAACATCAGTTGCATGTGATCAAAACACGGATCGAGAAAGAGTTGGTAGTAAATTAAAAATAGATTATAGAACCCAGATCATTATATAAACAATAATTTTGATTTATTTTAATTGGCAATAGGGAAGTGCTGGGTAGCAAGGTGGCTAAAGCACCAAACATCGAATTGTTTAAATTATATTCTCTTGACTCAGGAGTCAGGGGAGTGAATTCAATAACGTGTGGGATATCCGGCTGGGAATTTGTGGCACCAGCCTATCTCTAGCTGTGAGACACGTGGGTTAGGTGTAACTATGTGTGACCATTCTTTTAGGGTACT
The DNA here is from genome assembly GCA_013399195.1 of Dicrurus megarhynchus. Classification (NCBI taxonomy): domain Eukaryota; kingdom Metazoa; phylum Chordata; class Aves; order Passeriformes; family Dicruridae; genus Dicrurus; species Dicrurus megarhynchus. The sequence continues at coordinate 108,870 of VXAD01009841.1, read as the reverse complement.
GGTTTTGGGCAGGTCGTGTGGTCTGTGCAGCGTGAGCTCTCACCCCAGCCTGGGGCTGTTACATCTCTGCAGAAAAGTGGTGTGAAGTGTTTGGGATAGTTAGTGATATTTATGCAGCACGAAGGTGTTGGATGTGAGAATTGATGAGACTCTAATGCACACCGAAGATAAGCCCAAGCTGCTGTCCCTCCCAGCGGAGTTTGCAGCCGCGGCCATGCAGGAATGTCACACTGCAGGTGATGCCACTGCTGGCTGTGCCACTGTGGTATTTCCTGTCCTGATAGCGCTGGGGAGATGGCACTGCTAACACAGTCTGTAGCCTTTACATAGCTAAATGTCTTTTTCTTTTTTTTTTTTTTTTTTTTTTTCCCTGATAGTGGAAAAGTTACTGAAGACAATAAGAGATTGGTAATTTCTTGTTTTAGTGTGTGTCTGAGTCCTCGTATGGGAGTGAACAGATGCAAGGATACATTTGTACGTCTGTTTCTAAGATTGTGACACCCTCTGCTGGCAAATATGTGAATGTATAAAGCAAGCAGCTGTGCACAAGCAGCTTTACAGTCAGGGCCGAAACATCCCCTTAACGAAACAGGGTTCCTTCTGTCAAGCAACATGGTCAAAAGAGAAGTGTTTCAGAGTAACCTATCAATTTTGACAAAGTTTTCATGGAAATAATAATGTTTTTTCTGGATGAGTTAAATTGACTTTGAAGTAAAAATGCTTTAACATTACAGAGAAAAAATAGTGATTTTTTTTTCTCTGGATTCATGCAGTAGTTCATTAGCCACACACCGTTATGTTTTATGCCTGGCACGGAAGCAGGTGATAACCTTCTCCTGTAAGCCTGCATGGCAATATGTTATTGATAATGATTCATTTACTTACCAAAGGTATTTGGCAGCGAGGCTGCCCTGATTTAATAGTTCCCTGAATTTCTGATTCTTTTTTTCCATCTTTGTTTTCCTAACTTTTCTGTCTTATAAAAACGTTGAAAGTTTTGGAACGGGTTGGCGAGGGCTGTAAGCCCAGAAGCAAACGTGCTCATGCCATATCAAAGTCCCACCACTTTTAAGCTTCTTGAAAGGGAAGAAATTGATTCCAGATTCTCAGGATGTGGCAAGCTGTGTTTAAAGAAAGTGTGTGCATTTATTATTTCAAGTCAGTTCAATCTGAACTTGATTCCTTCCACCCCCTGTGCCACTTGATAATTTTATAACAGGCCTGTTTGAAGGAGTCATCTCCTCATTGTGGGATGAGATCTGAGTCTCAGTAGCACAACTGGATTATTCAGTTCTCCGGCTGTTGTCACCACGCTTCACCCCTTGTACCTGAAATGACAAGGACAGGAGTCCTTGGGAGGGTTCAGTGACAGTAGTGTTGAAAATTGTTTCCTGGATGCTCTTACTGAAGTTTTTGTGGCCAATTTGTGAGTTTTTGGTTGCTTCGTGATTGTTTAATATCGAGAAGGAGGTCTTGTCTGAGCACAGGAAAATAAATTGAGGTCTTGTGTGTTTACTTTGGTTCCTCTGGTTGATGCTGAGCAAGTCACTCACTCTCTGTACAGTCACCAGCGTAGCAACAATTTATGTATTCATAGGAGGAGGATGAAATCTAATTAATTGGAATGCTGTGTACATAGTCAGCATCCTGCTTATTATTTTTACTTGCGAGACTGTGTGCTGCAAACCGAGGGGACAGCCTGGAGTAACCACCCATTAACTGTCCCGCCTAAAATTGTGAGTTCTTTGGCTCGTAGAATGAGCCCTTTGATTTCACGTAGGAGTTTAAAAAGTTGTTCTTGAATTGAGTTCTTAGGGGGCACCAGCTCCAGTGTGGGTGGGCGCATTCATTAGTGGTACGGAAGGATATTTCACTGTACGGCTCCTCAGAAGGCGCTGAGCTGGGAGACCACCAACATCATTTCATGCAGAGGAATTTCCAGCCGTCTGACCAGAGGACTCCGCTTGTCTGGTTTGGATTTACATCAAGAGGCCAAAAATAAAAGCGCATTTAAATCATTAACTCACATGTGATTAAATGCTGTTCACCTCTTTCAGTAGCTCCATCACACTTTGTGGTTTGGTGCGTGAGGTGGGAAATGTCTCTCTCAGTGTGCTGTGTATGTACACGTGCAGTAGAAATGCACACACACGTACAGGGCTGCAATTAAAACTGCCCTACATCAGTTTTACACTGTGGAGTTGCCCCTGCTAAGCAGAGGGTCAGACCCATAGCACAGGTATGTGCACAGGCTCAGTGCTGCACACTGATCCTTCCTGGAAGCCATCACTGCCTCTTGTAAAAAGCAGAAAGTCTATTCACTCCAGACCCCAGCTTAGAATATTCACACTAATACCAACTCCGTGGTCAGAACCTCTGTGGCATTGAGGTAGGGGTAGGAGCTTCTTGATGTGGTGGGGCAGGCTGTGACATCCTGAAAAGTCTGGATTGGTCTGGCTCCAGAAACAGGAGAGCAAAACATCTGTCCCCAAGGCATGTCCCGGTGTGGTAGGGAAGGGCAGGGAGTCAGCTCTCTTCCTTCCAGCCTGGCTTCTCTCAGCCAGAGGGGTCAGATTATAACTGTAACTGTGATATGGCTTCTCCTGAGCCTCTGGTCCTTCTGACCTGTTCTGTGCCTAAAGGCTTCACCCTGTGCCCAGCAAACTTCCTGGCAAAGCTGCTCTTAAGTTTGCCAGAGCAAGTTTAAAAACCTGTTCAAATGCTCTTGTATCGATGGGAAGTTTCCTGTGACAGAGATCTTGGATCAGACACTAATTTGGGACCAACAATAATGCTTTATGCTTTTTGAACAGATTTTCAAGGTGCCATATAAATACATAGGTATAAATATAAATATATAAATATGTGTGTGATGTCTGTGTATCAACTTGCCATTAAATGTTTTTCTTCTTCTTCTTTACTTGAAGAATTTCCACTTCATTTTCCACTTCAAACCCCACGTCTGTCCAAGGCCCAGCACAAACCACAATTTGTCCTGTGCTGTGACAGTACCAAGTTTTCTCTGTCATACAACCAGGAAGTATGAGAAAGAGCTTTTAAAATTATTTTAAAGAGAAGGACTTGCTTTGTGATGGAACACATCAGGATGACAGTTCTAGTGGAAGGTGTCCCTGCCCGTGGCAGGGAAGTTGGAAATAGATGAGCTTTAAGGTCCCTTCCAACCCAGGCCATTCCAGGAGTCCATGTTGATTCCATGATTCTTTAATTTTGGCCTTTTGAAGTACACAAAAAAATAAAAGCTATTTCAGAACATTTTAAACAAGTTTTTATTACTCCCCCTGAGCTGAATAACGTTGGACTCATGGTAGCTAAAGTGCTTGGCAGCTTTACAAAACCAGCCCTAATATAAAAAATACCCAGTCTTTAAAACATATGTAAAATAGCTTTTCTGCAACATTTGTGGCACATAAAGTACCAAATACATGTTGGTGAGTGTGATATAAAGCTTTTATTGCCATTCATTTGGGATGACCCACATAACTCACTCATGATATGCTAATAAAACTGTTCACTCTGTCTCCTTATAAAAACACACATATAAAGACCACTAAAACTGTGGTGATAGCTTTGTGCTAACTTGTTAAGAAGTGCTGCAAGTTGCATTTATCATCTATCCTAAATTGCTTTATCTGCTTTCTGCCCAGTAATCAAAGACTAAAATGCCCAGGAACAGCAGTTTGCAAAACAAGTTTTCTTGAGAAATAACTTTTTGAAAGTTCTCCTCAAAATCATGCTGGCTGGAGGCCCAGAGCCATCAATATTCTGTCTGGTACCGGTGACAGCTTTAAGGACCAATATCTTTTGACCTGCCAGAACTGAGAACTGAAATCTTATGCCATTAGAAAGAAGAGGTTTGCAGTTTTATAAAATGATAACACACCATCACCTTAATCTGAGAAATATGTACTTTACAAGGGAATATTTCTGAGCTTTCCTTCTCCTAAGACCTTGCTAATCGAGGTAGGAAGATTACCTGATGGAAATGTGAAAAAAACTATTTGAAAACAACACAAAAGGAACATTTTCTGTAAGTCCATATGTGATCAGACTGCAGGCTCTCCAAGGCAGGGACTTGGTATGCCTGGTTAACAGTCTTAGATGCAGCCATTCTGGGAATAGTAAACATTTGCAATAAATTTACTAACAGACACACTTTTCTGACACATCTGTGCTGAAGCAGCTTTGAAGACACGGAATACCATAGGGTGGAAGAGAAAAAAAAGAGAAAGAATTATGTATTTATATAAATTAAAGTTATAGAACATGCTGAAGTCAACAAGGTTATTGACATGATGAAATTAAAGCACGTTCTCAAGCCTTTGCTGAGTCAGGGCCTATATGCAGGGCCAGGCCTAGACTAAAACACTTGCAATGGGAACAGTAGTTGGCAGACGCTCTCTTTTAAGAGGGAATTATTTCCCCTGTGTGTTTGAATATTCCTCCAAGTGCTGCTGGCTTTACTGGGATGCTTTGTTCTGTTTCCCAGCCGAGCTCCCATGCTCGCACACAGGAGCAGCAGCACAGCTGGAAGTGGATTAGAGCAATCTGGCGGCAGCAGTCCTGGGAGGAATTAAGCGCCTCGCTGCTGGAATGGGAGGCCTAAATTACATTATTATTTGGAATTGAGTTTTAACTTCATTGCTCTATGGTTTTGCCCTGGTGGGTAACTCCCTTCGCTGTGATAGACTTGGTGTATCTTAAGTATGTTCTCTAAAGCAAGGACTTAGATGAAGCTGTGAAGTTCAGTGTCCAAATCTTATATAACCAAATGTTTGGGTTTAAACACCCAACTGGTCTTGATGTCCTGACATGATTGTTCACAGGCTTCTATTTAGCTATTGCAAGCTATCGCATGCTAGAGAGCCCAGTGACTGGCTCCTGGAAGTCAGTTTGCAAAACTGTTCATGACTTCAAAGGGAAAAGAATTAGTCCAGGATCTGTTTTTCCCTAAACAGATTTTCTTGTTGTTGTTTTTTTGGTGGTTTTTTTGTTTGTTTGTTTGTTTTATGCATGCAAATGTTCTTCATGAAATAAAAGGGAAAAGAAGAATAAGACGAAAATCAGTGTTGCTAAGTTTCTTTATTAGATAGATCCTAAGTCATTGACTTTCAGCTTGAAAACAGTGCTAGAAATGAGGTGACAAAATGGGAATTAGAGAAATAATTCTTGTAAAAATATCCTGGTTCTTCAGATTGCAGAAAAAAGTAATCCAAATTTCATGGATTTTGAGGCCAGAGGGATCTTTGGGTTGTGTACTATCATCAGCTACAAATCACATCCCAGTCAGTTTTGCCCGTTGAGCAAACATGTTAATGTTTCATCCTTAAAATGACTTGATTTGATTGAGCAGAGAACAGGAGAAACTGAAATGTTCTTGGTGCACTGAAGTGTGTTTGGTCTTTGAGGCTTTTTTCCAGTCCTTGAGAACTGTCTTATTGCTTTCCTTTGACCTCTTGCTGAAATTCCCAATGCCTTTTTTTAACTGGGGACACCAGAAAAATGGGAAAAATATTTTTAATATTTTCCACAACAGTTCAGTTGCAACAGAGGCAATGTGACCTCCCTACTAGTACTTGAATTACTTTCATACATCCAGACTTAATTATAACTGATTTTGCTTCTGTTCCTTTCAGGGAGTTAAAATTGAAGCATAATCACGATGATCCCTAAGTCATTTTATGGGGATTGAAACAAAAAAATCTCAAAAGCACAGAAACAATGGGAAAGAATTAAGATGTGAGTAATTTGTAAATCTCATAGTCTCATGGCTTTTTGTCTCAGTAACAATTTTTTAACAAAAAGGACAGAAAATTTGGAAATACTAAATAAATCTATTTGAGACTGAGATTTTCTAATTGAACTGAGGGATTTGGGAACTTAATAGCTTTCAAATTTCATCCTCAGGTGCTGCTAGCTAGGCATTGCTTTGTCTCCCTGTCATATGTCTTCACCAATGCTGGAAATAAATAGCATAGTTGGAATCAGTGGAATGCAATTGGGATTATCCAGGTGTAAAAAGAAGCAGACTTTATTCTTCTACATGCCTGGAATTGGAAGAAAATGATATTAAAGAGTCAAGCACCAACAGCCTGTACGGGAACAAATTTGTTTGCTTAAATCTTGGAACACAAGGGGTCCCCACAGCACTGCTGCTAAAGCCCAGCTGCACTCACTGCCAGAAGCTCACTTTACTCTTGAATTAAGATCTGTCCATGTAGTTTTCCTTTGTTAGTCCCAGAATCATCTTATTTGCTCTTTGGTAGTAAAACATAAGTTTACACTCTGAGTGAACACACTTCAGAATTGAGATATTGGAGTGATAAGCTCATACTGTAGAGAATGTATGTTTATAATCTGCAGGGCTTGATTTTATTTATTTATTTATTTATTTATTTATTTATTTCCTCGTTCCCGATGCAAATCAGCTGCTGCTTGTCTGCAGTTGCTTTAGGGACACCTGCACAAGACTAACATGGCAGAGGTCAGGGTTAGGCCCTCTGTGACGTGCCCTAGAAATGATGCTTGTCACTCATGTGCAGCTACAGAGTCACGATGATTTGTGAAACGCAGGTTCGGCGCTGCTGTTCCTGGGGCCCTTGTAGGCCAGTAGTTTTACATTCACTTGCTTCCTGCCCTCAGGGTTGCTTGGACTCCTAAGAGACTTGGAAATGAAGCTTTCCTTTGGTGTCATCTGAACACCTGGGTTTTCTTCTTAAAAAACAGCATCCAAAGGTGCTCTGGCCACATTCTTCATGATAATGTTACAAGTATCGCATTTATTTCTTGCCTCCATTGTAAAACTGGCTAAGAAAAGCGAAGGAGGAAACCTGAGTTTTCAGTAAAAAAATAGAAACAAGTCAAAACAATCTTTCTGGATGCTTGAAAAACATGTTTAATTTACTTTTTAAGGCATTATTGATTCACCTGCTTTGCCAGGTTTAATTTGGGAGTAGGACAGATGGTATCACAAAAATAGCATGATGCCTCTTCTTGTTGTTATATTTACTGTTTATCACCTTCTAACCTGAAACCAGTCCACAGCTGGTGCATTACTGCTTTACCAGTGTAAAGTTTGTAGCCAAAGAGTATTTTTATTTTCATTTTGTATATAGGAACTTTCAAGGCAAATGATTTAAATTATTTTTATAAGGCCATATAGAAAAGCCTGTGAGAAGAAGACACTCAGGTCTCTAAATCCAGGTAACCTTGGATCACTTAATCCTTGGATCACTGTTCTCTATCTTAGGAAAAGGTAGCTAGGAATCGAGCTCCTAGTCTCTCTCATTCCTTCTATGGAGGTTTTGAGGCACATCTGTCAAAATATCCCAGACTTTTTGAGTTAAGCCCTAATCAATCAATGAATCAATCAATCCACATCATCAGTCTGTAGATGGGGTGAGAAGGGAAGAGAAGAGAGATGATAAGGGAGGGATCATCTCACCTAAATCTGTCTAAAAGTTATACATTAGTCATTCAAAAGTCCTGGTTTATTTCTAATCAATGGAGAGAGACATCAATCAATTTCTAAAGGGCAGTTTGATTTTTTCTTAAAATATGGGTCTAAAATTGGGAGAATTTCCTTTGGAGATGCCTGTCCTTGATTGCTACCTATAAGGGAGACTTGAACAATTAGGTCAGACTAATTACATAACAATTAGATGGCTGAAGTTAGGCAAGGGGAATCTTACCCATAAGCAAATCAACAGAGTTTTGATGTGTCCAGGTTTCTGAGGGTGCTTAGGGTGTCCCTCAGCTGTGTCAGCTCCATGCTCCTCTGAGTCCTGGATAAAGCCTGTGGCTGAGCACCTTCATTTCTCTAACTGCATATGCACAGAACAAAATCCATGTGCCTACATGTATGGAAAATATATCCCTGTTTATGCCTGGTTCAGACCATGTCTGAAACGTGATTTATGACCAGAGTTGTGTGGCTGTTTCCATGTGTGCTCCTGTGTTTGTGTGACTCACCCCGCTCCTGTGTAAACTCACCCCTACACTGACCAGGAGTAAAAAACCCCTTTTCAAATCCCAGTTCTGACTTGTCTGGAGGATGAACATGGGCCCCTGTCCCCTAAAACAACCCCAAGCCAGGAGAAAGTGGAGTTGAGGAATAAGAGACAATAATTTATTTCTCTTCTGTGTACACAGGCAGGTATTTGTTGATTCATTAAATGGGTAGAGACAGACAGATCACAGCTCTTCCACACGGCTGTGTGGGCATTCACCTTTATTGTGGGAACATGAACAAGCCTCTTTTCCAGTGAATATTGAATTATTTATCTGGAGTGGAACATCTTTAATAGGAGAGCTGAATCACCCCAGAAACTCCCTTTGGCCCAGACTTAAGCATCTAAATGCCTTGGATGCATGGGAGCACACAACCTTCATCCTCCTCTGTATTTCCAATGGCTCTCTCAGTGACCTCCCACTCATTTGCTGCTCAGAGCTGGGGAGTTTATGAGGCAGAAACATGCCTGGAAAGGATGCTGCGATGATCAAATTGGCAATGTATTTGCCCTGTGGGGAGTAAACCCTAATATTTAAGTAACTTTTAAAAAAATTGGAGGTATTATCCTAGATCACTTGGGTGAACTGTGAAATTATATTCAAAGGGTAGGATTCATCTCGCCTGACTTCACCTCCCTGAAAGTGAGGTGTCTAGTCTGAGCTAGTCCTTTAGGTTTCATCTGTAATTCATGCAGCAAGAAGGGCATGTGTGGAGTGAGTCACACTGGTTTGAATCAGGTGTCTCAGGCAGTTGGATGGAATTGCCCTCTGGAGAGGCTCAGTCCCTCTGAGCAGAGAGGGAACCTACAGAACCAGCTCAGACAAGGCACCTGACTCTTAAATGGCTGAACAGAAGAAATCAAGGCAGCATTCAGATCTCAAGGGTTTTATTGAAATCACAGGGGGGAAGATAAACTGTTCAATATGGAGCACAGAGTCACGTGCATTGCAGTCACAGCCCTCCACGGAGAAGAATTAATCTATACAGATTAAAGTGACAATACTCTGTTGAGCCAGCCTGAAAAAAAAGAAATGAGCAGGATAGAGAAAAAAGAGAGTGAAAATATGAATCCTTGGTTTTTAATCAGACTGTCAGGCTAGTAGAATGATATAATTTTCTTACCTTAAATTGCTGTTTCTTAGCTGGTTCCCCTCTCCTACCAGAAAACAGTATTGGGTCTCATATAATATCAAACTGTGAATCTGGAAGTGATCAGGAAAGGTGGTTTGTTTTTTTAAAGGAAAAATAAATCTCAGATTGTTTGATTGAGACTGTGAATATTTATGTACTGTTCCCCCTTTTCCCTCATTGTGTATTTCACCAAGTTCATTTGCGTGTGTTACAGGATAAATCTTACTGGAGGGCAGTGGAAGAAAGCAGTAAAAAGGGAAAACATCAATCAGTGATTGAGAGTAGCAGCAGGAATCATTCATTTTTGTACATGGATCATGGTTTGTTGAACTTGCCTGGGCTTGACAATTAAGAACCTTGCAGTTGTGCAGAGGTCAGCCTCAGGTAGTTTCAGATGTTGGCTACAAAAGACAAGAAGTTACTGGGCTTCAATGACTTTGAAGCCTTATTGTCACAGGGATAATCCCTTAGAAAGAGGGCCACATATATTTGTCCTTGACTTGGAGAAAATGTTTTGTGACAAAAGTTTTATTTAATAAAAATGCCATGGGTGGTGTGGGTAACCTGATTTATTGTCACATGTGTGGGGAATTTTGTGAATAATAACTTGCTTTGGAAAGTAAAAGTATTTTCTCTCAAACTTTTTGAAACAGAAGGTTATTCTCCTATTGATTTGGAAATGATATGTTAGTTTTTAAGATTATCAACATTTAAAAAGTGATGTGAAAAGGATTGGATGTCTAGGCATGACTTACTTCACCAACCGTCCCAAAACATGACTTTCTTGTTTTCATGTTTGTTTGGAAATCTTGCATTATTTTGCTTAAAGTTTGTTTAAAAAATCAACTATTTTTGCTCTCTTTTCACATAAATCAAGTAGTTTTTATGTTCAATTTGCTTAAAAAACTATTGTTCTTAGTACTCTGATTGTGTCTTCTATGCATTTTATCTCCTTCCGTAATAACTATCAAGTGAAATCCTTCTCCTGCAAGAGGTTCTACACAAACACATAAAAAAGGAGTCATCTCACCTCATTTTAGCTATTTTAAATTTAGGTATCCAGTCTGCCTATGAGGGAGAGTGAGAGAGAGACAGAAAGAGAGATTGAGGCTTCTCTCGTGGTAATTCAGCTTTTCCTAGGCTACTATTTTAGGATGGAATGATTTGCCTTCCAGTGGCACGTTCAGGCCACAGAGATTGGTGTTTATGTGCTTTGTCTGCTTTGCTGTTTCTCCTTGTCCCAGCATTAAACAAGGAAGGAAATATTTGGAGTTCAAGGAAGGGGAAAAAGAGTCCTCGCCTGACCTCTGCAAACGCTGTGGGTGTGGGCAGCCTGAATTGGTTTTACTTTTTCCAAACCATTTTTCTTTTACTACTTTCTAGTTACTTTCCGTTTTGCTTCAGCCTTATTTGACCCACAGAAAACAGAGATGGAAATGACCGATGACGCTGGAAGTTTTATGCCTGGTATTATTTCAGGGGTCAGATTAACTGATTAGAATAGTGTCTTTTGGCTTTAAAAGCTGCTGGAGAAATCCTAATCCCACTGAAGTCAACAGCAAAACTTCCATGGGCTTCAGGATGGCCAAAATTTCACCCTGAGTACCTATTAATGAATCTTTGTCATCTGGCCTTCAGCTTGACTTGCAGGATTGCTCCATGCATTACATTTTCCAATGTTTTGTTCAGATGTGGTATAAGTACTTCAAGGCACAAGGATTTCTCTCCATCCCCTGGAAATAGTTGCACAGGCTAATACAGTTTAAGGAAGTTTTTGCTTGAAGAGTTCAGTAACAGAGCCAAAGTCTGTTCTTGGTTGAATTGGAGTAAATATGGAATAGCTTGTTGACAATGCAGAGTTACTCCTCTTTTATGTCAGTGTAACCGAGAGCCCAGTTTTGCCAATTATTAACTTTTGTTACATTATTTGTATTTCTGTGCATGTCAGAATTTGTTAATCTCATTGTTCAACATCAAGTAACCTTCTGCTGAAAACAGAACGTCATTGTGAATTAGGTATCATCAGCTAAATTGAACCTCACCCTGTGCATTTGACAGATGGTAATACATTCATTAAGTGTTCTGTGGTTGCTTTGAGGTTGGAAAGTGCTATTTTTCTGGCTTCTAACTCAGGATTCGTAAGTAAAGTTGTTTAAAATCATAGTTTTGAAGGGAGAAGAAAAATCACAAAAAGCTCACGATGGGTTTTTTTTATTAATATTGTTGTTTACTATTGGTGGGATGACAGGGTAGGACTGTGATTGGTAAAAGTTGTATTTGGCTGCATAAGTAGCCCAGAATGAAGTAGAGAAGTCTGAGAGAGATGGTTCCACCATGGTTTTTGTATATACATGGGTAGAACTTCTAGGAATTTGAGATTATATTAAATATATCTCAGTGGAGGTAATATGATGCTGGTGCCTTTGTGCTTGGTGATTCCACTGTCCAGAAAAATGGTTTCCAGGAGTTCAGACATTTCATCTGTTGCATGGATAAGCTGATGACAGGGCTCCTCTCTCAGAGCCGGTCACATTTGGGATCCCTAAGTTCCTACTGAAAGTCTGCAGGGTGAGGAAGCAATTGGAGGTAGAAATTTCAAGAGCAGCACAGAGCCACACACTCAGGTCTGGCTCTACTTGATGTTGTAGTATTGAATTCTCCACTGACATTACCAAGACATTGCACGGGTGAGATTAGACACTTCAGGAAAAGCTCTCCCCACAGCTCATTTAAGGGTCACCAAGACCAAGTGTAGAAGAGAAAACTCCACTGAACACAGAGGAAGCTCTCAGGGTGTTTAATTCAAAGCTATTCTTTTAATTTACTCACTTCAGGGAAGATTAATCCCACCCATTAGCTGTTATCAGCAAACCTATTTAGTTATTTAATGATGTTTCCCAGAGGACAAGTTGCCCAGGGAATTAGGTGCTTAGCCACTTCTAAATTCACTGTGGGTGGTACTCTCACAAATGGGGAATTAGTAATTTTTTAGTTCTTAACATATTTTTAAATGTCTTCATCCAGTCTGGTGCTGTGATGTGTTCACATGGCCCCTGCCCTGGTGAGTGCATCTTCTCCCCTGTGGTCTCAGTGGAGACAATGTAGAGAGTCATCCAGATTTTCCTGAAGTAGCCATAGTATGAGAAGTTTGGAATTAAATCCAAATTTAAGGAATTAATCCAAGCTGACTTTGGTCAGTAATGTGAACCCAGACAGTTCTTTCCTCAGGAAGTGTCCCAGAACATTCAGAGCTGTAGGCTATTCTGAAGAGGTTATTTCCTGGTCTCCATTCACAATTTTTCACCTTTCACATAATGCCTAAATATCTACCAGGTAAGAGAGTAAATCAGATTCTTTTGTACATCTTCCTACTTTGAGGATTTGGGATTTCCCCAAGTACCTTCTCAAGGAACATAAGATTTTGAATCATATAGATAAATCTGAATGTGTCAGGGCACCTAAAAAGTAGGATTTGCAACATGGATATTTGCACATGGATTTAAAAAAACGCCTTGGAATTGACAGGCTTTAAAAATCTGACCCTGTGCACCTAAAATCCATTTGATATGGCAATTTTTTTATTTTAGTTATCTTAATTTTTCAAAATTTTTTCACTATTTAATTGGAAGGAGAGCAGTTTTCTCTTAATCACTTCTTTTCTATTTTCCAGGCTGTTCTGAGAGGTTTACTAGAATCGGAAGAGTTTTGATTAAATAAATGGGGTCATTGGTGTCACAAGTAGTTGTTCAGTTGTTGACTACCAGGACAGAAGATGGTCCTGACCCTGTGGTGATTTCACTGTGAGATGTCAGGATCCTGAGGGTTCCAGCAGAGCCTGTGAGTTAGGTCACAGATGTATTGAACCCTGAACATACGCTTATTTCTGTCCTGAAGCCACTGCATGCAAGTGCCAAGTATGAATTCAGATAGATGTTTTTCTCACTGTCACAAACAGGCTTCACTCCAGGCATTGTTTTTGGGACAGCCATGACGCACTTTGATAGAGCAATGAGAGCAAAAAACCACACCCCAAACCCTAATAAGTTCCAGAAAAGTTACATAAACACACCTCACCCGCTGCTCCTGTCTCTGTGCACACACCTGACTGACCCCATGGGTTAGCACAAAGCATCGAACATCCTCCTGACGCTGGAATATTGCTCAGATGACCTGGAGAACCAACACCCCTGCTGGGTGAAGGGAATACTGGAAAGTGGTCAGCGTTGAGCCAGTTCTCTAAAATCCAGATGAACAAAATTGAATTAAATCACAGTAATTTGAGCCCATTGTCTCTACATGAACACACTGTGAGAAGACACAGTGAGGCTGAACAACAGCAGCAGAACTGTCTATTCAACAGGTGTTACAGGTCGAACCAAAAAGAGGTTGCTAAATCCTTTCAGTGGTGCCACACTCCACAGTTCCTACCCTCCTGTGGAAGTTGTGAGGCAGGACAGCTGCAGGCGATTAAAGGCACCACTGCCAGCATCTGACAGCAGAATGTCAGTGTCAAAATTAAATTTGAATTGATTAAATGAGGGATGGCAACACTTTTGTTTTATGGATGGCAGCACTTCAGTCGCTTTAGATGCTCTGCTTTCAGAAATAAAATTCCTTCCCTCCCTGCTATGTTTGTGGGGGTGTTTTCAATTGGATCACAGTCATTTCTCCAGTCAATCAATTAAGCCAGGGTTTGCCACTGTGTCTCAGAGTCAGCCACAAAAGAGCTGGTATGGCTCCCTGGTGCTGGGCCAAGAGGCTTCAGTGGCAGCAAAGCATCAAGCAGCTTAATCTGACTTCCACTGCTGGCACAGGTTTAATGGATGTTAGGGAAGCAGAGAAATCATGTTCTGTGGTGTTCAGCTCCTGCTCTCTCAGTGGCCATGGACATGCTGCCTTTCTCCCTGTGCCAAAAGCACAGGGGCAGCCGACAGCAAAGTCTGTGGAGTTACCTGTGCCAGGAAGGCTCTCTGTGAAGGGTGATTGCTGCAGCCCTTTGGAGTGCCTGTTGTGGTCCATAAATATATTTAGAACCATAGAATCATAGAATTGTTTGGGTTGGAAAACACCTTAAAGACAATCTAGTTGCAACCCCCCTGCCATGGATACCTCCCACTATCCTAGGTTGCTCCAAGCCCCATCCAACCTGGCTTTGAGCACTGCCAGAGATGAGGCCACAGCTTCTCTGGGCAGCCTGTTCCAGTGCCTCACTATTTCAAGGTCAAGAATTTCTTGCATATAATTAACCAAAGTTCCACTGTTTCAGTTTGAACCCATTGCTCCTTGGACTTTATCTCCATAGGCCTTGTAGTGCTACATCACCTGAGTAACTCTCCCCTAAATTCAGTGCCAGTAAGTTACTCAGAGATACAAGATTTTATAGTGTTAAGCCATTAATACTGACTCTAGCCTACATCTGCAGCAGGTATAAATCACTGCAGGTAATTTTCACCAGCTGAAATTCTGGCCCCAAGCCCATGAGTCATGTTGTTATTTTTTCACATTGTAAATTCTTGCTGTTTCTTATTTATGTTACTTTAGCACTTTGGGGCACTTGTGGGGGACCAGGACTCCATCATGCTTTTCACCCTTCAAACAGGAACATGAAAGACCCTTCTTTCCCCTGAGTGTTTGCAGTTTAAGTAACAGACAAATCTGCATAGAGTTATTCAGGTTTTTGTAAGTGCATTATTGCAAGCAAATTTTTCTGTTATCCTGAGAGTGAAACATAAGGACACAAATTCTTTGCCTGGGTGAAAAATTTGCACTCTGCTGTAGAGGTCTAGGTGGCATTTGAAGACTGGAATTTGTTGGAGATGGCAGCAGTGTGGGACATGATTTTCAGTAACTGAACTAAGAGCTCTGGAGTCTCCTTTCCATTGCGAGACCCTGTTTGAGATCTCTCAAAAAGAGCATTTGCAGCCAAGCTGAACCTGAGTTAAATGGGAATTTTAACACTGGCTAATATCTCATCTCATTTGTAGTGTATCTTTCAGCTGCATGGAGCTCTGGTTAGCATCTTTGGAATTACTGCTATTGCCTTTAATTACTCTGGAAGGGGGTTGACAGAAGTACAACTAAGACTTGATAGAGCTGAAGTAATGCTATAAAATTCTGCTTCATTGCAGTCCTACGTGGCTGGTTAGAAAAATGTAGGAGCAGTGTACAGGGTTCCAGTTCCTGTGTGAAGGCTTTCAACAGACCAGAAGAATATAACTGGGAATATGTGTTTTTTTGGTGTATCATACTGACAAGCTGTTTTTTCCTTCTGTGATCTCTTTCACTACTTTTTGTTGTTTGTCAGGAGAAGACATGGCACAGCAAGGTCCCTGTGTCCTTTTTCCCGTTGCAGGATGAGCTTTATCCTGAGGCAGACATACCTTGCTGGGCTACTTTGCCATGGGATTGTGTAGGCTTTGGAGCACAAATCAACAACAAAGAAACTGGTTCTTAGCTTTTTTTCTAGACACTACTATAGCCATTGAAAATGAGTGTTTATAAACAATTCTTCTCCTGCCCTAATCACTTATTCTTTGCTTTTTTTTGGCAAAGCTCTTGAAAGGGGCTTGGTGAAGGCTCTGAAGAAGCTGGATGACTACCTGAGAACTCCCCTGCCAGAGGAGATTGATGCAGACAGCACTGAAGAGGAGAAAGTGTCTAAACGCAAGTTTCTGGATGGAAATGACCTTACTCTTGCTGACTGCAACCTTCTGCCCAAACTCCATGTTGTCAAGGTAAAAGATGTTGTGAGATGGTCAAAGAAGTCTTATCTGACACTGATGTGCCTTGCTCTGACAGCTGAGTGCTAAAGTCAGCGTGTATTTCAGCAGAGAGTTCTTAAGGCCTAAAAGAGCAGTTTGAAACACACCTTTGCTCATCAGTGTTTCCAGGTTAACTAAAGGAACTGAATATATAGTACCCGGGAAAACTGTCCCATCACTAATTAGTGGTGAGGACAATATTAAGTTCTAGGTGTCTTGTCTCTTTATTTTTACCCTGCTGCAAGTAACAGCAGCATTTCATATTAATTAGTTCCTAATACCCTTAAGAAACATGTCAAATCTTTAGTCAGTTCCCACCCATTTGTAACTTAAGAGCAGTAGTCCATCTCTTTGGGGAATATTTATTCCATCTGGTATTTCACACAGAGAAGTTAACAAATCAAAGTCACTGCCAAGGTCCAGGATTTAAGATGTACTATGGTTGCTGGTATAGCACAAATCATGTACATCATCTTGACTTCTAAATGTTGCATTTATTTAATTTATCAGATGACATTTTGCTTTAGAATAACCCAAGTACCTGGCAGACCTTGGCAAGCGAGCGAGCTAGGAATTAAAGCCAAGTCATGCATCTAATTTGGCTCTGTGAGCCAAAACATAAACTGAGCCTGGGAGCTGACTGCACACATGCAAAAAGAAAAAAAAAATTAAAAAGCACATAAGTCACCAGGTAAGAAATGTGATAATATCCTCACAGGTTTAGCGCTTTTTCTGGCTCGTCTTCATTGGCAACGTTGGAGTCAGACAATGTAAAATGAATGTGTGGCCCCTCACTGGTTCTTGTCTCCTAGGGATGAAATGAAAGATGTCAAAAGAGAATTAAATTTTTTCTCAGACAAGCTTAACCATAGGATATTGCCTGAAAAGCATTTTACAGATAGAAGAAAAGGGTGAATTATTTTTTCATTTGATGGAAGATGTGTGTTGGAAATTTTGAAAATGTTGACTTAAGTTGCTCAGCAGGTTTTATCTTCCCCATATGCGTGTGAAGCATCAGGGAAGGCAAGAATGCTTAATTAAATGCAGTTTAGGACAGGATTTGGACTTGCATAAACAAAATGGATCCTGGTAATAAAAACAAATCACAGTTATTTCTGAGAACATGACTATCCTAAGAAATCTGAGATGGAAAACAGCTCTACCATGTGCTTTAAAAATAAAGGGGAGCTCTGTGGCACATATGTATGTAATTTATGCCCAGGAACAATTTTATACTGTCAGAAAAATTAGAGATTGGAAGCACTCATTAAATTAGCTAATCCATCCCTTCCTATCAGCTAGTTCACTCTGTCACCACAGGCTTATTCTATATGGTATACTCCTGCAGGGAAACTGAAATATCCCAATCCAGCAAGGTACTTAACCAACCAACTAGCTTTAAGTACAGATTAATCCCATTGACTTCAATGGGACTGTACAGGTGCTTAAAATTAAGTATGCACTTAACTATTTTCCTGAATAAGGGCCTGAGTGTTTCTAGAAATCGAAAATTTGCCTTGATAGACAATTTCCTAGTCTAACAAGTCTTGAAATAACCATTTTCTCCCTCAGTTTATCCCAATGCTCCTGTTTCTAATATATGCTAAATCATCTTGGTTTCCTAATCATGGTACCCATACCACCCTGAATTTTTCCTTTTCATGAACACAGAGACAGCCTTCCAACAGCTGTAGGTGGTTATATCCTCTGACACCATTGGCCAGGAAAAATATATTACATATATTAAAAATATAATACCATATATATATATATATAAAAATAATGTTAAATATAATAATTAATATGAAAATATGTTATAATCATTACTAATGCCTTTCTTTTAAATCTGTCTTGCTTTTTATGATTCAGCCCCTTCTTATGTGGTTTCTCAGCTTTAAGTGAGGTACTTAAGACTTGTAAAAAAACCCCAAAACCCCAAATATGGTAAAATCAATGAACTTCAAATACCATAAATGTTGCAATTTGGTGACAGTAGCCAGGTTGTTGCTTTAGAGTGTCCTTAGGCCAAGCAGCCGCCTTGCAAGATAGGGGACAACCAGCAGTCACTTCTCAGGCTTTTCTGCAAGTCCCTGATTCTCCAAACATTCCTCTAGCTTGCTATCAATTACATGACAGAAAAGAGCAAGAAGCTCCCTAAGAGGGAATCTGGAGATACATCCCCAGTGAGGTGGTTTTTTTCACATGTTTTATCTTTTCTTTAGATTGTTGCAAAGAAATACCGCAACTTCGAGTTCCCGGCGGAGATGACGGGGCTGTGGCGGTACCTGAAGAACGCCTACGCCAGGGACGAGTTCACCAACACCTGTGCAGCAGACAAAGAAATCGAGCAAGCCTACGCAGACGTGGCCAAGAGGCTCAGCAAGTCCTAACTGCCCCCAGCTGTGGCTCAGTATCCCCTTTTACAGACTCTGCTCCTTGTTGCCTTGAGATGTACTTTATCCTTACGCTGTCTGGTTGGCATCCCTGTGACTTCACCTGTTCCAAGTGTATTGGGCAGGGACAAATCTGCCTCTCCCTGGAGAAAAGAGAAGGCAGCTCATGGTGGGTGGAGACCCTTTGAAGTCTAATCCAAGATCTGGCTCAACTAGTATTATTTGCAATCAGTATTGGAAATGAGTCCATTTGACTAGTTTCTTGTTCTGTGTTGGGGGTACATCACAACCTGTATTCTTTAGAGTTTTAAAAATTTCAGGTTAGAGAGTTAGGAACACATAGAACTGGTTCTTCTCTAGGTTATTTCAAGGACACTTTTTCCTCAGTTCTGTTAAGATCCTTGAGGCATGAACAAAATACAAGAGAGAGAGAGAGAGGAGGAAAATAGGAGTTTGACCCTAAAGCAGAAATGCTCTTAGCAGTTATATTTAAATAAACTCTCTGAATGCATCTTGTGTCTTAGCAGGCCCAGGAGTTTATAGGGTATTTATTTTTAACTTGGCGCAAGAGGGGGAAGCCTGAGCGAATATGTCAGACTTGCAGATGCTACTCTGCATAAAATTTGCATGGTGTTGTTGGATCCGAATGTTTAAAGAAAAAGAGAGTGAATGAGCAATTGAGCAGGCAGCCCTTGGAAGAGCAGGGCCTGTGCCAAAATGCCCAGTGGATCTGCTGGTTGGTAGAGACAGACAGACAGCAATAACAGGGGCAGCAGATTGATTCCAGCACCCACAGAGGGAATTGGCACAGCAAACCAAACCATGTAGGATATTGTCGTCTTGACTGTATGGTTGCCAGTTCCTTTATAATTGCTATCTTGGGAAACTTGGATCAGCAGCGGGAAGCTGTCATTGCACACGGATTCCAGGCAGGGGAAGCGCTTTTGTCGCCTTGGGCTCCAGATGGGTCACTTTCAAGTGCTCATCATCTCACCCCAGGAGGAGTTTGCTATGAGAGCCTCAAAGAGGGCATGCTGGCACAGTGAGAGGCATGTTTCCAGCCAGGAATTCAGCAAGTGTGCTAGCAGAAATCCGTGCATGATTCCTCAATTCCACTCATCCAGGCTTTACTGATCCAGGTTCCATGATTCTGAATTAGGTTTTCTTCTAAAGGAGATTATTTTGCTCTATCTGCAGTGCCTCCTGGCACTTGTGCTTTACACTAGTGATTATTTGCACGTTCCTTTAGCAAATTCAGAATGACAGCTCTTTCACTTGAAATTCACGTGCTCCAGTATGTACAGCAGAGCACATGGCTCATGGGTTTCAGTTTGGGGGAGATTTATTCCTGTTTTAAAAGATAAAATAAAGCTGAGCTGTAACCTGATGTGGCTCCTCTTCTGAGCTGCACTGATTTGAGGGGAACCCGAAGCTGGTGAGCTGTGACCAAGGGGAACCTCACAGCAGACTTGTTTCCAGCCAGAGAGCTGGGAATGTGGAACAACATCGAAAGCCAGGCTCTGCCCTGATGCTGATGACAATCTGAAACCATCCTTTTGCTTTGGTGAGATAATTCCACTTTTCACACTAACCCAGCTGGAAGCAGAATGTTGCTCATTGACTGAAGAGAGTTTGTGGTTGGCTATTGTTTCGCGTGCAATGGTCAATTTGTTCTGAACTTTCAAAACCTTGGAGGAAAATCCATGAACTCCCAAGTCTTCTCCTAGAATGGGTTATTTTAGCAGCGGCTAGACTAGAGGGCAAAGGCTTGCACTCTTTAAAATATTGCTGAGAAATCAGCTGGCTCAGAGAACACTAATCGCAGCCAGAAAAATCTAATGAGATTAGAAGTGTCTGCACAAGCACATGTGGCTTGTTAAAAACATTTCTTCATGAGATTGGAATTATTGTGATACTATTTTCTTTGTTTTCTTTTTAAAAATTCCTGCATTTATTTATTTATTTATTTATCTTAAATGACTTGATCCTTTCTTTCTGTCTTTCTGGTTTTCGTTTTCACTCAGCACATGGGTCAGGATGGCTCGGTCAGTTTAGAAAAGTGTTATTAGCAAAGCTCTGCAAATTTATTCCTAGTGAAAAGTCTGATCAATGGTCCTGGGGATTTTTTACTTTCAGCATGATCCTGTCAATCAACAGAAACTACGTTTTTCTCAGTTGTCTTTTCCCAGGTTTGCACTTCAATCAGTAGCTTTGTTTAGTCACAGTTGCAGTGAATCTTTGAATAAAAGATGCAGAAGCAGATGCAGATTCTTGTTCTCTGCTTATTGTATTTAGCTCCTAAAAGAAGACTGTCCAAACATGCAGCAGATCTCAGGCAGGTGAACCAGGGTCTGCCCTGATTTCCATCTCAGAATCTTCATTATTTTGTGGAATCTCATAGTTCCAAAATGCTCTTATATGGTTGGTTTTGTTTTTCATACAAGAGGGCCAAATCACAATCAGTTGATTTCAGTGACCTCAAACTGCGTCTGTTTTTAAAAAATTATGTTTAATAATGGTTGGGCTTATATCAAAAAGAAAATGATCTATAAATGCAATGAGCTTTTTCTAAGATGATTTCCATGTTCTTAAAAACTTTTTAAGATTTCATAATAAAATCTGAAAGTCCCCAGGCTAATTTTTAAAAATTAATTAAAAAAAAAAAATCCTTACATATTTTCATTTTTCATATAATATTCCAAAATATCTAGATAAAATATAATGATGGATGTGAGAAAATCTTAGAGGGAAATGGAGCAGTTTTCAGTTATGGTGCCAATTCTGTCTGAATTCAATTCTCACTCTGCATCCTAACTTTGCATTTTACTCATAACTTTATTATAGGGTGATCCAAGATTAGGGACAGGTTCAGGCATTCCCTGACCTTTGTTTGGGTTTGAAATTCAAGCTCATCTTTTAAGATCTGTAACTTTCACTCACCTTTGTGCTTTTTGGCTTTATCCATAGCCAGAAGCAGGAAATACTGGAAATCCTACATAGAAAACTGTTTTGCTAAGATTTTGAGCTCAGTTCTCAAGATTCAGGATCCATCACCAACAAGATTTTAGAGGGCTCCAGACTCTTTTAGGCAGAGTATTTTTGGTGACCTTCCATTGTATTTAGAATTATAAGTAATAAATATTAATCATACAGGATTCTATATCTACATTGGCAAGGCAGCATTTTTGAAAAGAATCTAAGTGACAAGACAGACATTGCAGATTTACAATAACTTTGTTCATAAATTTTTTTGCAAGATGTAAAGAAAGACATAGTGCAGAGAGGGAAGAAGCCAACAATGTGGATTTAATCATCTACATTTCAGAAATGCAGACCAAATGTCTGTGAAGATGTCCATTTCATCCAAACATTTCTTAGATATTTATTTCAAAGCTCCCTGCTCAGTCAATCCAACACTCCATTCATATTGGAACGTATATTGATTTTTCTTCTATTAGCAGTGGTATGGGAGTTCTTGTGGATCCCATAGATTAGTTACCCTTATTCTCTGTTAGACTGTTTGAATTGCCAAGAGGTCATTTTGCAGCACAGGTAGGACTAAAGGGTATCCGTTTAAAGTCTATTTAAACCAGGGCCTCTGAGAAGCATTTTTTCCTACAGAAATCACATAATGATGTTGCTTTATCAGGTCTAATGAGGAATATAGAGCTACAGGTTACTCCTCTGCTTGCATCAGCTGAAAAGCCACTGCCAGGGGGGGAATGACCGTCTATAGCACAAAGAAAATAGACAACTTTGTTTCCTACATAAAAGTTCAGCTGAATTGCACACAGCATTTATTTTAAAATATATATTTATTTTATTCTAACCCCTAAACACCTTTCTCCCTCTCTTGTCTGTGCTCAAATTCAGCTCCAAGTTAGCCATTATAATTTCCTCAGTGATAAGTAGCAGGATTCTTGTGGATGGGCACATGGGAAACTGTTTTAGTGCAACCCTTCCATCTGGTAGGATGAAGCCCCCTATCTGCATCACCTGAGTTTGGCTAGTTGGCTGAGTTGAAAGTATTGCAAAAATTTAGCCAGTGGAAGTCATACTCCTGTAAAACCAGAAGCACATGGAAGCATTATTTTTAAAAAAAACGAGTAGGTGTTTTAAAGAAAAAAATACCCCTAAAGTCTTGTGTCCTCCTTCATGTGTATTCTTTTAAACATCAGGAAATTTTCCTTTGTTTATTACTCTTCTAGATGTATTCATTATTCTTGAATTGCTTTTGATATTAGGAAATATTTTTCCAGTAAGATTTTGCCTTTTTGCTGAATCTTTCATCTCTTCATTAATTTTGATGTCTGCAATGACTTAGTAATTCCAGAGGAGGCAGGAAAGCTGTGAGGTTTATACTTGTTGAGAAGTTGAAGGAGGTAATGTTTCGGGGGTTTTTTTTTTTGGAGTAAACAGTATTAAAAGCATTAAAAAAATTGTGTCTTTTCATCTGGGATACTTTAACCAAGAGTGATAGATTGTTTAGTCTAGACTGTGAATTTCAGCACAGACAGGAGCAAGGCAGCATGTTGAAGGTGGCTTTGCCTAGGGGTTTCTCTGAGGTAGTAGACATGTTCCCTCTGAGTCACAAATTTCCCATTTCCTCCTTTCAGGAGGGATGTGCTGGTTTGGACCCTGGACTATGACAGCCCACTCGGTGCTCAGCAGTGAAAAGAGGACTCCTGTTCCCTTTTCTCCCCTTCCAGCTCATGCGCAGGGAAAGCAGAGTGTGTTCAGCTGCTTTGTTTCCTTGTCCCACATTCCAAACAACGCTCAGCCCCAGAAAAGCCCAGAAACCCCATCCAATGCTAGTTTCCAAAGCTTGATCTGTCCATTTTTTAACACGTGACATAAAAGCCCGAAGAATCCCATGTAACCCCTCAGGCACTCCCCACACAGGACTCAGCAGCCTCTCAGAGACCGCAGCAATCATCTTATTCCCCAAATCATTCCCCTTTCACCATTCACTGGAGAGATGCTAATCCTGAAAACACTCCCCAGGATGCATTTGAATGTGGTGTATTTGAGCTGTGCTCATCAGCTAAGCAGCTCTGAATGATGACATTGTCACAGCTCAGCGGGTCATGCCTGTGCTGCCAAGGGGACCCACCACCCGCTGGAGGAGCCCAAGCTGCTCCACCAGTGATGGTGCAACCATGATGAAAGGTTTGAGGGCCACCTTTCCTCCTGCCCCATGCCCTGTCTGAAGTTTTAGAGCTCAGCTGGAGCCATGATCCAGCGCTAATGAGCATTTCTGGCTTGCAGCATGTGAATAGGGACTACTGATGTGTTTAATGTTAAACATGTGCTTGCCTGTCTGCCTGGAGAGGGGCCTAGAAGTCATGACAGAAAAGCCTGTATTAATGAAGGGCATTATTATTCTCTTCCCTTTGAAATCTGGTGGCAGAATTCCCGGTGGGGGAATTCCCAATAGGAATTCCCAGTAAAGCCAAAGGCAGCATAAGCATGAAGATGTTTCTAGTGCAAGGAGAACAGAGTACACTCAGGAAGAAAAGGAGGCAGCAGCGATATAAAGGGTCTTAGTGCAGAAGAAGGACACCAGGTGGCAACTGGAGAGACACGAGTGGTGCTGCCAGGCCCTGTCCTGGTCCCATGGGGGGTTTCAGAGTGGAGCTGGGACCAGGCTATGCTGGCAGTGTAATGCCAAGGCATGTTCTGCTGTATCTCCAACCACACTCCCTATGGTGGTATCCCACAGCACAACGATGCCTCCATTGTGTCTGCCTCGCTCTTGTTATGAAGTGGCTTGTCTAAAGAAAACTAAGAAGGGTGGGGGATTTTTTTTTTTTTATGTATACATGGAGTAAAAACAATCCAAATATGCTTTAATGGTTCTCAACATGATACTGTCAATTCTCACCACAGGGTGGAATTTGTTGGTGGAAATTAAATTAAATTAAATTAAAACAGAAAGGCTTGGCTATTGCTAATGGGTACTACTGGGAGCCCTAAAAGCAGTTTGCAGTGTAGAACCATAAGAGGAGTGAACATCCTTTAATTCCCAGAATTGCTTGGGTTTCAGAGGGTCATTTTAGCCTATTCTACTGCACTGCTGAGAAGTTGCTCTTTTCCTGTCTCTCTAGGTCTATAAACTCTGAAGAATTTGGGAAATGGCTACAGGCACCAAATTAGTCTTTTTCACTCCTTTTTTTTCCTCCTTCATTAAATTAACTACTTTAGTTTGGAAGTAAGCAATAAGTAAGTAGAATTTGTGAACAGCAGATTTCTCTACTCTTTCATTAAGAAAGTTTTTAAGGGCTTTCAGGAAATGAGAGGTTATCCCCAGCTTTGGGAATAAACTGTAGTATAAAATACAAATGGAAGTGGGATTCTGATTAAATTATTGAAGCAGAAAGATTGCAGTTTGTTTTAAGGAACATGGTTAGGAGTAAGCAAACAGAATATTCCAGATACTGCAATAGGGGCTTCAGATTCAGTTCTAGTTTCTGGTTTGGGTTTTTGTTTTTTTTTTAAATTACCTATTGTACAACATAAAAACTATATATATACATATACATCTATATATATATTCAGAGTATTTATCTGCATTATTTAATTCAATAATGCTGTGAAGTTTGTTGGGATGGAAGGTGGCATAAAGAGGAAAACTTCCACTCTTGAAACAGCACTATTATTTCTGTGCCTTTGATTTGGTTCCCACTGGAATCAACATGAACCACACCATTCAGTTGTGTGGAAGCTGGATCTCAACTTCACAGACCCCGAAAGTTTGGCAGTCCCTTGGAGGACAAGGTAATTTGCTGTTTAGCAATCTGAGCCTTGCAGTGGGCACAGCGTGTTTTGAAGGTGTCCAGAGCCATCCTTGGGTGAAGGAGCGATGCTTGCAAAGGACCCCAGTGAATCCCCTGCTGTTTTAAAATGAGATTAAGCCATCATGAGATGTGGACTGGCTAACCCCAAACCAGACACATTCGCCTGCAGCACAGCCGCTAAATTAGTCTGACATCAGGAACCGCAGCAAAGGAGCTTGGCCTCAGAAGTGAGTCAAAGCAGCATCTTTGTCACCAGTCATTTTCTATTTATAATGACACAGATCTATTTTATAATCACGGGGAGGCACAACAGGAGTGTGTTTTGTTCTGCCTAAATCGCATTTCTCGTGCGGGTGCGTTTAAACACAGCCCTTGGCCTCTTGCCCCACACCACACACACCCAGGGCGGGCAGTTCTGGCACAACAATGCACACCCTGTCGTGCTTGAATGCTCAAAGTCTCCAGTGCTGGAGCAATAAACTCCTGCTAAATGGCTTAAAAATGTTCCCTTAAGTGCACCGAGCTGCCCCGCTGCTGCCTCACTTCTCATTTCCAATGCCTGTTCTGTTTCTAAGCCTTGTGTTTTGAAGAAACCAGGAGTATGTTGTGTTGTTTAGTGATGGAAATTGCTGGGCATTATTAACTGTAAGAATTTGGGGTGAAAATCCCCACTCCCCAACCCAACCCTCTTTCCTGGTGCAAACCTGACAGCTCTTGCTCATGACTCTGTTTCCAGAGGCTATGAACAAATTCCCAACAGCTGCTTTGTTTGGTTCCTGAAGAATGGGTCCTCATCTGTGCAAACCCGCAGAGCTATGATGGTAATCCCCCTTTGCTCCCTTTTGTCCTTTCCTTTATTTATTTTTTTTTTTAATGAAGGGTCCTGCTGTGTATTTCCTAGAAAAATTATGATCTAGTGATCAATAGATTTATTTTTGTAACCTGTTTTCAGTTCTAAAGCCTGAAGATCAAAACCAAGTTG
This sequence comes from Dicrurus megarhynchus, assembly GCA_013399195.1. NCBI lineage: Eukaryota > Metazoa > Chordata > Aves > Passeriformes > Dicruridae > Dicrurus > Dicrurus megarhynchus. Next base: position 82,777 of record VXAD01009841.1, on the reverse strand, counting down.
CATAGTAATATTTGGGTGTGAGCAGAAGTGCTTTTTTCCCCTCCCAAACCTACTTGCTTTCAAATCCCGACTCATTTGGGGCATAATTCTGGTTACTTTGAGGGGGTCTGAGGTTGAAAGAAAGGAAGAGGAGCCCCCTGATAGCAGGAACCAGTCTGGAAGTCTTAAGAGATATGTGGACGAGTTTCCTATCAGTGTGTGAGCAACCTGTGCAGAGACCTGCATAGCCCCAATGGACCCACAGCTGCTTAAAGACTGCGCTGACATTCAAAGGCAAAATTTGGGCAGTGAACCATGACATGATGATCAGACACGGTACCTCTTCAGGATGTCATACGGCCAAAAAACACCTCATTTGAAAGGACACTCAAATTTTTAGATACTGGTCAGGGCCTGAGTTCACAACTGGATTTTCTCCTCCAAAATGTCATTAATCCCAGAAATGCCTAATGGCTTCAGTGCTCCCACCTGAAGTACTGGGCTAAAAGAATGATCAGGAACTCTTACGCAGAAAGCATAAACTCAGGTCTTTAAACTCAGACCTGGTAAGCTTCAAAGAAAAGTAATTTATTTGTAAACAACTATTTTATAGTGTCTGACAGTGAAAAGTAACTGTGTATCCAGGGGTCTCCATCAGATAAGAAAAGAGAGCCAGGATAAAATCCCTTTGCATACTTGTGTTTTTCAGTCAGGGAACATCCTCTCTTAATGTGCACTTTTAGATTAGATTGCAACCTTTTGGTGTAGGAACTATGTAATTTTTCTCTGCATGTGCAGCTCCTTACATGACAGGACCCTGACTGGGGCCTTTGTGTGCTGCTCTAACTCTCATAATCTATAATAATAGGAAAAATATAATTAAAATGTCATTGCAGTTCACCTTTAATATTATGATTGTGAGACTACTCTGTTAACTGTGAATACAATAATGTCCTTTTTGTATAATAGATAGTATATTTTATTATTGAAGAAAGAGTTAAATTTAATTTTTAAACACAAAAAAAATGTATCTGCTCATTGTTTCATTTTAGGCTTTTGACTATATAAGCAAATATTTCTTTTGTATCCTTCAAATGAGCATGTGTTAAATGAAGAAACCTACCTTACTGAATTGGAGCTGTTTATAATTATATTCCAAGAGTGATTAACACCTGATAATTTGAATAAAAGTGGTTTATTTTCTCATTGGGTTATTGCTGAACTTTTGTTAATTTTGTTAACTGTTTTTTTTTTTTAAACAGGCAACTTTTCTTTGCCTGCAAGAAAAAAAAGTGTGCTCAGAACTTGAATACAGCTATAGTCATCCCTTACTCTAAGAACGGGATATGAGAACTGGTGGGGTTATAACGCACATCTATAAAATAATGGAGGGGGCAAAATGGGGTGTGACTATTCACTATTTCTCATATCAGAGGTTATGTGTTCCTAATGAAATAATCAAGCATCAAGTTCAAAGCAATCAGAAAGAAAAGCCTTTTTAGTCAATGTGTAATTAAATTTTGGAGCCCTTTACTAGATGGTGTTGTGCAGATCAAAATGAATATGGGGTTCAAATATGGACATACCAACTTCCTGAAGAACAGATCCCTTAGTGCTGTTAAACATGAAACTTTGGAAGCAATTTCCAAGTCAAGAAGTTTCTAAATACCAGGGCTGAGAGAAAGTCCATGAGGAAGTAGGTTTCCATTTGCCTCATTTCTTACATTGTTTCTGCTGTGAGAGATTAGACACAGCCACGGGAGGGTTGGGTGCCTTGGCTCCAGGATGTCCTTTCTGGGATTACAATGCACAAATGTGAAGTATTGTAAACTAAATTCCGGCACAGAACTTTGAATTTAGCTTCCCCAAAGCAAACCAATTCCAGAGATGGTTTAGATACAGAGGCTCAGAATCCCTCTCATAGCAAATGACAGGGAATCACATTCCTTCTGAAACAACAAGAGTTCATCATCCAGCAGCTGCAACTAGAGAGGAACAAGCAGGATTTCTCTGAATTTACACATCAACTTCTCTTCTGGACCAAAGTTTGTACCCAGTGGGCCACATCTCTCTAGTCCTGCCTTGCTCTGGTACCACATCTCTTTTGATGTCGAGTGTGATATAAAAATGGGCATCTGCTTCAAATTCTCCAAACCCAAAGTGGTAAGTGCCAGCCTAATGTTTCTGCTCTAACTAGTGCTGAAATACCATTTCACTTGTCCAGCGCTGTAGGAGTCGTGCACTGGCTGATTGCTTTTGGAGTAAGCTCTAAATGTGCAAACACCCAGGTGCAGCTTCATAGCAGATGTGATCTTTCCCTTTCTCTGCAGTTGTGGAAGCATGAAGGAAAACCATGGAATCTAAAAGACTTGCCATCAGATGTATGAAAGAATTAGTAAATACAAATTTTTTTGCCTATTTTCTAGCCAGTCCTGAATGGAAGTTCAGCTTTGCTGTTCAGTCACTCACCTGCTGAGGGTTGCTATGCACTGCTATGGCTGACTGGGGACACTGCATTTTCTCGTGGGAACCCACACCTTGCACGGCTCCATCATGTCACTGTCCTGCCACAACCACAGGAATGAGACTGCTCCATCCTGACAAGCATCTCTGACAGTGTCCAGTACCGAATAATTCACAGAGGGGTGCCAGGAGCCCCAACCCTTGGAGTTTCTCCTACTGACCATACACAAAAAATGTTTGACACTGGTGGTTATTTAGTGTTTATTTAATTAAAAATTATTCCCTCTAGCTCTGTCTCCTCTCATCGTACAAACAAACCTAACACTGGTCTCAGGCTCTCTGGACACTGGTCTAGGTGATGTTTTAGGGTAGTAAAACTGCATCAGATCCATTAGGCGCTGTGTAAAATAAGTGGTTTCTGGGCATAAGTGATTGTGAATGCAGATCTGAATGATGAAAAATGGGGTGAGTAACAACCTGGATCACGTATCATTTTTTCCTGTCTTTATTTTATCATTCCTTATGCATTTGCTCTGAACAAAGCCAACGCTTTCCCCTTTCCACAGCAATGTCTCACTGCTGCTGGTCATTTTTTTGGTCATTCAGTCTCTGAAAGATCACTTCTACCCAGGCAATCACTCTATCTGACAGGGATTTGTACTGCTGTCTCTTCCTGCTTGCCATGTAAAAAATAGAGCCCTTGATGGGCTCCACAGAGCTGCTGGCACCTCTTCCTTTAGGGATGGAGTGGGGGGAAGCTTTGTCAAGGAGGGTTTAGTTGGGGTTTTCTTTTTTATCTCAGTACCTGACGTAACACTCCACACGTCCTGCTAGACATGCTGCAATCAGTCCAGTCTGCACCAGGCAAGAGTTTAGACATTTCAGGTGTCATCCATCCTTCATATCTCGTGCATGCCTTTCCTTTCATGAGCCCAGCAGATGCCTTTAATTGCCAGCCTTTGCTTCTTGGCTTTCCAAGGAGCAGCAGAGGAACTATGGAGTCCCTCTGGCGAAGGATGAAACGAAGGGGCCCAGCAGTGTTATGACATTTTCTTGCACTGAATTGGCTTTGGGAAGAATGGCCTCTTTCCTCCCGTTAGATAAGCACAGAAATCTTAAGCAGATGCTTGCAAAACATCAAACAAATATATACTTTAAAAAAATAAATATAGGCTATACCCACATGCCCCATAATCTGGCCAATATTCAGCCACCGCTGACAGGATCTAGCCTTTCTCTGGAGGAGCCTGGAGGAAAAGGAAAACCCACAGTCTAGTCTCTCCTCAGCAGGACTGGAACGGGCTCCTCCACCATATCAGAGCCCAGCATGGCCATGCCAGCAGCTGGTGGCCAATTTCCAACCCGCCCTGTTGTTCAGCAACTAGAGGGAAACGCAACCCTTCTCTGTTGGGTGCTGTGTGTACACCCCAGGGACTTTAATCTGTTTAAGTTTCTCCCTAAATCAGCATTGCAGAATGCAAAGGGGAATTTAATGCCACAGGGAAGAAGGTGCAGCAGTTTCAAAAGCCTAAACTGCCAAAACCAAGAAGAAAGCGTGTTTTCTTTAGTGCATACGTAAGACTTGTAACCCTTATGCTCCTGATTTCTAGAGCAGAGGTAATAGAGGGGATTTCTTCTGGTTCCCTCACACTGAAAGCCACAGGTTTTTTGGAAAAGCTGGATGGAAGTACATTCATTGGGAAGTGTGAGACAGAATTTACTGCAAGAAGTCCCCCTTCCCTCAACCCTTTGTTAAAACAACATTAAAGAACATTATTGGTGCCAAGGGAAGGACTTTGAAGAACCTGCTGGAGTTCAGGTCACTCCTGTAATCCTCATCCAACTCCTGGTGTGGACGGGTTGTGGTACCAGCTTTCATCAGCTCATGCACCACATCCTGCACAGCTCCTGCCCCGTCGGTGCCCTGAACGGGTGATGCAATTTGTTTTCTTGGCACAGAGTGGTGCTGGGCCTTCTTTATTCCCTATTGCTCAGCCTGTTAGGAAACTCTTCAGAACAGTCATGGTATCATGTGCTTTCTGCAGCAGCGTTGTTTGTGACTGCTTCACAAACATTCATCAGATCACTTCGTGTGTCCCCAGGGGGCATGGGATGATGTTTCACAGTGTGGGAATCAAGACTGAAAACTTCAGAGATAGGTTTTCACTTCAGATGCTCTGTTTCACCTATTTAAGATGTGATTTTTGCACTGTGCTGTGATTTCAGGGAACTGCTGTACCAGTAAATTCAATGTACTAGGATCACTCCCAATCTCTGGGACAAAGTGGCACAAAATGTCTCCTGTCCATACTGGTTTACCCTCCTCAACTGAACAGATGCCTGCAAATGGCTTGTTAGAAACACTCCCTGAACAAATGAGCTTCCAACTGATTTCAAAGGTTAGTTTGGGAGGGAACTAGATGGCCCAAGCCAAGACACACATGCATATTTATATATTTAGATATATAAATGTATAAATATATATACACATATACACCAAGCAGTAAAGACAGGTTATTTGGGTTACAGTTCTAAGTGCAGCTGTGAGTGCTCAGAAGCTCCTGCCCCTCAGCTGTTGCCTCAGGTCCCAGTGCCACCACAAAGGTCACATATAAAAAGTAGCAAATTTGGGGCAGATGAGCAGTATTTGATCTTTCCTGACTCTGGAGTGACTTTGCAAGTATAGTCATCTTTTACTGTAGTTTTGCTTTGTATGATGTTTTGTACACGTATGCACACCTATCTGTACATGCACATATGTACAGTGACATCCTTCCCTCTGAGCAGTGTTTTAATTCTGCGTTTTCCCTTATCATCCTTAATGATTGCAGAAAATCAGTGCAGTTGGAATTTGAACTGCCACAGGATCAGCTGGCTTTGGCACCACATCTCTGCTGAATCCCAACTCCTCAGAAGGTTATTTATCACACCACAGCCAGAGTTGTGCTGCCTGCTCGCTCTGCTGGGAATATTCCCTATCCCTTGCCACTGGCATGATTCCCCAGGGAGAGCCACACAGCTGCCCGAGCCAGTTGGATGCCTTGCTCTGCAACCAGCACTCATATTTATGGTGTATGGGGTAAAATCTTTATTCATAAAGCAGCAGCTTTAGCTTTTCATTGTCAGCGTGGTTGTTGAACTAATCAGAAAGGGGAGCAGGGGAAGGGTGGGGACAGGAAAAGAGGAGTTTGTGGGAACATAACAATGTTAAAGAAAAAAACTCTGCTTGCTGTCAGTTAAGTCTCTCCATTAGTTACCTCTACCATTATGGATTCATTTTAAGATCCAGACTTCAATATACATAACTTTAAATCACTAACATCCTTCATGGCTCTGTGATTTGCTGGTTCCATATGTAGCCTCTTGGCCCATTGTGTTGGCACAGGTTCAACTCTTGTTCTTCCTTTGGGTTACGGTTTCCTCACTTTGATGGGGGGGTTGGGAGGGGAAGAAGAGGGAGAGAGCAAGAAAGGGATGGCGAGACAGAAGGCAAGCGATGGTAGAGGGGAAAGGGATGGGAGGAAAGGAGAGGAGCACAAGGAAAAGTAGAAATAATACAAAGAGAGACAGCTTAAAATAAATTAGAAAAAGTAAAGAAGCAGTGTGGAAAGAGGAGAAAGAGGAAAACAATGAGAGGTGGTGTCATGAGCAGCTATCCCCACCTTGCTGCTCGTGGCAGTGCTGGGATGCTGCGGACTGGGAGGAGAGGGCTGATGCAGCCTTTCCCAAGCTCCTGGAGTGGCAATGCCAGCCCGCCCCTCATCCCAGTGCCAGGCTGCCCCTCATCCCCTTGCAAGCAGCAGGCTCAGTCTGTGCCTGAACTTTATAATTAAGCTCGCTGAGATTTTGCTTGGGGTCTGGGCTGACAGCTGTATTGAATTTTGGTTTATTGTGTGATTTATCAGGGCCGTCGATGGGCGTTTGGATGATTTAGTGCTGCAAAAATACCTTGGAATGCAATGCACAGCAATATCTGCATTATTAATAACAATAATAATAAAGATAAATGTCCCTCCTCAGAGCTTTCGATGGCCGTGCCACTCAATTTAACATTTTAACAGTGGCATGTGGCCTCTCCATGGCACCTGGTAGCATCTGATGGATTTGAGCAGGCAAAGAAAAGGTTATTTGTCAAACACTCAGCCTCAACTGTACAGTATTTTGAAAGCTCCAGGTCAGAGCAGCCTGAGCCGCATTCCTGTCCCTGACATCCAGCGAGACTGAACTTTGTCATGTTATTAAGCTGTCAGCAGTGCTGGGGCGTTATTTGGATTTCTGGTGGGAACTCCTTGCACATGCTTGGGGTGCTCTAGTGGGATTATATCAACACCATTGTAAAACACACACAAATGAGCTGTGCTGTAATTACCACATGAAGACCTCACTTGGCTGGGTTAATCAGCAGAGAATGGAAATACCAGATAAACACAAATGGCCCACCAGGATGTTTATTCCAGTGGCAACAATGCCATTGTTTCCTAGGAGACCAGCCTGATTCTGGGGCTCCTCCGGCAGCCAAACCACTGACTGCTCATCTGTGCCACGGAGGAGCAACATGGAGCTCTGCTCCACTCTCTGCAGCAGCACCTAACAGACCAGCAGGACCAGAGCTGGGAAGAGTAGAGGGACCACAGTATTTACAGGTATTACAAATATCTGTGATAGTTGATTAAAATAAAATAAAAAGAAAAGTTTTCTCTACGCCCTTGCACCAGTTCCACTCAAAAATCTGCTTTGCATGAGAGTCCTGTGCCCACCAGGTAGGACAGAGACTGCTTTCTGCCCACCCCTCCTCACGATACCCTCTGAAGTGGAAGGGGCAATTATGGCTTTATCAGTTCCAGCTGCCTGTCGGGAAGGGAAGGCTTGGGAAAAGCAGCTGTCTGGGATGGCTTGTCATGTTGGTCGCCATTCAACAAATCACATTTTAATGTACTTTTACGATTTGCTTCTTTGGGAGAGACACAACCTCAATTAAATTGACTGCACTTCCCAGTGCCACAAGTCACAGTGGCCAAGTGGGACCTTGGTGGCACCAACCACCCTGGGCAGTGCGGAGGGCAGAGATTGTCCTTCACAAACCCTCCTTCCCCTGCCCAGTACGCTGGTCTTGTTTTACCTACAGAGCCCCTGGGGGCTGTGACCGACACCATGGAGGTTGGTTTGCTAAGCAAATACGGAGCTGCTGGAAAATGTCCTTGTCCCAGCTGTTTGCTACAACTTCCACAACTCTGTCCATGGGTTTAGGGATTTCCTGAGCACTCTTTAACTCAGTGATGGTGTTTATCCAGAGTATTTTGCATGAGCAGTGAGAACCTGCCTGGCTCTGTCAGGAGGACATGGCAGAGCACTTGGTTAATCCCTTCCTCTGAAAAAACTGCAGGGAAGCATAAGGGATGGTGACAAATAATCAATGGGTAATGCCAGCAAGCTTTGAAAGAGGTTTTCCACACAGTCTGACATCCTGTCATAGTAATAGCAATAAAATAATGAAAATATATGACACTATATGCAAATAATATAGCAAGTTCTTGAAGCCACTTGCTACTCCCATGAATTTGCAATCCAAATGAAATAAAGATTTCATGCTGGAACCTCTATTTGCAGAGAGACAATTGTCCAGAGACATTCACTCATCACTCAAATGGTCAGGTTAATAGTTCATCTCCCAGACACCATATGAAGAACAGGACCATCAATCCCTTCCCATTCCTGGCTCACAGGAGGGTTTTCTCCTTCACAGAAAGGAAGGAGAGGGGAAAAGGTGGTGGCTGTGTAAAGAGAAACCTAGGGACAGTGAGTTAGGGAGACACAGTCAGAGCCAAAGAGAATGATGTTTCCTTAGGGCCTTTTTGCCATCTGCTGCTTCTCCAGGAAAAAAATGACCATGCTCTGACCATGCTCTGACCATTTTCAGACCATGCTCTGTAAACCTCCTCTCTGAGTCCCCAAGTGCTCCATTATTTCTGGGACCATGTAGGACACCAGACACTGAATAACCATGATAATCTCATTGCCATTTCTTCCTTCCTCCTGTTTGCCACATCTCCCTGTGCCATGTTCCCTTTTAGCTCTTGATCTCCCATCTCATGCAGAGGGTTGAGGTCCACCATACATTGGGGCTAAATAATGCAATTAATAAATAACACTGACCAAGAAGCCCTTATCCCTTCAGTGCCACCACCACTGCAGCAGTCTGTGGTGGTTTAGCCCCAGCCAGACACTGAGCGCTGCGCAGGCATTTGCTCAATCCCCCAGTGGGGTGGGGGGGGGAATTGGAAGGGTAAAAGTGAGAAAACTTGTGGTTAAGAAAAAGATAGATTCATTGGTAAAGAAAAACCCATGCACACAAACAAAACAAACCAAGGAATTCATTAACCAATTCCCATGGGCAGGCAGGTGTTCAGCCATCCCAGGAAAGCTGGCCTCCATCACATGTAACAGTGACTTGAGAAGAAAAATGCCGTCATTCCAAACATTCTGCCTTCCTTCTTTCTTCTGAAACAGGATGCCTTATGATCTGGGACATCCTTTGGGTCAGTTGGGGTCAGCTGTCCCAGCTGTGTCCCCTCACAACTCCTTGTGCACCCCCAGTCTCCTCACTGGTGGAGTAGGGTGAGGAGCAGAAAAGGCCTTGGCTACTGTGTAAGCCCTGCCCAGCAATAACAAAAACAACCCCGTGTTGTCAACGCTGTTTCCAGCACAAACCCAAAACACAGACCCATCCCAGCTACTGTGAAGCAAATTAACTTTATCTCAGCCCAAATCAATGCACAGCCAAAGGGAGGGACATCCCAGGTCTGCTCCTCTCCTGCTTTTATCCACTCTGTAACAATGCCAGGGAAGTCCTGATGTCTTCCTTGAGTGTGGTCCATCACCTGCAGAGACCTAGTCGGGCACATCTTGCTGCACAGGTGACTTGAGGTCCCAGGGGAACAGCTAAATGCTGTCATCACTTTCCAAACTTTGAATGCACAGCTCATAGATCTTGTGTGTGTGGCTCCCAGTTGAGATATCTTCTGAGCAGTGTGTATCCCAGATGAAAAATATTTTTCAGCCCAAAGGAAATTCCCACTAAAAAACGTAATCCTGTCAAAATTTTCCAAATAAAATTTCTGGTTTGGAAGCGCACTCAAAACCCCACCAAAACAGTTAATCTTCATTTACTAACCAGGATACCAAAGTTAAATATCTCGTTGAAATTCAGCATTTGGAAATTAAATTGCATTTTTAAGTGAAATAGCATCTCAAAAGGAATTGTTCCTTCCAGGGCACCAACGTAGGCTATGTTTGGTTGACAGTCGTCACTCGCTTGCTTTACTCATTTGCTGTCCTCTGGCATGTGGTGAACATCTTTTGTATCTCAGCAATAGTGTGGCCAGCAGGACCATGGAAGTGACTCAGTCCCTCTGTGCTGGGTAGTAGTGAGACCACACCTTGAATCCCGGGTTCAGTTTTGGGCCCCTCATGACAGGACAGACATTGAGGGGCTGGAGGATGTCCAGAGAAGGGAACGGAGCTGGGGAAGGGTCTGGAGCACAAGTCTGATGAGGAGCAGCTGAGGGAGCTGGGGAGGCTCAGCCTGGAGAAAAGGAGGCTCAGGGGGAACCCTCTCACTCTCTATAGCCACGTGAAAAGAGATTGTGGAGAGGTGGGTGTTGGTCTCTTTATCCAAATAACAAGCAAGAAGGTAAGGGGAAATGGAAAGTTGCTTCAGGGGCAGTTTGGATGTTAGGAAAATTTTCTTCACAGAAGGGGTTGTGAAACATTGGAACAGGCTGCCCAGAGTAGTGGTGGAGTAACCATTCCTGGAGGTATTTAAAAGATGTATAGATGTGGCATTTGGGGACATGGCTTAGTGGTGGCCTTGGCAGTGTTGGGTTAATGGCTGGACTTAACCTGAAAGGTCTTTTCTGACATAAATGCTTATTCTATGACTCTGTGGTAAATGATCACTGTTTTGGTCTCAGAGGGGTGGGCACAAGTAGCCCACAGCTTTGTTTTGCAGGTGATCAAAGCTGGCCAGATGCAGCTTGGATCACATCTTTTGTTTCTTTGACTGCCACCTGAAAGAATGCATGAGCACATAGTTATCCTTAAATCCATGACTAAAGTCAAGGGGGTTACATGGCCTGTTGATCTGGGATAGAGTTCAATATGTGCTTGAAGAGGTCCTCATTTGGTTGAGTGAATAGGAGCATTTCCACAGAACTTAGAGAGAGAGGTTCACATAAATAAAAAAAAAGCCAAGATCATGTAAAAGGTCAGTGTCACTGGACAGGGGTGACACAGCAAGAGAAGCTCCTTGAGATAACTTCATCCTCTGCACAGCACTGACCAGCACCTTCAGAAGTAGTTCCTTTAAAGTGCCCACAGCTGGGTGCTAAAAATTAGTGAAAAATAAATCATTAGGGAAATTTGAAACATAAAGATAGGTAGCCAACAGAATTTTGAATAATGAGGAGTCGTGGGGTGAGGAATTGTTCACTATGTAACCCATGTTTTCCTTGTGGTTTTATGAAATGTTTTAAGCAGGAAAATAAGAAAGTAAACACCTCTGCTCCCAGTATGGTTGAGAGTTGCATGTTTCATATCCTGCAGTACCAACATTTCTTGTTTGGTACTTGCTTTCTCTTTGCCATCAGTCAAGATCTGCTGCAGCCTCAGAAGGAAAGACATCGCATATTGTTTTCCTCATAGCTGCAAGACCAAAGGATTTCAGAGAAAATGTAGAGCTCACTTGTAAAAGAGGGTTAAAAGTGTTCCCCCACAAAGGAGAAAGTATTGTGACATTTGAAAAATTATTCTTCCTGGGACTCAAGGTTTTTACCAGTGATCTGCATCTGTAGCCTTTCCCAAAATACTCTGTCATCAAATGATTCAATGTCATCATCAAAGGATTTTTGGCTACTGACTTTCCTTTAATAATAGTTGAGAAGTTTAATGAAAGGAAAGGTCTGCATAGATTTCTTCCTAAATTGGATGAAATCCTGCCTTTTTTCTTTTTTCTTTTTCTTTTTGGTAATATTTCTGCTCAGAGAAAATTATAGCCTCTGGTGCCAGTGATGTGCTCTGTATGTTTTGTTTATTACAGCGGTTTTAACTGGAACCATGGGTGAGGGAGTATCATTATAAAATTCTTGATACCCCTCATATATTTGTACAAACATAGTTGTGGGCACTGAAGGCAGTGGTGGAGATGCCAGTTTCAAAGCATTCTCTCCTTGTTTTAAAAATGTGGTGCATGCCCACATGCTCTCTAGGCAGGGAGAAACCCAGGTCCTGGTTCAGACCGGACGTCTGACCCCGCGTGTCCAACCCCACCTGGGGTGAAGCTGGGTTTCTGCAGCTGCCTCTCCAGCTGAGCCATGGCTCGGTGGTGGTACCCAGTGGTCAACCCCTTCCTGGTGTTTGCCATCAGGAGCATCCCGAGGAGCTGTGTGGCTTCTCACAGAAGGGCAGCTTGGAGTGGTACGAACCCAGAGTTGCTGCAGTTTGTAGTAAAAAGCTCCTGGCCGTGTACGTTACACACATGCAGTGGTTGAGAGGAACAGGTGGCTACCCAACTTTGTGAATAGCAGCTGTTGGGTCCCAGAGAGCTGAAAATTCATGCCATGTCTGCAGTACCAGTGAATATGAGCTCTGAAAAAAAAGGCCTGCTGGTCCTTTCTTTGCAATTCTCTGTATTCTTTATTTGCTACTTTCTACCACTGAATTGCTTCTGACTCTCTGTAGGACTTCAAGAGGTGACAGCTGTGGAGGAGGTAAACAAGAAATTGTTTGAAATGCAAGGGCTTGGATTTTCTAAAGATCCAGGAGCTGGATTTCTTGCCATTTGGTGTCTATAGTCTCAGACAGATTTTCCAGTTAATTCAGCCAGCAGCACTGGATGTCTCCCACCAGGACACTGGTATCCCACTCTGCAAAAATCTTCAATCACAAAGATGTTAAACTGTCTTAGAAACCTGGCACCTGTGAATCACAGGTCTGCTAATTTATTTGTATTACTTTGTTATCAAGCCCTGGAACAGCCTGGCCAGGGAAGTGGTGGAGTCACCAGCCCTGAAGGGGTTTAAAAGACATGGTGCAGTGCTGATAGACATGGTTTGGCAGTGCTGGGTTAATGGCTGGGTTTGATGATCTTAGAGGTTTTCTCCAACCTAAATGATTCTATGAGTCATGAGGATCACTTAGTTAATGGAGATGCAGAGCAGGAGGGAACTGAGATTTTTATTTCTCTTTAGGAACTGCCATATCAGTAAGGGCTGTGTGTGGCCTCTGCAGAGCCCTGTGACCCTGTCAAGATGAGGGCTCACACCACAACCTTGGGGTGGGCTTGTCCTCATCTAACATTGGCTACCTCAGACCAAGGTGTCTCTGCCATCAGTGATGTGAGAGGAGGACCCCCTGTTGCCTTTCCGGTTGTAGACACATCCCTCTAGGATGGGAGGAACACTGTTCTTTTCCAGAGGACCATCTCAGACCATGCATTTAGCTTTATGATGGATGAAGTCAAGTGAGAACTATCTCATGTGCATGCAAATGGGACTAGGGGTGGCCTGAACTGAAGCACTGGGCTTGCACACTGCTGGATTGGGCAGTCAGCAGCTGTTACAACCAACCCCCAGGAATATCTGTACTTCCACTCACTGAAACACCCCTCTGAAGGGGACAAATTCTGCTCCAGCCCCCCAAAAGCTCCTCTCATTGCAGTGCCACAGGCCAGTGACTAGGATACAACTGAGAACACATTTGTCCCTCCAGTGGCAGAGGCAGCTGCCAGCAAAATGTGATGAGTAGGAGGCAAACCAGGCAGGAGCCATAGACATCCCCCACTGGAGCCAAGGGAAAAGCTCATATTGATATCTCTACAAATCAGGGCTGAGCCAGATGAAAGCTGTGAAGAGACAGACCTGTGTGCTGTGAGGTTGTGTTGGTCTACAACCAAGGAGGGGAATACTCTGTAGTCTACAAGACCCTCCTGGGCAGCACCAAGACAAATTTTTCTTTCATCAGCACAACTGGGATTAATATGGACTAGTTCTAGTGCAAAAAAAGAAAATAAATTCGCTCTGTACATTTTCTCTTTTCTCTTCTTCTCCCACACCCTGAATATGCATTGAGTCCTGAGATCTGTACTGCAGAAATGACAACTTATGGTGCACATGCTGGGAGTGTTTGGGAAGTGTTCATATGGCAGGGTCATCTGATACAAAGAGGAGATGGGGAGATGGAACAAAACTCTCATGAAAGGCAGGAAATCAATAAAAGATTGGTCACTCAACCCTGGGATAAATATGGAACAAATTAGTGAGTAAATACCTTGTTGACTCCAGGCATTCTGTTAGGAGGGATTCTGAAAGCAAAATGTGGATGGAGACCACAGTGTCTTGGGAAGCAATAGCGGGTTTAGTTGCTTTGGTTGATCCATATTCTTATGTTGCTGCTGCTATTGTTTTTGGGGCTTTTTTTTTTTTTNGAGAGACACAGTGTCTTCACCTATGTTTACAGATTAAACAGTGCCAAGGAGCATTTCATGTGCAGCCCCTTGGTTGTCTCTGCTGTTAAATTGCCTAAATTTCCCCTAACGTGCTTCTGGCCTGATCCCAGCAGGGCCCAGTTGTGAGCTGGAAGCTATCAGAGCTCAAACTGTTCCCAGTTGCAGTTCAGATGCAGCTTGCCACTTTTGGGGAGTATTTAGCAGTGTGGGCATGGACATCCAGGAAAGCATTGCTAGCATGTTTATGTACTAGCATAGGTGCAGTAGGTGTGTTTGTGTTCAAAATACAGTAAAATATTTAACCATATATCCATCACAAACAACTACTGGCAGATTTCTGTAGGTAGTGGGGTGGGAATCCATGGTAAGTACCAGGGTCCCGTCCCACAGTCCTGCACCTTCCCTTGGGTGGCTCCACTGCATGTCCAGTTTCCATGTGAAACGCTGTAAAATGGCAGGAAATGGCAAATTTCCTCACTTTTTTTGTTGGATATATTTTTTGTCACTTTAATAAGCTGAATTAGCTGAGCAAAAACTCAGCAAAGAAGGCCTGGGACAAGAGTTACAAGGCTGGGGCTAAGAGAGAAGGCAGGAATCCAGCACAGGAGGGATTGCCAAGGGTCTCAGTGGGACTTGAGCCTGGGCCATCAATATCCCTTTGATGCTGGTGAGATCCCACAGACAAGCTTACACACCTTCCTCACCTGGGACTCTCCATCTGAGAGGCTCTTTTTGTTGTGTTTTGGCTCTTTTCTTCCCTCTCACAACTTATATAATATTCCCATCCCCATTCTGTTCTCTGTTGTGTCTCTTTTCCCATGTTTTCACAGGGAACACGTGTATTCCATGAATGTTCAGTCTTGCACATGTGTTGCTCATGCCAAGAATGAGCCATTTGGTATCAGGAACAGTCATTTATGGGGCAGGGAGTAGTTAAAAGATATTAGTAGTAAATCCTGGCATTTGGCAGTGAGTGTTCAAAATTGCATATAATTCATAGCAACAGCCTCAGACTCACCCATGTGAAGAAACCAAGTTTTCGTACAATACAAAACCCCCTGTTCTGAGGTTGCATCCTATTTATTTTAAGGGATTTTCTGTTCCAAAAGTCCAATTATATAAAAAAACAAAGGTAGGAAAAATGCCTATTTTCCACTGTCTCGTAGCCATTTCTTATCACAATAAGGATAGGGAAAGATAAGTACTTTCCATGAGAAGTGACCAAGTTGATGAAAAAATACTGGAAAGGGGAAAACAAAGTAAGTCAACCCAACACATAGGCCTTATTCAACAAAAAACTAGGAATGAACAAAACCAGGAAAATTACCATAAACTTTAAAAAAATCTATAAAAAGATGGTTAAAAATCAAAGGGAAAAGAAAAAAAAAAATTTCTCAATTCCCTTTCAAACAGCCCCCAGTCCACTATTTTGAAGAGTTTTAGTTCTTTGGGGCATTCTTGAAAATTCAAATAAGATTTACATGCATGTATATGAATGTTGAATATTGTTTCTGTTTTAGAATTTGCTAAATAAACAGAGCTGGTTAATTTTACTGTACTACCTTGTGTTGATAATACTTCAGGATATATTAATGCTTAAGAATAAGGGACCTGAGGCATAGAGAAACATTAATAAAACAAGTACTTAAATACAGAATATCTTGACTGTATCTCCAGCTTCTTCACTGATGAAATATCCATGGGACAATATCACCTACTTAAATTTACATAGTGTTTAAGGAAACATCTTGTAAAGGAAAGTAGATGGAAAGTCACTGTTCTCCTCTTGTGCACTCGAGGTAAGTATTTGACTCCTGGCAGAAGCTGAACAAGTTTAAGTAAATGAATACAACTGTGCACAGTGGGAACAGCACGGCAGTTAATTCATTTCCATAACCCATGTGGTGTTGTCACTTATGGATTCAGTTGAAAGAGGTATTTTTCTTTGCCCAAGACTTAACAAAAAATGAATATTCTTCTAAAAAATTTCAAAAATTTTGAAATGTGGACAATGTCAGTCCAAACGTGGACTTAGGGGGACTCAGTCACTTAGGGGAATTTGATCACTTAGGAAGCTCAAAATATCATTCAGAGTCTTTTACTGTCACTTCATGGATCTTGCTC
Organism: Dicrurus megarhynchus; assembly: GCA_013399195.1. NCBI lineage: Eukaryota > Metazoa > Chordata > Aves > Passeriformes > Dicruridae > Dicrurus > Dicrurus megarhynchus. The sequence goes on along the minus strand of VXAD01009841.1, from coordinate 66,711 downwards.
TACCCAGGAGGTCCTACCTTTTTCCTATCCTTCTTGATAGTTCCCTTCACACCAGCCACTTGCCTATTTTTTTTATGAAATAAATGCTTTTAATGAGCTTAATGCCTTTGTGATATGGATATGTGACATGGATGGGGTGATAGGTTGTGCATTCTGATTTTGTGTGTGCGTGAGGGGAAAAAAGAACCATGAATTGATGTTCAGCTTGAACATCAATAGATGTTAAAGATGAGGTAGCAGGGACACCTTCCACTATCCCAGGTTGCTCCAAGCCCTGTCCAACCTGGCCTTGAACACTTCCAGGGAAGAGGCAGCCACAGCTTCTCTGAGCAACCTGTGGCAGGGCCTCACCACCCTCACAGTAAAGAACATCTTCCTAATATCTAATCTAAATATTTTTCTTTTAGTTTAAAGCCATTGCCCCTTGTCCTCTCACTATCTTTCCAATTAAAAAACCACTCACCCTCTTTTTTCAGGCTCCCTCTGAGGACAGAAAAGCTCCAATGGGATCTCCCCATAGCCTTTGCTTCTCTGTGTTGAGCACACACAGGAGGGAAGAGTATGGTCCATCCCCACCCAACCTACTTTCAGTGGTTCCATATTCACACCTCTCAAAAAAGCGTGGAATTAAAAGTTTTGGAAGCACGTTGTCTGCAGAGAGCGCGCGGTGCTCTACAGTGCCCAGCGCCTGTGGTTCTGGCACCAGAGGAGCTGACTGCTGCACTTTCACCAGCAGATCACTTAAGGCAATGGAGAATTCAATTCAGGGAGAATTCAGGGAAATTGCTTTTTTAATAACAGGGCAGGAGTTTTCACCCACCTCTTTCACCCTAGCCTGAGTGCTGCAGAGAGTAGTTATCTGTATGAATTGGCTTCCTCAGCCAGTCTGAGTCATTTTTCTGAGTCTTAAGTTTTAAGGGATTCTTTGTGGCTACACATTGACTCTGGTTTCATCCCTGGCATCCCTACAGGAAACTCAGTTGCACAGTTTTGGTGTCAGACTCAGCAAAACAGCTCTAGACTGAGTGGGAAGAGTCGGACCCTCTGGGAGAACAGAGACAGCAAGAAGAGGCAGGGTGAGGAGAGGCTGCCCCGCTGCCCTTGTTATTCTAGTTCTGTGGATAACCAGAAGGTTATGGCCTTCAGCACTTCTGCCAGTCAGAGCTATTTTTGATTAAATATAAAGCCAGGAAGTTTTTAATATGGGCAAACCAATAATGGGTTGTGTCACTGGCAAGTTCTAAAAATTATAATGCTGAGTCTTTGTTAAAAGACAGAACAATTTGCCTGTACTTTTCTTTCTTTTCTTTTTAAAAAAAAATCTTATATTTTGTTGTTTGAGATTCATTCATGGGTTAAAATATTAAAAAGTACCTTTCTTGATAAACACATTACCTATAAACTTGTGTAGAAGTTGACAACCTGTTCTGGGACACTAATACAACTCCGACTTTTATGCATAAACTGAGTATGGTCAGCAATATGTTCCACACTAAGTGACATTGTCCTGTTATTACAGTGTGTTTATATCTGGCTGTGTGCTCCAAAAACTCCACAAGAAATCAGAATATATGTGGTAGTGATCAGTGATCAAATATGAATTAGCTGGAAGATGTGTAAGGAATCAGCTCAATAGAAAGAAATATTGAATGCAATGAGAAAAATTATGTGTTTGGCTGGAAGGAGGTTACTAGATCAGTTTTTTTTCAAGAATTGTGCTTGTCACTAAGCATTTCTTAAGAATGAACACATTTAATATGGTCATTGGTCATTTTAGCTCAAAAGGCTGTTGATCTCCCAGTCTTCTCTTGTGAGACTCCACCTGGAGTGCTGCAACCGGCTCTGGGGCCCTCAATACAAGAGGGACGTGGACCTCATGGGATGAGTCCAGAAGAAGCCACTAGGCTGATCACAGGGCTGGAGCACCTTTTCTGTGAAGACAAGCTGGCAGACTTGGGGCTGTTCAGCCTGGAGAAGGGAAGGCTCCAAAGAGACCTTAGAGCCTCTTCCAGTACCTAAAGGAGCCTACAAAAGAGCTGGAGAGGGACTTTTCACAAGGGCATGGAGTGATAGGATAAAGGGGAACGGCTTTATCCTGAAGAAGGGTATGTTTAAATTAGATATTAGGAAGAAATTCTGAGGGTGGTGAGGATCTGGAACAGGTTCCCAGGCAGGCTGTAAATGCCCCATCCCTGGATGTGTTTAAAGCCAGGTTGGATGGGGCTTTGGACAACCTGGTCTAGTGGAAGGTGTCCCTGCCCGTGGCAGGCGCTCAGAACTGAATGGTGTCTAAGTTCTCTTCCAGCCCAAATCCTTCTATGATTCCATGATTCTATGTTTTGCCGATGTCACAAAGAGAAGGGTTACCATGCAGGGAGATCTGGTGTCCTGAGGGTGAGAAAAGCAGAAATAGTGTGATTTCCAGCAGAGAAAAATACAAGGATTTCACTTCAGAATTATAATGAGATTTTTTGCTTTAATATCAGAGTCATCACCTGGAAGCAACTGAGATGTGGAAGGCGTTAGTTTATTAGCTGATAGCACATTTATCTGGAGCCACCAATGCAATGGAATCAGAGTAGCACAAAAGTCTTCCCAAAATGGAACATGTCCCCAGCAAGGAAGATGTTTACCACTGTTGGAAAAGATCTGCAACATTGCCTAATTCCTGGGTCCCTGTTGTTATGTGATCAAGCCTGAGCAAACCAGTCCTGTGAGATCAGACTCAGGGGTTTCACTAAATGGACCTGGTTGGGGTGCAAACAAAGCCTCACCACATTTGCACAAAACCTTCTCCAAGCCAAATTGGCTTTCACCTGGCATATAATTGGATCTGAAGTACCTCCTGTAGAGCTGTGAAAACAAATCTCCTTGTAGGCTCCTCTCCATTAACACCTGGAGATATGGCAGCACCTTTCCAGTGCTGGTGCCATGCAGCTGCCCAGGTCCATGTGCCAGCAGCCTCTTCTGAAATATCTGATACCAGTCACACTCTGAGATGAGGCCATGGTAAGATGAGCAGCTGTTTCCAGTTTGGCAGCCTGGCAATTCTTGTTTCCCTGGGAACTGGCAACTGCCCACATACGCTGAGCCACTGTGTAAGAATCCATAATTAATGTCACATTTGCTCTACCATCAGTCTAGACACATTTGTCTAAACTATTGTTTTTAGAAAAGAAACAAAAATATAAAAAATGTCAATCCCCAACAGACAGAGAGTAGAGAGTAAATAAAGCCTGGCAGGCTCTTTCGCCTTTGATCACTTTTGCTACATTCCTTGTTGTCTTTTGAAAGAGTCTGGCACAGATTTGAAAAAGTGATTTCCTTTATCCTTTTTGACTTTACAGTTGCCCTGCATTAGTTGGCATCACATAACAGAAATGCTGTTGGAGTTAAATAAAGTAGACACCATGTTCAAGGTTTAAGAGAGCTGTGTTGTATATTATTTGGGCACCTTTTGCTGTTGTGTTTCCACATTTTCCTCAGCCTAAAAATGTCCAGAAATGTTCGGAAATAGCTTCAGTTATCTCTGAAGTTTAGTCATTTGTGAAGTGTTATACTGAAGGAATAATATTACAGAGGCTTTTGGTTCAGAAGTATATCATTAAACATCCAGATGAAAGCACAGGAAAAAATTCAATTATAGGATCCTGATTTGATATCTTGCTTTATAGCACGTTATGATTTGTTCTCTAAAAATGCCTGTAAAGATCACCATATAGTTTCTTAATACATGATGCTGTTTTCTAATAAAAAAGAGNCCCACCCCCCCTTTCCCCATCCCCCCTCTCTCATCTCATTGAATTTCAGTCCTCTAAAGCTGTGTGGATGGCTTAAATCACTCAAGTAGGTTTCCTTGCAATTTAGTGAGTATGATATCTTACCTGTTACTTTACAGTTGCCTCTTAGGGTGGAATAAGTAACACTACTCTCCATCTCTTACATAGGGAACACAGTAAAGTTACTTAGATGCCACCTTAATTTATAATTTCAGGTGTCTACATATCCACCAGTGAATTACTTGTCTTGATTCCCACTATAGTCAAAACCTTATTGCTCTGGTTAGTGGAACCTTGGGCAAAGAACATCTGACCCGATGTGGGTGTCTACAGCCAGATGAACCTCACTGACTGCTGGGATGAAACCTCCAATGACTAAAACACGGGTCAGATGCCCAGCACACGTCTAAATGTGTCCTGAAAGCACTTTGGACATGATTCATCCCACCCTTCAAGCCTAACTGTGGTACTGATCTGTCACTCTGGAGCAATGGCTCCTCTTGCTGTTTTAGCTGTTTGCCAAACGTTATGTGATCTGCAAAAGTTGCCTGCAGTGAATTTCTTTCTTGAGATGGATGAGTTAGAATGACCTCAAACACATTCTTTAGATATCCTATCTACCTATTTATAGCATTTCAAAGCTCTTATCAACATGATATCACCGCAAAAGCCTTTTAACTGGAGACAGAGAAGAGCTGCCTTTTGGGTTGAATGCATCCAAGCATTTATGCCACCCTCATTCACATAGTTTCTGAGCATTTAACAAAAGGATGCCAACAGTCTGTATATTTACTGTCTCCAAGTTTTGTCTCCTCTGACAAGAAATACAGCTCTAGAAAGCTGTCCACACAGCTCTCATAACCATACTCCTGTAAATACACGGTAGAATTATTATTGGATTAAAGAGAAGGATATACCAACATCTAGTGTCTTGCAAAAACCTGTCTTGAAGTGACAATAAGGCAAATAATGTAAAATTAGGGGGAAATCTGTCATAAGAAAAGGTTGTGCCTGTTTTTCATGGCCAATTATTTTTATTTTGCTACGTGATGAAAGCCTTTCTATATTTCTGTCTGAGTGAAGGGAGTTTAGAAAATAAAATGTTATAAGAGAAATTTTAATAACTGTCGAGGTGAAGGAAGAAAAGTCAGAAGAGTGAGTGAATGGCAAGAAGCAGTGTGCAGAGGTAACATGTTCCTGATTCAAATAGTCTAGACCACACCTAAAGAGGGGGTCAGTTGGAATAAATTAATTTTTCCCTATTAAAGTAGATATTTTCATGGAAGCAATGATTCAGTTCTGTTCATAATTTATATTTTGACTGAAGAGCTCAGATTTCTTTAGACTCAAAGTCTGTTTGTAGATTTTTGAGGCATTTTTTTGGGGTAAAACACCCTCAGTGTGGGTGCAGTATCAAATAACTGTTGCAAGTGTTTGACATCCCTTTTACACCATCTTTCCAAAAGCAGAGCTCAGAGAGTGTGCTGAAAGGCCAGGGCCTATCTTCTAAATCTCAGTACAACAAAAACCTACAGCTGTACACAACTTTCATCCTGGAATTTAAACATCTCCCCACTCTTCTACCTCATGCAGACACATGTGCTCTGGACTCCAGTTCCCTTTCCCTGAGTGAACATCGGCAATCAAACAATGACCTGCAAGGAATGAGACACACAATTAGCAGTGAAATACAAAACAGCTGGTGCAGCTGAATAGCTGTTATTCTGAGCACATGAACCTGAAAAGATACTGTTTATCTTATAAGACAAACAAAATTTTCCTTCTGCTTGATCTCGGAGACCATCTACCATCGGGAGCTGTCCATTTTCATTTAGTCTTTCTGATGCCAGGGCCAACTGTGCAGGGTTATAAACAAAGAGCAGAAAGTATCACTTTCCTTGTTAATTTGACAGTAAACAGTACTAATTTGACCGTGCAGCTGTTTATTGATACCGCCTCCCCAACAATTTAATATACAAAACAGTAGCCAGTGTGCTGAGACTGCACATAATGTTCAAGGGGCCAGAATGGGCACAATCTCTTGCTGTAAAGCAGACATCAGGAGGGACTCCCATTTGTGCATTTGACCTTGTGGCAGGGAAGGCCATGGAAATCAAAGAATCATGGAATCACAGAATGGTTTGTGTTGGAGGTGACTTTAAGATCACCTTGTTCCAATCCCCTGCCGTGGTCAGGTCATTTTCCACTAGACCACGTTGCTCCAAGCCCTGTCCAACCTGGCCTTGGACATTTCCATGGATGGGGCAGCCACAGCTTCTCTGGGCAACAAATGTAAAAAAATGCATTACTGGGAACAAGATGAGCAATTTTTTCTTCAGATTGTGATGGTGTTTCCAGAAGCATTTCTTATTAGTCTCTGATTTCTGTGAGGTCAACGGGAACACTACCATCTACTGCTGTAGCATCTGCTCAACTTGCTTGCAGTGTCATGACACTGAAAATAGGTCTTAAATGTTTGTTTATAAGACATTCTTAGTATTAAGAGATGAAATGCTGTATTACATTAAATAGTAACTGGTGACATCTACAAATAGTAATATCGTCATGCCTTTTTCTTTCCCCAGCCAAACTTATGTCCCACCTTTTTTCATTCATGCTTGTGGTTTTGACCTGCAGCTGCCAAATGCTGAGAGAGATCATCAGCTTCTCCAGGGACAGGAAGGGAGAAATTCCACAGCAATGCCATCTTACTGGTTTTATTTCTCAAGAATAGTCTAGACATGGCTTTTATTTGTGTGACGCACTGCCAGGGTATAAAGTGTCCTGCTGAAAAGCTGATGTCCCCATCCAGAGAATACTGAACCTACACAAGCCTAAGTAAACAACATCAGCCGTCATATTTGAGAGGCAAGTATAGCAAAAACGAAGTTAAGATTTTTTCTTGCTCCATTCGCATGATTTTTAATAAGAGCTTCTCTCTTTTGCCTTTTGTTATTCCTATTTTTTTAATGCTTCCTGGGAGTGATGACTGATGCTCTATCGGCTTTTTGGATGAAGGATTGTTTTAAAGATTGTAGTGAATGTTTGGAAGAATTCATACTACTTGATTATGCCAAGTTTTGATTGGATCACTCTGACTTGGCAGAGATGGTGATATCAGCTTTGATTTTTATTTTAAATCACTGTTACCCAATTTTCAAATTCAACAGTGTATGAATTAAAAATACATGTATGGTTTTCATTGGGCTGAAAGGGAATTTAAGTGTATATAAAATATTCTTATGTGCATTGGCAATCCTAGGTGTAGCAGAGAGAGATGAAAACTGCTTGCCACCAAATACACAGAAATCAGAGGAAGAGTATGGGCGTACCAGCAGAAATACTGTGCTCCACTTGCTTTGAGGTTTTACAAAGAAATTGAATTTTAAAAAAAGTGTTTAGTGTCCATATATTCCTCCTAGGATATAAATAAAGATCTCAGTATTTGATATTACATGCTGACACTCTTTTTGACTCTCACTGCATGCAAAATCAGGAGCTGCACATATCCGTGGTGCTCAAAGCTGCCTCATGACAGGTAGCTGCTGAGATGTTCCTGGGTTCTGTTGGGTCAGGATATTAAAATGTCACCTCTTGTGACATAGCTGGGCAGAACTGCCAGTTCTGAGGCTGGTGGAATGTTTGCAAACAAGTGGGGATGAACCTTGCACTATACACACCTTGGGCACAGTTTCAATAGTGCTGTAAAATCTACAAGTGCTGCTGGGAATTGTTTTTCCATGTGGGCCTGAAAAATGTCTTCTTTTCACTGAGCTCAAGCAAGCTTAGCTTAGCTGGGAAATGTGCTTCCTTCCTCTTCTGGGGTTTGAGTGGTACCAATAGCAGCCATACTCAGTAAAGAATCCTGTGTCCAACATATCCTGAACTGGCATGGACTCATAGAATCATGGAATCACAGAATGGTTTGGGTTGGAAGAGACCTTAAAGATCGTCTCTTTCCAACCCTCCTGCCATGGACAGGGACACCTTCCACTCGACCAGGTTTCTCCAAGCTACATCCAACCTGGCCTTGAACACTTCCATAGCTTCTCTGGGCAACCTGTGCCAGGGCCTCACCACCCTCATAAAAATAATTTCTACTTAATATCCATTCAAACCCTGCCCTCTTTCTGTTTAAAGCCATTCCCCCTTGTCCTATCACTACCTATCCTTGTAAAAAGTTCCTCTCAGACTTTCACTTGGCACCACCAAGTTAATTTTGTGGTTTTGTGTTTTCCCTATATGATACCACAACTTCAACAAGGGAGCTATGTCTGAAAGGCAGAAAGTGGCCTACAGCCACAAGCTTGCTCCAGTGCTGCTGACTTGCTCTTTCATATCACTTTGTGTGTCGTTTTGCATCTGCTGGGCTGAGGTAAGGGGCAGTACCAGAAAAGCCAAAGAGTGGCTGTAGGTGGTCTGGTGGTAAATCTAAATAAATCACTTGTGGACGACAATTAATAAAAGCCAGCCTGAAAGAGTGGTACAGCACTTCTCTAAGGCAGTTGCAGAGCAGCCCTTGCACATCCCTTTCCCCTCGTTTTTCTTCTGTGTACATTGGCCCCTCTGTTGGCTCCAGACATGAAGACCAGTGCTTGCACTTGGTGAACCTGGCTTGGGTTTGCTCTCTCTCCAAGTTTTCATAGAAGCCAAGGCCTCTTGAAGGTCTTAAAGATCTTTGCAAATGATAAATGACATGGTTTGTTTCAGTATTTTTTGTCTTGAGCCCAGAACACAGTTTGCAGGTTTCTTGAGTTCCTGTAGATGGCAACTGCAAGACAGTTGTCCTCGGCTCTAAAATAACATCTAAATGGTGAGATTTAAGCTCAGGGAGCCAGAAACAGGAAGGGTCCTTCCAATTGAAACTAATTGGATCCATGCTCCGATATCCGTGCCTGTTTCCAAAAGGGTATAATGATTCCAGCCAGACTGTTTGCTCAGTGTCAGTCTGAATTTAACTTTATGCTACTTCGCTTTATTTTAATTTGACATTATTTTCATGTTTATTTTACCTAATAAGTGAATCATTTAACTATAAAAGACTCATTTTGGAGGGTTAAGGGTGGAATCTGGAATGGGTGAAGCTTGGAATAACCACTGACCTGCTCGATTATGCTGGAGCAGGGCATGAGCAATGATGTCACATCAGGGAGGCAAGCCAGACACGTAGGGGTGAGCAGGCCTGCCATTCTCTCTTCCTCATCATTGGAAATGTCAGTAGACTTGCTTGAAGGACAGATATGGATGAGTTTGTGATAAAGACACACTGAACTCTCCACCAATCAGAACACATTGATGTTATTGTTGAATTTTACTTTGACGAATGGATTCTAAGAGAAAACTAATGGCATTTGTACCACAAAAATACCGTTTCACTCAATCTGCAACATCATGATACAAATGAAATATGAGGGGTACACAGTATGTGATTCAAAAACTGTGCTGTGAAACCGGGAAACTGTTTTTGAAAACTGGGCTCTTTCGTAATTTCTCAGTCTATCTTCCAATATAAATTGTCAGTTCTCTAACAGTGAATTGAGCTATTCCTGATTTATGCTGTTCTGAAGGTATAATTTAGTAAAAGATACATTCATGTCTCATGACTCAGAGGGAATTGTTTCCTTTGTTCTCACTTGAGATGGGATTTATCTTGTATAACTTTAGAAAACTACACTGAGGATGCTCACCCAAGCATCTATTATAAGCACAGGAAAGAAATAGGATCCCTTGGGGATTGCTTAATCTAGTCTGGTTTTGTTATCTATACCTGGAAGAGATACATCATGGGTTTAAAATGCATCTCCCCCTGCAAGAGCTGAGGTGGTTCTGCTGGGAGAAGAGAAGGCTCCAACTTATTGTGGCCTTTCAATATCTAAAGAGGGCTAATAAGAATAATGGAGAAGGACTTTTTACCAGTGCCTGTAGTGTGTCACTACAAGGGTCAATGGTTTTAAACTGAAAGGAGAGAGACTTAGATTGGACATAAGGAAGAGCTTTTTTGTGATGAAGGTGATGAGACCCTGCGTTGGTCTGGATGATTTGAAGGTCTTTACCAACCCAAACCACTCCATGGTTCTATGGCTCTGTGACTATAGAGTCCCGAGTGACTACTTCTATACAGAAGAGTATACCTGTAGTCATATGAATTTGGTTCTAGTGGTCTAAAACTGAAAATTTGGAAATATTGTGGTCTGACCCACATCTTGCCTGGACAAATCATAACTTTAATGCAACTACCTGTATTTTCTGGAAAAGCATCAATTGCTGGTATGGAGATCTTCTGCATTGTTTGAACTATTTATTTCTAGAGCTATACTTCCATTTGTACCTGCCAAAACATCTCTTGTTTGACTGGGAGGAGGTTACTGACTGATTCAATTCACTTGGTTATGAGGCTTAGTCTTCATTTATTATTTAGCCACCTGGAAAACTTTGTGCAATCTGAAAACTTTATGAACAGAAATATTTATACTTGTTCTCAATGATCAAAGCAATGGATGACATGACACAATACCAATTCCTGTAGGAGCCCAGCGGGGGTACCATATTAAAAACTAATTTCCTGTTGACAGTCCTATTTCTGAGATCTCTTAGCTAATTATTTCTCAATTCATTTTACTTATGTGCTGTTGAGACTGTGCAAAGTTCATGGTTGCAGAAGAATGACGATGCAGTCAACTGACCTTGCAAAAGCCTATGTACCTCATATATCTCAGAAGATATTTTTATAGACCAAACGTCTTGGTTCAAAATAGAATCAGGTTCATTTGAACTTACTGAGTGGCCCTAATTGCACATTATTTCGAAATTCTTTGCTTATTGAATCACTTTTCTACATTCCTTTAATTTTGCCATGAATTAAGTCACATCAGTCAGCTACCTGTATTGTCTCACTTTTCTGTCTTGGAAAACTTGCACATGAACTTTGATCTTCTGGAATTCTGAGCTTCTATGGTTATTAAAAATAAGTATGAACCCACCAAAACCTCTCTCAGGTAGTTTTTAGCTGCAAATGAATCAAATTGTTAATTTCTCAGATTGCCAGAGCGTGTTCCTTGAAGGCAGTTAGGCTGGAATCCAAACTCTCTTCCCACCTACAAATGACAGGCACCTGAGCCCAAGGAGAACCTCTGTATATGAGTCTCATGCAAGCCTTGGCTGAAACACGTGACTACACAGGAGTTGCTGTTAACAGTATGCAACACTTCTTATACTGAAAAGAAGTTGATGCAAGATCAATGTGTTTGAGGAATGACTGACCACGAGATTGAACTCCTGGAAAAAAGACTGCACAAAAAGACCAAGTAACTGGTGTGCAAAAATCCATATCCTGACCATCTTTTTCCTGTTGTCCTTACCTCTGAAGCGCTGCATACTGAAATCCTTTTGTGGGCCAAGTAGCAGAAGGGCAAGTTCTGCCCTCATTAATACCAATTCAAGCCCACAGAAGCCATTAGGATTGGAACACTCCCACTGGCTGCTACTTTTAGCCCAATGCTGATGCTTTTGTGCTTATGCAAAACCTCATTGATGAGATTTGGGATAACCAAAACCAAATGTGACTGATTTAAGAGAATGATGGTGTTGTGGTCAAGGCACTGGAGTTGGGTATATGAGACATAAATTCAATTTCTGATCATCTCATGGTTTTGCTGTTTGATCATGGATAAGTAGCACTGTAAGAGTAACACAGTAATGGCTGCTACACAGGGGGCTTGGTTAGCTCTGGATCATATTTTAATTGAGATAATGAGGATCTAAAACAGTTAATTTCATTTCACAAGTGTTACCGACTTGAGAGAGAATTTCTTTGCACTGAAAAGGAGTTACTCAACGGACAAAGAGGTAAAGAATAGAAAGTATTAGAGCACAAGTCTTGTCAGTACATGATACCTGAGTAATAAAGACTTGATGCATGTTTAGTCATTCATAAAACATCTTTCTTGCAAACATTTTTTTGCACTGTTCTTCCATGTTAATAGAAATACACTATCTTAAGGCAAAAAAAAAAAAAAGAAATTTTGCTACAAGATTCATTCTGTTGAACTGGAAAACAACCATGTAATTTTCTTGTTATTAAGCAACGTTATTTTCTTATTGACAGGGAAATAAGGCTTTGTGCAATTGTACAACCTGTATCAAATAAACTGAGTTAGGCAGACTTGTCTAAAGTTGTCTTGGGCTCTCACCCTCTCTCCACCACAGCAATCTGATCCTGCAAAATTTCACAATGAGTTTTTGGCAGTTGTTCCCCTAAGGTCCATGACTCTTCCGATAAAATCCTAGGCACTGATCAGAAAAAAACCCTTCAAAGCTAGAGAGAGCGCATTATTACAGTGGTTGACATAATGTCATCTAGAGGAAGACATTACCACTCAAAATTAACCATGGCCATGTGGTGAGCACTGTGGCTTCTCCTGACTTCAAAGCTCAACATGGTAGTTAACAGATGACAATACCCACTTCCTTGGGCCTTACTGAATTTACTTACTGGGCTTCTTGAAAATTATCTTCCCTACCACATGAGTGACCAAAAAGTAAACCTCCACAGAAACAAAAAGTCATTAGCATCTCTACAATGGAGTCAAATGTGCCCATGTTTATACAGGGCTTTGATGTGTGTGAACAAGTGCTGACTCTAGATTTTGTAAATTTGGTATAATGTGTCCCTAAATATTTTTAATGAAGTTTTTGGACACAGTGAGGACATGAAATCTGAGATTAGATATTTTGCAGGTCAAAAGCATACCTCTGCTTGTGCTAGTCCACATATTTAGGCACTTTTATCTATTTGTCTGTCTGTCTTGCTGTTCTTCAGTCTGTTCGTCCAGAGAATTGTTAAATTAAGCCCACATGCTTAATTTGACTCCTGCTATTTTTCTGCTCTGTGTTGAGCAGCTGTATTTGAGTCTGTCTAGGGTAGAAGGATGGAATTAGGTATACTCAGAAGTAGGAAGGAGACTGGGAGAGGTAAGAAAGGAAGGGGAAGAAGGAATGAGCCCTGGTTTTGTGCTCACTGCAGTCTGGATGACTCCCAGCATTTCTATTGCTCATTATTCCTTTGAAGTCAGTAAATGTCTGTGAAAATTACTGGTGAAGTTTTCTCACCTCCACATAACTCTGGTAGAAGAGGACAGTTTGCTCTCACTGCTGCTTTCTCTTTTATCTTTAATAGAGGTTGGTCCACAGACTGCGTCAATAGAGCCCAGTCCTTCCCACGTGAATGTTGGCATGGTGGCACCTGATGAGCCATGGAGGGGGAAGAGAAAATGGGGTTTTTTTTGATACTTAGGATATTATTTTGAAAATAAATAAATAAATAATCCAACCAACCTGAAAGAACATTTTATAGTTGCAGAATCAAGCACTTAAAAGCTGGTAAATGCCAGAATTAAGGGTGTCAATCAAGCTCCACACATTGCCTTCTGGCTCTGTAAATTATGATAGTCTTTAGTTATCTAATCATATACATTTTTTCCTCAAGGCTTCTAGCAATTTTTTCCTCAAGGCTTCAAGGTCTCCAGTAATGCACAAGTAATAATAAGGAGCAGAAAAAGAAATGGAAGGTTTGCTTATTAAGTTTGCATCAAATGAAGCATAGCTGAGTGCAGAAGTGGAGCTGCAAAAAGAAGGAGCTAATAGCTGCAAAAGGGGAGTTAAACCACTAATTTTGAGATCATAAATTTTCACCAATTATTATGATGTCTTCTTCGTCTCTGTATCTGGGGAAGCATTGACTCAGATTATAACTAACCATCTGAGCAGTCATCACTTTGATAAAGTGGTTCCTCTGAGGCATTACAGATTCTAGCTGGTTGTGAAACCATAAATGCAATCTTCACACACATTCAAATTCAGAAGATTTATAGAGAGGTACCACAATTGCTATTGCACCTTTACTGTTTTGACTGAAACAATACTGATACATGATTAAACCTTACAAAAATTTTGTCCAGCAAACTGGGAAGTCCTTCAAGTTTCTGTAATCTCATTAATTTCTCTCTTGCTGGTAGAAAAAAAAAAATTAGAAGTTCTAATTTTGAAGGCATTTTATTATGGACAGTCAAGCAAAGCTGTATTCTTACACATACAAGTCATGGACACAGTGGTCTTGACCTGTCCCAAAGCAAGCACACTCATGGTAGAACTGGTGATCTCTGCCTAAGCTCTGCTGAAGGAGACCCAAATCAAAGATTACCTAAGCAAAAGGTCTACAGCATCTCCTCAGTCTCTTTATATCATTAAACACCTCTGGTCTCACCATTATCAGCAAGGAGGTGAAACATGATTTCACTTGTATCGACTCAAAAACTGGTCTTAAATCCATCCCACTGTAACATCCAGCAGAACAAGGCTGATTTGGCAGCACATCCAGAACAGTTGGTAATGCACTGCAAAGGTCAGTTTACCCTTCAATCATCACTTAGGTCTGCAGTCGAAAGAGACCTGGTATTTAGTCTGCCTGCCTGTACAAACCAACCCCAATGCCACTGCTCCTAATGAGAATGGCAGTCCGGGAATGATGCTGCTGCTGCCTGTCTCATCTTGCATGTGTGCAGGGGCTAAAGACAGGAAAAGCGTAAAGTCTAGTTTCGTCTGTTTTGAAGCCTGCTTTGTAACCTTACTGATGTCTTTCTAATGTAGTTTTACGTGTGTGCATATGACATATCAGAATTAGAGGAATATTAGGTCAGGAGGTCTGGAAAACACTTCATGAAGATGTTGAGGACATGAACATCATCCATGCTGTTCTTGACATTTTTGCATGTTCTAAAAAACATCCTGTAATGACAAATACAAATTCCTTAGCGATATATTTTCTTAGTTTTAAGAAGTTTCTTCTCTTGCCAGATCTAAATTGTTCTTGTTGAATTTCAAGCTTATTGCTTCTTGTTTTTCTTCCCTTGCTCCTTATCTGCACCTCGTGTGTCCAAGCTCATAAAAACTCTGAATTGTTGAAAGCAAAGTTTTGAATTTCTTGGTCTCCCAAAGGAAGATTTAGCTTCGTTTATGTATCCCTGTCTAAGAAGACATGGTTTAAAGTAATTGGATTTTCACTTTCATCTTTGAATATTTTTTTGGTTTAACCTGGTTTTCTTGGTTGAAGCTCTAGAGGAAGCTTTGGTATTTTCCAGCTGCGGAAGAGCTTGTTTTACTTAGTGACTCAAAGAGCAGCCCCATACAGCCTGGTGAGGAGCTGCTCTTGAGGTGAGGGAATGGTGCTTTAGACCTCTCCCAATTACCAGGAGTAATTTTGGGACACCTCCATTCACTAGGGATCTCAACAGGCAAGTCTATCTCACATGGTGTCCAACATAAAATCTTTTACCTTTACTGTTAGAAAGGACTTCAGACATTGTGTCTTCTTGTGGTGAGAGATACTTACCTAGAAAGCCACTGTAGTGAAATTCAAATTGAATCCAGCCGTCTGCCACCCTATGTCACAACTACATATAATAAATGTGTTCCTTTCAAGATCTACTGAGAAATTTCAATTATGTCCATATAAAATTTTATGACATTTCAGACAGGTTTTTTCAGTTCTGTCTACCATCTCCATTTCTAAAAATGCTTTTTCATTGCTTGATGGGTTTTCTTCTCTTTTTTTATTTTCATTTTACATCTAATAACATTACTGAAAAGTGATGTGAAATAGATAAATCCGTCAGTTTCCTCTTTCATTCTCAGACTCACACACGTATGAACCAGAGGTTGTGCATGAAGTACAGGAGATGGAAAGAAAATTTAGAAAATCATGTGCATGGCCTTTTTTACTTCTGTGGTGAACGAAAACCTGAAGTCCTGAAGTACCAGAGTCCTGCAAGCCTTGCAAGGCTGGCATGCTGCTGCCAAGAACATGCTGTCATTTGTGGCTCCTCACACTTCCTTGACCACAAGAGAGCCTGGAGACAGGAATCCACCACTGAGGCTTTGAAAAAGCTGTATTAGGTTATTGAGCAACTGGATTCATGAAACTCTTCTTGTTATCCTATTTGTGGTGTCTCTCAGCTTTGCAGCCCATAGCCAAATGCCAGTTTCTGACAGCATTTTTACCTAGGATAGTGTATATTTTCACACTAGATGGTCTGGTGTCTGTGTTGTTCCAGACACAAATTAGCTGGGAAAAATGGATATTACATACAAACATATGCATACATCCTTCTATTCTTCAAGAGCTTTAGGTCACAAAGGCAAGCAAGAAATTAGGAAAAGGCACAGTTTAAGTAGCTTTTGTAGTCTCAGTTTGCTTTCCATGTGCAGATCTATGGAGGTATTTAAAATGTGTAGACTTGATAACATGGTTAAGGGATGAGCTTGCCAGTGCTGGTTTAATCATTGAATTCAAGGTTCTTAGACATTTTTTCTAACCTAAACAATTCTGCAATTCTGTAGTGTCTCAAATGAAATGATCATATCCTATCTTGTCCAAACCATCTTCCAAACCATCCTATCATTCCAAACCATCTGATCCAGTGCTCAGGATCAGAAGTCTCGAGACCCAGGAGATGCCATGTGGCAGTACCATAACTTGTGTGAGGATGTAGGGTAATGGACTAAGGGACTGCAGGGGCAGAAAAGAGAGGTGTAAGAGGCCCCTTCTGCTTTCTTGCTGAGATCCCTGCTCTTGATGCTGGGAACACTTGAGCTTACATCTCCCTATGTAATTAGAATTACTTCATTTCGTTCAGCTGACAGCACAAAAAGTTTGCACAGAAAGTTCATTTTTCCTTTAAAAACTAAATTGCCAACTTCTGTAATTGCGGGAAAAGCCTTAACAGACAACCCTTTTCCCTTGCCCTATGTATACCCACACAGCTGATGCTTTACCAGTCTCCCTCCCCAGCAACCTCCCTCATGCTGCTCAACTCCAGCAGGAGGAGCAATGGGAGCACATGAGAAGCATCCCCCGTCTCCCAGCTCCCCAGCATTACCAGCACCCCTTCCACAGCCAAGAGCAGCAAATTATCTAGAAACTCATATTTGGCTCAGGGCTGGAGGAAACTCCAAAGCTGTTAAACTTGAAAAAAAAGTCTCTGTGGAGTGTGTGCGACCTCAGAGTTCCCAAAGGCTCATTTCACAGGATAATTTCACTGGGTAATTTCACCGGAGAAGGTTTTCGCAGGAAAAGGCATGTCTCTGACAGTAGGGTAAGCCCCTTGCTGAATTTCAAATCCCTGCTCCGGAGAAGAGGGATAGTAGAATTTTTTAATGAAACACCTATTTAGGTTCTGTTGTATTTTAGACTGCGAGACAATGGAACTTTTTTCTTGGGCTTTTTTTTTTGGAAACAGGTGAACCGCATTTGTAAAATTTCAGCCCAAATGGTTAAATTCACAAAGTTATGAAGATGTATAAAAGGAGTGTCATAATCAGATGAAGTACAGACTTCGCTTGCTATAGACCAGGATATGAAAACCACATATAGGACAGTGTTCTCTGAATAATGGTGTGGAGATAAGGTCTCTTAATGCAGTTCTGCAGAGGGCTGTGCTCCTGCCAGCTTCCTCCCAGTGCTGTCACAGAGGGCATGTCCCACACCAAGTGGTGTTAAAGGAGGGCTAGAGTTTCTTTATTCACCTGTTCTCCCCACTGTTAAGTAGATTCCTGGATAGATACAGCTGTACCCTTAAAAGGGGATTGGCAGCATTTAGAAATGACATTTCTAAATAATAACTATTTATCAGTGCCAGGAGGAAGGATTTGTGGTAAATTGAGGGAATACAGCTGATGGTGCCCTGGAGGCACCTCCAAAGTTAGGTGGGAGGTAATTCAGGGATTTGGATCTTAGAAGGATAGTGAGGACAAACTAAGCACACAAAACCTTTTGTGGCTCTGGGCCCCAACAGTTGTGCAATGAAGAATGTTGTTAAAAATCACAGAATCACAGAATGGTTTGGGTTTGGAAGGGACCTTAAAGATCATCCAGTTCCAATCTCCCTGTCACGGGGAAGGACACGTCCCACTAGGTTTCTCCAAGCCCCATCCAACCTGGCCTTGGACACTTCCAGGAATGGGGAATCCACAGCTTCTCTGGGCAAACTTTGCCAGGACCTCACCACCCTCAAAGAGAAGAATTTCTTCCTTACACCTAATCAAAATCTCTCTTCTTTTAGCTGAAAACTATTTCCCCTTGTCCTATCACTAGCTGCATTTTTCCCTCTTTTCAATAAGTCCCCTTTAAAAATGGGACATTTGAACTGGAAACCACCCTTAAGAAAGCCAAGAGAAAGGTCTTGAAAAACTCTAGAGAAAGCCAAGCTGTCAGAAAGTAAGAACAAACACTGGTGCTGTCCTCCTGGATTTCCAGTGGTGTGTTTCAGGGTGGAGCAATGCCATGCAGATGACACGTCCATCCACACTCTTGGCACTGAGCACAGCAAGAGATCCGCGCATCCGTGATGGAGGGTGATCCAAAGTGCATGGCTCTCCTGCTTCAGCAAGTACACTGCTAATCACCTCGATGGCCACAGAGGCAGAGGCCAGCTGGTCATCAATTATCCAGAGATTCCTGAGGCTGGAAAGGGCTGACAGGGTTGAGGTTGAAGAATGCACTGCGACTCTTTTGCCCCGCTCCACCGGGAAAATAGCAAGACTGGCTTGGTACAAGCCACCGCGAAATGGCAGGACATTCTTGTGGTTGGCTCCATCATAATTTGCTTTGGAAATATTTTGGACATCTCTCCTTTGTTGGGCAGGGGAGGAGGAAGTGTTTGAACCTTTAAACCTAGTGTTTCTGGCTCTGTTCCTATTTACTGCTGTGTGACAGAGTGAAGGCAACACTTGAGCTTAGGACACGAGTAGAGCTGGTTGAGTTTTTCATACCTGCTAATTGCTTTTATTAATTTATCTGTCTAAATGGTTTGTGCCAATGTGTTGTGCTTCCCTATTTCACTATCTCTGAAGAACAACAGTTCTTGGGATGGTTAAGCAGTGTAGAAAAGGTGAATTGACTGCACAAGTGATATTGCTCCATTAAAAAATCTATCCTGCTTTCTTTTCACCTGCTTTTTTCTCTCACACAGATTTGGGCAAAAAACCAATATTCCATTAACAACTAATTGGTTTCTTTTTAGCAACCAGCCTGAGTCCTTTATATCACACATACAAGATACATACCAACAGATATCATATGTAAAATATTGAAAGGGCATTGGAGTATATAAAGACATGAATTCAGAATCTGCTGGTCCAAAATGTGGATTTAGCATCATCAAGAAGGCAGTCTGGTGTGCAGGGTGTTCCGATCCGTGGCTGTGAGTCCTAATGCCAGAAATTTCATGTCTCTGTGCCTCGAATTATTATTCTATAAACTGGAGTTAATTTTACTTGTCACTTTGTAAAATACTTTGAGAAATATTGGCCAAAATTACCATCTAGGAAAAAAGTGTTATTAATATTATTAGGACTGATGACACAAAGTTAAGCTGTTCCAATTTTATCCAACAGCCAAACACACGCTCCAGTTTTACAAATTACAGTGTGGGCTATCCAATTTCATGAGCACACTTGCCACTCGGTGCCACAGCTTTATACCTTTGGCTCCACAGTTTACATGAACTCAGTATAATCACCATAGAATTTATGTCAATTTTGTGGAAATGTTATGATTATTCACAGCTGAGACTTCAAAGGCATCTTAAAGCACTTCACAGCCATGGAGTTTCCCATCATGAGTCTCAGGAGATCTACCTGCTGCACTCGCCACCAAGCCTGGAAATCTGCCCACCAGCTTCAAGCTGCGCCCACACAGGGAGCCCAGCTCCTGCATTTATGGGAATGAGCCTGGGACAGGAACATTCACCTCTGCTTCCATTAATTGGCCCAAAAGTGAATTTTTTTGGGTATGTGCAGAGGTGGACAGGGGATTGTCCATAGCTGAAGTAAAAAAAAAGGAGGCTCTTTGGATTATCAGTCTAGGATTATATTTTATTCAATAATGTAAACAAGCACAAATCCCCCAAAAGCTGGGAAAAGAATCTTTGCTAAACCTCTGCACTGAAACTCAGCCTGTGCCAGGTGCTCAGTGGGTCACTTACCTGGTCTGTGCTGGCTGCTTCATGGTGTTCCTGAGAAGCACTGTAGGAAATGACACATTGGGATTTTTGGGAATGAAGAACACATGGACATGATCTATGCTGTGCCATCTGCTCTCAGGACCAGGGAAAGGGGCTTGACCCCATTTATTAATATTTTAATAAATGTAGCTGTTCTGAGCAGGATCCTTTGACCTGTCTTGTAATGTATATCTTTAAAAAGCCATTTCCAGGATGGGAAAATTAGCAAATTGTGTAAAATTAGCAAAGTAACTGAAATCAATACAGAGAATTGTCTCTCATGTGGATGCAAGCCATGCTTTTAGAACCAGAAGTATCATCATTAATATCTAGTCAATCACCTTTCCTACACTAACCAAAATTTCTGCACACACACTCTTGAGGTTGAATGACAAATATTTTTGGTAATTTGTTGGCAGAAATGAGAGTTTTTATAATTATTATTATAGATGTGGTACTTAGGGACATAATTTAGTGGTGCACTTGACATTGCTGGGTTAATGGTTGGACTTGATTGTCTTAAAGGATGAGTAAAATGGGCTGAGAAACCCTAGGACATTTGACAAAATGATTCAAAACAAAGGCAGTGCACATAAAATAATGAATCATACAATATATATAATTCAAGTAAAACACTTTATGTTTAAGCAGTAACTATCTGCTTTTGATACCATTTTACTACCTATATGAAAAAAAAAGTGAGATTCTGTTGTGTGGGAACTTGTTCAAAATCTCAAAATAACCCTTTTTTTCTTTTCCACGGTGAGGAAATGAGAGGTCTGAGTCAAAAATCAAGGTCTTCTTATGCTGCATGTTTTACAGAAAGAGAGGAAGAAGCAGGCTCTGATGATGAAAGATAACTGTCTGGAGAGATGAGATTACGGGCATTAAAATGCAAGTACTGTTTTCCTGACGCTGCAAAAGGGGAACTAACAGCTACATGCATCATGCAGAGGTTTGAATATCAGGTTTATCTGAGATGAGAAACTTCCAGCTTGGAAAAAAATCTATTCCAAGGAGCATAAGCCTCTGTAGCCTCTCCGGTATCATCTGATCTTGTGTTGGAAGGTACAGGGATCAAGAGGACCCAGATGGTTGTACCCAGCTTTGATGCAAAAATGGCCACGGGCAGGGTTGTCATCTTGTGGGTTTGAGGTTGACTTCCAGTTCTGGTCCAGCACTCTGCTTTCACCTTCGTGTGATGAGAGGTGCTGGGCTCCATTTCCTTTTTGCCTTCCAAGAGTTTGCTCAGTGCTCCCTGCTGGCAGCTGCTTCTCCCTGGGGCGTTTAAAACGGAGGGTGCTGCTCCAGAAATGAAATGGAACAACCACCTCCTGGTCTGAAATGTCTGAAAACTGAGCTCCACGTTGCCAGGGATTGCGCTCCCCCTCCGCCCGGAGGAAGCTCGTCCGCAGCACTGAGGGCCGAAGCTCACAAGTGTCAGACGGGTCCTCAGTACCTGACACGTCAGGGTGCAACTCAGGAGCCTCCAGAGCGGAAAGCCACACCAGGAGTTGCAATAATTCATATCCTCTGCGGGTTGGTGGAAAGAGGACCTGAAACTCAGGTGCGCCGGGGTCTTGCACCAGCCACACGCTCTTCTCAGTGCCAAATTTTGGTCCTCATGCATCACTGGAGGTTTTGCATGTGAATTAAGGTTTGGTTTATTAAGCAAATAAAATTTCTACCTCGTGTCAGGTCTTCACCTGCATTTTTTTACCTTTTTTGAGCAGTGAAATGATGGCTTATGCATTTGCAGCTAAATAAGGCCCCGAGATTAGGTAAGCACAGTAATAAAGGGTTATGGAAATGCACTGACCACAACTCAAAGTCACCGTGTAGGAGAATGCACATGGTTGGGAGTTAGGTTTATGAGAAATAAAAATCTGAATGATGCTGTGCTTGAGGGTCATGGGCCTTGTGTTTTCTTAATGCCAGGAGTGATTTATTTCTTGTAAACAGCTTTGCTCAATTGGGGCATCCAGTTACTACAGACCTTGTTTGGTATAAAAACTAACGGCATAGAAAAATATTGCTCTAGCAAGGTTTAACTGGTCGTCAACCCAAACATGTGGCTGAACATGAATTCCACTGCTTGAAATATCCTCTGGTCGCTCAGCAACATCTTAATGTCAAGAGGAGATTATAGTCAGCGTTCCCGTTGAGCCGTGACTCAGAGGTACTGTATGGAAAGAGGACATTTCCAGCAAAAGCGTGATATGGAAACTAAACACGGTGCTGGAAATCTTCCCTCCCATAGAAGAAAAAGAAATGTGAAAGGCTAGCTCTTCTGAAGTGGAAGTTTGGCTGCTGCTGGGAACGTTATGAAAATACACATTACATGCCTGGTTCCTCATCTATAACTGTGTTTCACAGCACGTTTCATCACCCACCTTTGCCCTTCCTCTTTTAATTCAGAAAAGGCGCAGGAAGAGACCTTACTTCTCAACAAAAATAAGCAAAAAACCTTGGAAAGGTGACATTTTTGCTAAGCAGGAACTCTGATAAGTTGAAATGGTGTCGTTTTGCTTGTCTTGCATAAAAGCTGGCTATTAACATACCTTAGATACTTTCAGAGGTATGGAAATGTTTAAAAAAAACATGGACTGAAGAGATTGGCCTCACTGAAATTTACATTAAAAAACCCAAGGAGACACTTAAATATTCATAGTTTCCATTTCTAATCTTTTTCCACGTTAGTTTCCTGACATACATAATTCTCAGCTATGTTTGTGAGATGCCCGGCATCCTGAGGTCAGATGCATATTTCTTGTTGGGATCCAGATTGGTTATTTTAAAAGTTCTGATGCTAAACAGGCTTGCACACAAGAGTAACTATGAAATGATCAAGACTATGTGCAGTTTTAAAGCCAGACACATAACCGTGAATATTTATATTTTTAAAAACATATATATATACACATACACACACATATGTGTTTGCAGGATTGTGGGATATAGAATTTAGGGGAGAAAAATAAAAGTACCACTGTGTATTAGTGCTTGGTTGATGGGAGTAGGGGGAAAGAAGGTGGAGCCAGACTCATGTCAGTGGAGCCCAGTAAATGAAGAAAAGGCGGTGGGCACAAACTGAAACTCAGCAAATTCCACTTAAACATAAGAGAAACATTTTCCACTGTGTGAGTGATCAGACACAGGAACAGGTTTCCCAGGGAGGTTGTAGAGTGTCCATCCCTGGGCATATTCAAAACCCAACTGGACAGAGTCTTGGGCAACCCACAGTTGGTGACCTTGCTCTGAGCAGGGGCCTATTGGGCAATCTTCAGAGGTGCCTTCTGGACCAAGCAGTTCTGTGCTTTTGCAATTCTGTTGAAGAGAACACAATTACTTGGATTTATCTGAAGAATGATTTCCTCAGTTGCTTAACTTCATTAAACCCCATAAAAGTTTATAAAGAAATTAAGTGATGGCCTTTGTTCCAGAGTAAATCTGCTCCACTCATACATAAGATTGCTTTAAAATCAATTCTTTGTTTTAGGTCCTCAGGTGTATTTGGTAATCTTAAGAAAAAGTAATGAATTTCACAGATTCATCATTCAGTTTGTTAAAAAGTTCTTTCCTCTCATGTGTTTGGAAAAATTGTGTTTCCATTTTCTTTATTCTTTTAGTTCTTCCACTATGAGGGAGAATACATAGCAAAACTTTGTTTCGTTTATTATCTCACATATCTTCTCATGAAATTGTACCTGTGCAAAACCAGCATGTGACAAATTTCACTAGCAGTGGAATAAAAGTTGAAAAAAATAGGGTGAAGTAGCCTAAAGGGTTATGCAAAGAGAACCCAGGTAACAGCCTTTTGCTGAAAGGGTTGTCCATTAGCATTTTTTTCAGTATATTTCTCTTCACTTGAAAATTTTCCAGTTTTCTATGTGCAGTGATTCAGTTCCTAGCAGAGAATGGCCTGAGTCCAGTTATGACACTGGCCTTAGAAATGATTTGCCATGAGAATCTGAGCTGAATTTCACAACCAAGAACAAAGCTTATGGACATTCAAATCCTGAATTGGATATGAATTTTGTGGTTGGGGTTGTCTGAAATATTTGTTGCTGTTGCAGGAGACCTGGACCTCACTGTTCTCGCTGCATAAACTGCATTAAAAGTGGCTTCTTCCATTAAAAAGCCAACAGTCTTAAAAAAACCCCCACTCTTCTGCATTCAAAAGCCAACCATTCATCAGAATAGCCTGAGACTGTGCACCCCTGTGGTGTACCAATGCAGTGGGAGTGTCTGGTGTCTGGAGCTGGAATAAATCATCCAGTGGGACAGAATTGACCACTGGCCACCCACTGGATGAACATAAACCAACAGATAGCCCTGGAGTAAAAGTCACTGAGGCATTGCTGGTCACTATGATAAGGACTGGGATAAGGGTTTTTTTTTTCAAGTTAGTCATCTTTACACAGTGTGGCAAAGGAGGTGTTTAAGAAGGGAACCACAGTAATGAAAATAGGGAAAGTTTAGGGATATTTGTGGTAAACTTCTTACAAACTTAAGGGGAAAAAAGGTGTGAATATATTAGGAAAAAATAGCAAATAGACAACAAGGATTAAATTCACAGGCAGTTCAGAGCCTCTACTTCCTACCAAGCAAAGAGGTGCATTGAAATGATGCTGACTCTTGGAGAACTGTAATTTGATTTGTTGTGCTGCAGTTCAGAGGAGAATCCAGGCTCTGGTTACTGTAGCACTAAAGATCCTCTTACTGCTGGCGTAAACAGGAACCTCTTCCAAGTGCAGATAAGCAGCAAAGGATGTAATATTGAATTATTCTGCCAGTCTAGAGGTGACCCTTCTGCAGCAGGCTTGGGGCCCACATGTGCCCGGCAATGCAGTGAGGTATATCCCACTGCTGCTTTCACTGTGTCTTTTCTGTGGCTGGGGGCGTGGGGTTTGGTCCTCAGGGCTGTCAGTTGGGCATCGTTGCTGAGCACTACATTTATTTTAAGAAGTAAATATCACTGGGCCGATGTGTGCACTTAGCCTTGATGAAGTCATTAATGTGGTTTCCAGCATACTCTTCATAAAATTCATGGCTGCACTTAATTGTTACCATGTTCTTCCTCCTCACAGTCTCTTACATTAATAAGAAAAAATGCTGAAAGGCCTAATAAGCTACACACAGTAGAGGAATGCTTGAAATGCTGTTAGCTGATCACATCACCACAGACATGCAGGCCAGTTGTCAAACAGGGGATTATGTGTTACTTAAGGCACTGAGCAACAGCACAGCCAGAGAGGTGGCTCATCCCTGTTCTCCTGACCCAAATGATGCCAGCATATGCACAATGCTGGCCATGATGGGTGGGTGGGGAGAGGAGAGGAGAGGGATGCTGCTTATTTATTCTTAGAGTTCTGTCACCTTTTTGGTTGGCATCTCCTGTGATGCTGAGATGGGGGCTCACTGGAGAAGACAACTCTGATATTCTCCTAGGAAAAAGTAGAGTTGTCCCACCAGGGACAGCTTTTCCTCCTGAGAATTCCTGTGTGGTGTTTCTGAACATACATCTCTACAAAGGGCCAGGACAATGCCTGGGTTCTGCCCAATCTGCTTAATTTGGGGCCTTCTTTTGGGAAAAGGGAAAAAGGGGAGTAGGACACTAACTAGCTATTAGATTGATCAAACAATTTCAGGTATTTTTTCCTTTGAAGAGTTGCATTTATCTCACTTCTACTCTTTAAAAGTTAAATTTCTTTGCTAAACAAGTTGTTTATTCCCTTGTATGGTTAGCACTTTCACAGCTCACCAATCCCCCCTATTTAGGGATATTTTATCCCTCAATAATCTCTGCCTACTCCTAACCTTAAAGGTATTTTCCAACCTAGTGCTCCTAACATTCTAATTCCTCTCTGAACTTTTCCTCCTGAGTTCAGAAGGTATCTCAATGGCTTGCCTAGGTTAGGTCACTAATTTTTGGAAAGCCAAACTGGAGATGAATCTCACTGCCTGGGATCAAATCTCAGCTCCCCAGCTGCTACCTGGCCCCCGGCAGCATTGCCAGGAGGAGCTGTGCTGTGCAGGGTGGCAGTGCCTTGCACTTGCAGTCCTGTTCCTCTAACCCAAGTCTCCAGAGAAAGTCTGAGCAGTGACTCTGCACAGACATCAGCATTTCAAGGGCATTGCCTTGATACCACACCCAGTGAGAACAGATCTGTTGCTTTGTAGGCAAATCTCAATGCAGTGAGGTCAGGGGAGTTACACCAAGCAGGCATCCAACCTCAAGTACCTAATTTAGGCCAACACAGAGGTTGCTGGAGGATGTGTTCAGGGAGCCAGGAACCTCCTCCAGCTGGGTTAGCTGGCCTGTGCTGCAGAGTGGTGTGATGGGTGCACAACTCAAACTACCAGGATGGGTTTTCTTTGAGCCAGTCTTTCACACTGGCCTGGAGTTTTGGCTCTGTGGACAGTCCAGTGCTTAATGACTGGGGGACTTGCCACTCTCAGCTGCCAAAATTGTTTGGTCCACTACTGAAGTGTGGCTTGAGAAGCACCTGGGTGTGCATAACACTGTGTACCACCTCTGGACAAGACTGGAAACGTGCTTTCCCATCCACCATGGTGGGTGAAACAAGATGCAAGCAGAGCGTAACTGTCCTGAGCAGGATTTAACCAGAAGTTGGTGAATGGGACCTTCAATTTGAAGTGCCCTGGTTTTAGCAGAAGCAGGAAAAAAACCTCCTTTGTTCCCATCTTCCTCCAGAAACTGACATTCAAAGCTTAGCAAGAAGCATCGACAAAATATTTGAGGGCTAAACGTATCACCATCTGGAATGGGACTGCCAGAAAAAGAGCAAGAGAAAGACTCCTTTTTCACATGTAACTTGTTTAATAAAAATAAAATTCCTCTTGCGTTTCTGACACGGCACTGTAACCACTCCACCCTAACTCGCTTTGTCATGCTCAGATCTATGAAGTAAGAGGAAATTATGGAAATTTATCATGTCTGGGTTCTCAGGATTGATTATGACTCGCTGCTTTTATCTTCCAAACAGTCACTAAATCTAATTGCCTTGTTGTAATGGATTAACCCCTGTGGTCCACAGTAGCATTTATATTGTGTTCAAAGAGACTGTTACAGAGTTAGGGTACTTTTTTTCAGCAATATACTTTCATAACATGTAGGTGCTCTATGGACATAACTCACCCTTTGTGGGTCTTGGGGGTCTAATTGGCTCATTGTTCTGCCTTTCTGCAGGGCATGAATTTCACATCATGTTGGGAGCAAGTATAGACGGGTCAAAGGGCCTTCCACAGCACAACCATTTCTTTTAAATTACAATGCAAGCAGATTTTGAAACCCCGTGTTCAAACATCAGCATCTGTATTGTAATCAAAAACATTCCCTTGCTGATATTTGTGGGATTAGTATTATTATTAGTCATTGTGCCTCAGTCCCTGGGGAACCTGAACTCTGGGGTCAGGTCCCCAGCTAGGAGCTGTATAAATACAGACCCTGTGTTAATAAAGTTCCCACTTAAGCTGTCTTACACTGTGTTTGCCAAGGGCTAATGGCTCACACACGGACCCTCCTTGTGACTCAGCAGGTCCTGGTGACTCTCCAAGTGTTGATAAGGAGGTCTTGTAGGTGTGAGGCAAGGAATAAGAGGTGGATGTGGACAGCAGTGGTGGGGTAAGGTGACAACTGCTGCTCAGTGTGACAGTCAGACATCAAGGTGTGCTGGCACCCTAAATCCTGACCAGATTTAAGAGGGGTATGAAATGGAGCAAAAATTAAAAGCAAGTGAAAAATCCAGAGGTAAGAAGGACAGGATCTGCAAAGGTATCATGTGGCGAAGGGCTACCATTGCTAAAGGAGGAACACACATGTCCCTGTTTGCATCAGAAAGAGGGAAGGAGAGTGCTCTGAGACAGAAAGGGAACAAAAGAAATGGCACTAAAAACCAGAGGAAGGTGATGCTGCAACTTTGAAAGCACTGGTGAGATCTGACTTGGAGAAAGTTCAAGAAGAAAGGAACTCAAAAGTGGAGATGGTGATGCAAAAGTGAGGCACAGAAAAACTGCACTGAAGGGTTTGGTAATATTATGATGTAGAGTTGTCTGGAAATAGCTAAAAAATATTTAGCCAGAAGGCCAGCAAAATTACAGGAAGATGTACTGGGTAAGAGGAAAATCATCCAAGTCTTGGGCTCCCTGAGAGTCTCTGTACCCACCAGGGGTGATAGAGAAGCAGCTGGAGATGAGTTCCATTTGTGGGAGGCAGGGCAGACATGAAAAGGGAGAGGAGACACCAAAGGGAAGGGTAGGAGTGAGGAAACTGGGGCAGAACCAACCACCACCAAAGCAGAGACCAGCAACAGAGATGCTCAGGAGAGCATGGACCATGCTTGAGGAACCCAGTCTAATGGGCAGCTGCTGGTGGAGCATGGATGTCAGGAGATGAGGTTAGACATTGGGATATGCTTTTGTAAAATGAGACTTGAATCAGGTTTGAGGCTCATAAAATGACTTTTAAAGGAATAATAATTTGGTATTCATTCTGAAGTGAATAGGAAGCACTTGTGATCCAGGCTTCCCAGTCAGTAAATCTAATCTAACACATTTCATCACACCAGACACGATCGCAATCTCAGATCAGTGTAAGTGAATGTTTAATAGCTTCAAGCAAAAGAATAGAGCAGGTGAACAAATGTCTTTAAATTGCTTGCTTTAAAGAAGGGCAAATTGTCTGATACATTTTTGTGGGTGCACAATTGCCAATTTTATTACTTTTATTTGACTTTTTAAAATGTACGTTTAATTAAAATTATTCTGGAAATTCTTGTCTTAACCATTAGCAAAATAATTGCTTTTAGAGATCTTATTCATTCTCAAGTAGGTTTTATATCCTGTTTGTCATAGTGATAAGTGTTTAAATGAGTTGCTTCACAAAAATTGTCATTGGAAAATGGAATCTATTTGAAGTCTGTTAAATGAAAATATTTTTTAATTACAGAAATTGCTATGAAATGCTTTCCTGCTGTCCGTACAGCTTGAACAGCACCGTTTAGGTCGTGCTGAAATGGCTCAAGACGAACTTTTGTTTCACCCCTGAGCTTGGTAGAATGGTTTCCAGAGGTTAGTTCAGGAGACTGAATTGCTGATCACTCACTCGACATCTTCTGACCTGTCTTTAACTCTGATATTTTCCCACTGCAGCAAGTCACGCGGATTCACACGAGCAGGCTGAGATTCCTGTGTCTAGGGATACGCTATTACTGTGGGTAAAACCATGACATCTTTGCAAACAACAAACCTTTCTTATCTGGGATGAGCTTAACTGTACTACTCAGAATCTGTATTGCAGAATAATTTATAGCAGTTCATTGGGACACAAGCTGATACAGAGAAGGAAAACAACATTTGTACATTTTTGTGCACAGTTTCTGCAGGGAGCTGTCGCCTTGGTTAACTGTTTCACTGCCTTTTAAGGCAATTTGTTAATGAGTGTAGACCACAGAAATTTGCCTGTTAGGAATGTAAATTCACTACTGCTTTCCCTATGCACATATTTTTATGCAAGCTAAGGTACTTCTGGATGTTTCTGTGGTGTGCTTCAGCAGCTGTATTTTGAATAGCACTGCCACCTTGGTTTCAATTCTGTCTAGTGGTGGTGAGTTCCCCAAGTTAATTGTGCATAGAGGCTTTTGGGACGGTGCTAGCCATGCTTGAGAAATCTTCTTTCTCTTCAGAGCCCAGGCAAAGGGGTTGTGGCTTCTCCACAGCCTCCCTAGAGAGAGCCTGGAGCCCTGTTCTAACCCTTTCAGGTGTGCTCCCATAGTGAACCTGCTCACATGCAAACCCACGGACTCATGGCCTGAGGACCTGACCTTCTCCTTGGCACGTGGCCACAATATTGTTTCATGAACATATGCATGTGTGCGTGTTTCTGCATGTTATTCTCTTCACTGGCTGATTCCAATGAAGAG
The DNA here is from genome assembly GCA_013399195.1 of Dicrurus megarhynchus. Taxonomy (NCBI): domain Eukaryota; kingdom Metazoa; phylum Chordata; class Aves; order Passeriformes; family Dicruridae; genus Dicrurus; species Dicrurus megarhynchus. The sequence goes on along the minus strand of VXAD01009841.1, from coordinate 36,933 downwards.
AGTAAGAATATTAACAAAATAAAAAAATCAATAATGAAACAGAACAACAACACTACCAAAAAAGCCCCAACGAAACAAAACAAATGGCTACTCTCAAAATGAATTTGACACCAGAAATCTTCTCTCATGTTCAGACTTCTGCAGAAGGCCCAGGCACTGGCAAGATGAGGATTTAAACAACAAACTAAACAGTACAGTACTGTATTTATGAGGGAACAACATGACAGACTCTATTTGGGTTTTATACCAAAAGCTTAACCTTTTGCAGTCTGTGGGTTTGAGCTGCACTAACAAGAAGCAATTACTGCGGTGGATTATATTTTGCTTACGGTGTACGGCCCCAGGCTTCTCAGTGTGGCTTCTCTCAGAGCTGGCACACAATAGCAGGGGTATATGCCAAAGCTGCTCTCACTTCTCCAAGGCAATGAATCAGAAAGGGCTGTGGTGTTTTAATCAGAACGGGTTTTTTTCCTAGGCTGGGAGTCCATTGCTTTCTTAGAAACCAGGCAGACATAGCAATCCTTCCTGCTCTCTCTTCTGTTCCCCCATAGATAGCTCACTGGAGGCATATATGCACACATTTTGGCTGAGCAGCATGATGGATGAGGAGCCTGGTGACATACAAAGTGCAATTTTCTTTATTTAGATGTCTGCACCTCTCCCGTAGAGAGGGGATTACAAGGATGGGCAGAGAAATCCTTCCTTTCATGCTGGTTGTTGGCTCCCAAGATGTCTCAACACAGAAAACAGCTCCAAGCACAGATTTAGGCAAAGAATAAAGGCCAGAGTTGACAGAAGTTCAGATTCAACAAGTTATTAAGAGCTGCTAAGTGTGTCTGGGCTCCTCACTTTCCCTTGCAGTCTCAGGGTTGACTGGGTGCCCTGAGATTTCGTGATCTTCTGTCAACAATTAGCCAGAAAATTAAAACTCATAAGAGCGTAACAGCATGTCTTTACATGGCAGGGAAGTCTGCTTCCATGCCAAGAAACAGAACTGGGGATTCTGTGGGAACACTGCCATTTGGAGGCACCTGCCATAAAACTATTTATATGCACATGGATGTGTGTGTGCACGTACCTGGCTCTGTGCATGCGTGCAAGTGTGTGTAGGTGCACACATCTACCCATAAGGGGATAAGCTTGATACATTTGAGGCAAAACAATGTATTTTCTTCTCCAAATTTCACCTTTGTTCAGTTTTTGCAATGCCCTCAGATGATTTGTTCAACACCTGTTTAAAAACAGTTCCCTTGTACTTGGCTTCATTTCACGGATTGATCATGACCACAAGGTCTGATCTAATTTTCCACCACCTCAGAGAGAAGTTTTCCATTGGAGATATTGCCTAAAGACAAAGGGGACTGGAATGTCAATAATCTGATTGTTGAACAGGTGCACATATGTAACACGTGGAGTCACAGCTCCTCGTTCAGTAGCAACAGCATAGGTGAAAAAATAAATAGAGGCTTGAATTGTTTTCATGAAGATAAAATCAGTTTAAACAGCTGGAATATTCACTATAGCTTGGGTCTATCCTAAGACTTCTTTTCTAGGAAAATTAATTTCTTTAATAAGATATATGTGTTATATGCAGGCTGCAGGCTAATAATTCACAAAAATATGTAACCAGTAAGTCCTATCTCATTTTTCTGGCTTCCATGATTTCCTTGGAATTATTCCATATTAATGATTACTTATTAAACAATTTTTGCAAATTATTCTGAACTCTCTGGTCAGTCATGGCCAGGCTTTTCAATGGGAGTGCCCATAATTTACCCAGGTCAGTGCATCTGTTTGCATACATTTGTACATCTTTTCCTACATCAAATATTCTGCTATGAAAATGTATCTTTAGGGTTTTTTTGGATGGTTTAGTTTTTCTTCTGTTATCATTAGTACCTTTGCTTAGCACAACAGTAAGTGTTGTAATGGCAGTGCACATGCTCCTGCAACCTTCACCTGTTTTACCCTGCCTGGTGCAGAGGAAATTCAATAAATCACAGATTTCTCCATGGCCAGTGAGCATCAAAGACTGGTGTAGCTCAAATGCTACACCTGTGGCAGAGGCTGGATCCCAATACCTGTGCGTTTGCCTATTCAGCCAGAAGCATTTTCAGCTTCACTGAATCACAGCCCCTTTCAGGAAAGTATGTTTTATTATAGTTAATTTTATGGCCCTAAAGATGAGTAGTTGCTACTTTGTGGATCTAAAAAGGCAATGGATCTGCATTTATAGCTTGTAGCTGCCTTTTTCCCTGCAATCTTAAAGGAAAATAAGAGCTCTTGTAATTTAGCTGGGAAGACACTGCTCCACAGGGGGAAGAAATCAAGTACATGTTGATGCCTAGACCCAAATTATTTTGTACACAGCAGGCAGGGCCCAGCCAACTCCCCATCCAGAAGCTGTAAGGCAGCTCGCTGGGGAGAGCCCTGACCTGCTGGCTGACAGGTTTGGAGCTGTCTAAAGGCTTGAGATGAGGAGGTCAAAGCCAAATTTGGAGGAGGCCGAGTGAGAAGGCACAGGACTCTATGGATCCCTGGGAGTTTTCATTGATGGGAGCAGAGGGAAATGTGTTCATATGTGGTGGCTAAAGTAGGAAAGTGAACATGTTCCATGGCCAATGAATGTGAACAGGAATACGTGGAAGATACCTTCAGGAGCTGCTGCAGGTTTATTGTCTTCTTAAAAATCGTTCTTTCATTTTTTTCTCCCAGACCAGGTTTTCTAGCCATTCTTCCATCCTCAGGTGAGTTTCTCTGCTGTGCTGGTCAGTGTATGTTCTTCCCTAAGAGAGGTGTCAGAACTGGATTCTGTAATCAGCTGGGGACATACTGATACTGAAGAGAGCAGGAGGGGCTTCAAGGTCTTGTGTTTGCCTTTTCTTTTCTCAACAGCATGACAGCACTGAGGCACCTTCACTCAGCCTCTGATCCAGTGTAACGCCTTGGCACTTTTCAATAAAACTTCCAGTCCTCATCTGGTACTTGGACAGTCGATTATTCATCCTTCAATATGGAATTTTGCATGTGCTGCTATTTGTTCTTTCAGACAATTTCTCCACTTTGTTCAGTTTATCCTGATCCAAATCCATTCCATACTGAAAGTGCAAGACCAGGGCAGACCCCTCTGTAGGTTTTACCCACCCAAAACTTGATTTTCATGGAGAAGGTAGAAGAATTACTGAGTTCAACAGCATTGAACAACCATCATGATTTCCTTAAAGAAATGCAGAGAGTTCAGCTGAAGACTGAGTGGGTGTTGAGGGTGCAGAATAATTTAGAGCTGTACATGCTGCTGGACTGACAAATACTGCAAGAGAATGCACAAGAGCAAGATACCTCTGGGCATCTTCTCTTGTTTCTCTCTCTACCCACACACACTGCCATTAAGTGACCAGATGGGTCCAGAACTTCATTTTGTGCCAAGATCTACTAGATTACAGCAGCTGAGCCTCCAGATTCTTCAGTGTTGCAAATCTGAAGACCTTCACATAAACAAAGTTAAGCTGGAAACTGAATTTCTTCATGAAAACCTACAGAAGTTCCAGGTGTGACATGGTCCTATAGAGGATTTTTTTTCTTTATATGTCAGAAAGGATTAGGGAGGTCACTTTGTATAATAAAGTGGAAAGTTTTCACCTGCAATACTCTTCCTGGTCTGATCCTAATATACATTGTATCATCCAATAAAATAAAATTTAAAGCCAGGTGGCTAAAAGTGGTAGTGGGAGTATTTAAAGCGAAAAAAAAAAGCTCCATTTTGGAAGTGAAATGAAAACTTCAAGTAAATGTTTAAGACTATGTTACATGTAATCCTGAGAAACTTTCTATGACATCCTCAGAATTTTTAGAAACCTGTTGATTCCTTATAGCAAGTGATTAATATAAAGTTATGAACATTAGTGTAAATAGGGTCTTTTAATGGTAAAAAACACCCAGCGACAAAAAAATTTACAATAATATATTTATATACATATTTGTGTATTTCATAAATGGTTCACTGTAACATGCAAATTCCTTGGCTCTCAACACAGCTCTACACAGATGGTGAACTTTAGTCGGTTTAATAAGTGCAACACTTGACTTCAAACTTTTCCTTTTATCTTTCACCTTTCTCTGCTGTTTCCCTCCCATCTCCTCTGCCAGCTACTCCACAAAGAAGCCTGGGAAAGACTGTAAGGCAGTCTCCTCAGATTGCTTAATATTCCTACTGTGAAGACAGCCTGAATTCAAAGGCTCCATGTGAGAGATGGGAAGATCTTAATTTCTCCCTTGGCAGTTCTTTTATGCTGATAAATCACAGTTTGCTCTGCACGTTTCAGTTCAGAGGGAAGATCTGCACAGGCTGACAGCATTAACAGCCTTCTTGAGCAGTCAAAACCCCTTTCACCTCATTTGGGGCATCACATACATGAGCTATATGTATCCTGCATCAACTTTTAAACTAGAACCATTCAACTCACTTCAAATTTTAGCACAATCATAACAATAATCATAGAATCACAGAATGTTTTGGGTCAAAAGGGACCCTAAAGACCACCTAGTTCCACCCCATGTCATGGGCAGGAACACCTTCCACTAGACCAGGTTACTCCAAGTCCTGTTCAACCTGGCGTTCAACACTTCCAGGGAGGGGCATCTCCACAACTTCTCTGACAAACTTATTTCAGTGCCTCACCACCCTCAGCTGTGCCAAAGCACCACAACCATGTGCTCATTTTGCAAAGATTAGGTCCATGGCTTCATAGATGTTCAAGGCTGGAATTGAGACACCATGGTAAATTAATTTAGTCAGTAGGTTTAAGGACAGAAAGGTGATGAAGACATTTAATATGGAGATGCATCTATCAGATTATCCAAACTAGCCCAGCTAAATACTCCAATAATTTTTGTTTGATAAAGCCATAATATTACATTGGTTAAAATACACCTTTGACAATTTTATAGCGCCTTGTAAAGTTCCTCAGGTGAATATTTCATTGCTTCCCTTGTAGTTTGTAATTATGAATAATCACTTCCATTGTCATGTTTCTATTTGTAATTTTTAGGGCTTCCATTCCCATTATCCCTTTCTCTGGTTGATTAAAGACCAATTGTATGCTGAGGCTTTCCACCTTGACAGCATTTTCACAGACTCTAGTTGCATCACTGCTCAATTATCTTTGGGATAAACTCCATAGACTGAAGAATTTTGACTGAGACTGAATTTCTCACTGAAAGGCATGTCTAGTAATTTGCCTTCCAATTTTTCAAAATTTATTGAAATATGAAGTCACTAGGAACTTATGTAATAAATATTCCATAATTTTGTGATCTAATCCCATGCAGAAAACTTTAACTTCACCTGTCAGACAAAGTTGGAATCTTATCTCATTTCTAATAATAGTAATAGAAAAATGAATCTGTTTTGCTCTCTGCTGCAAGGGAAGTTAGAAATAGAAATAGGCTATAAGCTGTGTTAGGATTTGGATGCAAACCTTCATATGGCCTGAACTAATGGATGGAGAAGTTACTTGGAGTCAGCTGATGGCTGGTCCACCTCCACTGAGGTTTCTGGAACTGCCATAGAGCTGGAGGTGAAAGTCAATGAGATAAATATATCTAACTGCTGCTAGCCTGAGTGAGGCATCTGCCTGTTTCCTCTGCCCTGAGGAGACCTTTATATTAGTAAGCAATTTCTGTTTAGAGAAATAAATTTTACTCATTGCCATTTTTTCTTCTTCTTTTTACAATAGCCTTGGGTAGGTTTTCTTTTTTCTTTCACAAATGGGTCCAACTCCTTTTCTTTTACTCCCCTGATTTCAATAGCCTGATTACTACCAGTTGTTTGGTACTCTAACATGTGTATTGTTTTATTCCATATACTTTATTGAGCATGGGTTTTGGACTCTGGATTTTGTCTGGGACTGACCAGCAGAAGGAAAGGAAAGAAAGTCTGTTAGTTTATGATGAAAAGATGAAATTCCAAGTGCTCTGGGTTTTGTTTAAAAATATGCTCCCTCCCATGTGTGAAATTTACATTAAATTTAAAACCAAAGTCAAAAAGGAAAGATAGCAAACCAGTTGCTTTTATGATTTCCTTTGCAATATTGCAATTTTAATTTTTTTTTCTTCTTTCTCTACTTCATGTTACTCCCACAGATGCTCAGTGCAATAGGAGACTCATAAGGTCTACTGATCCTTTCATTTGCCTTGTTGCAAAGAAGTGCACAGGGAGCAAGGTGCTAACCCTAATTCCTGCACTTTCCTTTCTACTGTCCTCAGTGAAAAATGTCCATTTCATATTTCCCAATCAAATGTGGTATTTTGGATCATTGTTTCTGTCAGTGAACAGGACAGGAACTCAGTGAAATAAATAAATACTCCTTGATTGAAAAGATGGCTGTTCCTGCTTCGTTATGACAAAAAATTCCTTAAATTACATGCTGAAATTTGACTAAAAGTGACAAAGGTTGCAGAAGGAGATATGAGGTCTGGTTCATGCAACTACATAATGCCCAGGAATGTGACTTTCCACCAGTCTCCTATCTCTTTGCTTTCAGGTTCCATCAAGACACAGCCTGAACCATTTCACCCCAGAGTTCCTATTTTAATTGTTCTTTGTTTTATTTTTCATCAGACTTATAGGTTCTTGTCTGGTCTAAACTCCCCTCCAGCCACTCTCTCCTTGTCTTGCTTGACAGGAGTAAATATTTTTTCTGTGATCTATACTTGCAAAGGGATGAAATATTTTCATGACACTTCCAGAGAAACCCAGCTTGAAGGGCAACATGTGGCATGGAAAAAGTTCAGATAAATATTCAGGGATAAATGAACACAGGATCCTATGATGAAAAATACCATGCAGCATTAAGGCAGGCAGAACAACTCTAAAAACCAGAAGTTAAAATCTGCTTTATAGGTCTTATGGAAGACAAGATACATCTGACAGTAGTTGACAAGGTGATGTTCGGTCATAGGTTGGACTCGATGATCTCAAAGGTCTTTTCCAACCTAGATGATTCTGTAATCTTCAGGAAATGCTGCACCCCTTCTTCCTTAACATCTCTTCTACTACTGCCAGAAAGATGCTCAAAAGGCCCCTGGGTGGTCCCCCTCCAACTACCTTCTTGGCCAGCCTAAAGTCTAATCTAGCTGTAGAAAGCTAAGAGGAACTCAAAACTCATGGACAAACTGAGACATGATCCTGTGCAAGGTGGATTTTCAAACACCAGAAGTCAACAAGTCTGTGACAACTGCTGTGAAGCCAGTCTGGGGCTAATCTGCTTTAGGGGCTAATCTGCTTTAGGTACTTTGAGAGATACTCTGGTGATGTGCCCCAGCATAACACCCTGACACTGATAGACAGATTTTTATAAAGGATGAGAGCTACATGCTGCCCTAAGGTTAGCAGAAGTACAACATGCTCAGTTTTATTGATGTTGTGTTTCTTTTCTTTTCTTTTCCAGCAGTGAAATGCTGTTTAAATTACAGTAGAAACCTCCACCAGTCCTGATAATACAGGCAGGGGATAAACCTGGCTTGTAGCTCTGAGTAATATATGTCCTTTACCCCAACACTGCAAGATATTAGCTCAAGGCTTGTCAGCCTCTTGGGTTTTAATTAATGAAGTTCCTCTTAAGGACATTTTTTTCATCACTCGCTCTATTCCAACACGTTTCTTTCATTTGAAACCTGAGCGTCCTGCCAAGCAGGCCCACAATGTCAGAAGGGGAGGGAGTGCCTGTCTAAACTACAGTCGTCTCTCTGTTCAACTTGATTCAATTTAGTAGAATTTTACATTGTCGAATGACAAGATGCTGTATTTTGACATTTTCCTATTTATGCTAAAGTAGAGGAATAATAAAATCAGTTTGGCGTCTGGCTTGCTCTATCTGTACCTTTTACTTAAGAATGAGAATTTTTTTTTTGTTTGTTTGACTGACGTTACTGTTTAGTTTCTGATTTGTTGTTTTGGACTGTTCACCCGTGAGCTTGTTGACTTTTGTTTTGGTTGGGGTTTTGTTGGTTTTGTTGTTAAATAAAAGCTTTCCTAACAAGCAGGCATTCTCTTCCTCAAACACACCCTTCCTCAGCTGCAAATCTAAAAAAAGGAGACAGCTCTGTAAAAGGGAAGGAATTTCTTGTACATTTTTTTCCTTTAAAATTTATTGGAAGAAGTAAAATGAAACAACCAAACAAAAAACTTCTAGAGTTTTAGAGCAACAAATGCTGAGGCTGTGAATAAGAGGCATTCTGTTACTGAGGCAGAATCCCCTCATGGCTTTGGTATGAAGCTGGGGTGGTGCTGGGCTGGCAGACCCTGGGATGGTATGTTTGAATGTTTTTGGGTTGGGCTCCCCACCATAATGCATGACCACCTTCCAGGAGCCCACCGAGAGACGAGACTGACGTTTGTCATCTGCTCTGTGTCACTCCTTCCCCAGGAGACATGGGTGTGCAATAGGGGATTTTGCTTTCCCAAGGAATATTCTCAAGTCCCGTGTCAGAGGAGGTACCACAGAGGTAGCTGTCTTGCATTTCACCAGAGGACAGTGAGTTTTGTTCATTAGTTCCTGAGGAAATTCATTCCACAATTCATCCCAGGAAATAAGAAATCTTACTCCTTACCCTTATTGCAAAAATTTCACTTGAGCCAGGAAAGCTGTTTTTTGGATAGGGAACCCTAAGAGCACCAAAGCCCTGCAAGTCACACCTGACAGGATGCACTAACAGCAATCATTCCCCTTTCTCCCCAGACCAATATTTCTGGCAGAAAAATGACACAGCCTTTGATCTCAAGCAAGCCCTGGAACGGAACACTCTTCATTGAGCCTCATTACAGCATTTGCAATCCCAACCCAGTTTGTGAGCTGAACCACAGAGAACTCGTGTCAGAACATTTCTGTCATCCTTTCTACCTGAAGGCGGGAGGATTTTGAGAAGGAAGGTTTAGTGACACTGGTCACAGGCTTAACGCAAAGCAAGACCTGCCTGATAAATGAAGGTTTCCACAGGGTAGAACCCAGAAAGAGGTACTGTTGAGGAGTTATGCTGCTCTCTCCTTACATCCCTTAGCTGGAGAACCAGAGCATTGGCCTGGACCCCAAGGCTCTAATAGGGCCCTGCTCCTCAGTCTAAGGGCACTGGCTTTAGTCTCAGTTGTCCCAGTGGGAACCAAGCTTTGTTCTGTACAGATAAAGAATGACTTCAAGGCATTTCTGCAATTCCATCCCTGTGTTATTTATGTCCAAGGTAGTCTTGGACGTTGATCTTTCCTCCAGGACTTTCTGAACAACAGGTCTCTGTGTTGATGCACATCAAAAAAAAAAACAAAGCAAAAAACCAACTCGAAAGCAAAGTAGAAAATCCACATTTAAACCCTTTGATCAATAATATGCTTTATTTCTAAAAAAAATATAAAGTCATTTTTTGTTATCTGTATATTAGTTCCACTGCAAAACTGGCTTTTGGGCGCCTTCTGAACAAAGTAGTTTGCACAGTCCTAATTAATTATGGTCACCACAAATCTCTATCCATGCCTGGGTGCCTTGTTGTCCCAGCTCTCATTGCAAGGTTTTCTTTCAAGCTGATCACTCAGCTACAGCCCTGTCACACAGAGGGAGGAAAAGCAATGGTCTCCTGCTTGTTTTCATGCCAGCCATGAGGAGATCCCAGCCTCCATCCCCGGCTCTGCAGCCAGGTACAGCTCTGCCCCACGGCTCAGTGTTAAAGCCCTTAACAGGATGGTGGCTACTATAAACTGTAATGGGAGCCTATAATTTCTTAAATATATCACCTATCTTTATTGAGCCCAGCATCAGAATCTCTTTAAATTTGTGTCTAGTTGTCATTTGTGTAGTTTGCCTTTTTGTAGATGCATTTTTCCCAAGAATTATGAGCATAATGACTTCACACACAGCCCTCTCTGGGATGTCAGACTGGAGAGCATCACCTGGGTAACAGAATCTACTCCCCTGTGAGCAAAGATGTAACAGATGCTAAGCCTGGGAGGTCCCCCAAGGGCCTTTTCTCTGCACAAATCCAAACATCATTGACTACATTGCCCAAAACACAGAAAGAAAAAAGTTAAAAATTAGATCTATAGCGCAAGAAAGCAAAACAACCTTAAAACTGTAGTGTTGCACATGATGAGCTCAGAACAGACTCAAGTCATGACCATTGATTTTGGCACCTTCTATTGCAGGTCACTGGCCAGGTGAAAACGCCCACAGAATCCACCCAATGCACAAAATTGTTGCAAATCTGATATGGAGAAGACTTTCCTGGCCCTGATGAGTGGTTTAAACCTGAACACAGGAGCAAAAAGAAATCAAGAGGGAAGCAGTAGTGCACCTGACCTCATGTCCCATGTCAGAGTGCCGCCAATCTGTGATGAATCTGAGCAAAATAGGGAAAAAATAAACACCAAAAATCAGCAGCCAAGTTGTTCTTCAAAGGTGGGAAAAAAAGTCTTCCTGGCCTCTCTAGGCCTCCAGTGGAAACCCTGAAGCATGGAATTAATTAAATACAAAGAAACATAATTAATTTAATTAAATGCAGTCCGTTTAGAAAGGGTTGCTCTGATTAATGCCTGCTTCTGCAAAAGTTTCTGAATATATTTAGTCCCATTCCCAAAGACAACATTTGCAGGATCTTGATTAGAGCAGCTAAGAGCTCACAAATGTAAGTGCAAGTGGATACCTTCCACTTATGGTGTGAAAACAGACACAAGAAATAAGTTTTAAACAACACAGAGATCAAAACATCCCTTGGTTTAATATCTGCTGGGGCCAGGAGGCACCATTCAGATCACCTAGACTGACTCTCTGCATAATACCAACCACAAAACCTCACCATGTGATTCTCACATTAGGTCCATCAGACTCTGATCCACCCAGATCCTGCCACCTATTTCCATAACACAACGTTTGGTGGGGCTTTTTGACACATTGATTTCACCCTCTGATAGCACTTGGCAGTTGCTGAGCTCAAATTCATTAAGTCAAACCATATCCTAATTAAGTGGCAGACCTTATCATATCACTGGTCTTAATCAGTTCCCACACAACAAAACCCATTAAATAAAACATCCCAGCTGAAAGCTTTGGAAATAAGTCTCAGTCACCTCCAACAGAGTTTGGGAAATTAAGGCTCAAAGACTGACAGTTTGTTACCATTTTGTGGTCATGTATTCCAGGATTTAGTAGATGTGCTGTATTTTCTAACCTTCAAAACTCTGGTAGAAATGGCTGTTCTTTATTTTTTTCCCTGACAGATGTCTTAGAGAGATGTTTCGCTAAAGATTGTAACTCTTACTTGGAGAGCTGTGTTAAGTTTTATGGAAGACTGATCAGCTTGTCACTTGTTATGTGTATTTCAGGTTTGAACATTCCTAGGTTGTCTCCTCAACACAGCTGATGTGCATCATCTGCAGCTCTCAGAATTTACAGTCCTCTGCATCATCAGTTACAGGGCCAGGAAAGTTGTCTCCATGTCAGATTTGTCCATGAGTTTGGGTGCTGTTATTTTCGCTGTTGCAAACAGTGAATATTACTGGAGCAGAATTCTTAGCATTTCCCCAGTTCAACACACTTAACACCAAGAATACTTGGAATTCTTTCCTTCTTAGAATGGGATTGATAAAGGTTTAAAGAATGAGTATTGTCATTCTGTGGAAATATTGACAGTTTTATCAAAAGTTTACTTCGATGTGAGAGACACTATAGATATGAGGGGACTTGTGATTTTTATCTCAAGTTTATATTTTTTGTGCTAATTCATCTTTTTTAAATCATAGTCAAAAGTAAAGCAAAGTTAATAACCTCTACCTCCAGATAGGAAGCAGATGCAGGAGATCTTAGCTGTTCTTCCCAAGATCTGTTACGAGTTTTGGCTCAAATGTCAACATGAGTCAACGTTTTACTTTTAGTGACAGGTTGGTTTAGTCTCCTATTTAGTGTTGGTTGAAACACTGCAAATCCCTCTTAGAGACAAGCACTGCCTCCTTAACAGGAAGATGTTCTAAAAGCCTTAGTGACATTTTCCAAAGTATTTTGTGTATTTTCTCCCCATTTCCTTGAAATTGCAGCAAGAAGGAATTTTATCATCAAAGTGAGCAGAACTGGCAAGGCATGAATGAACACAAACCAAAGAGGCTCCCGGTCGTGCCTGTCTTTGATGAGATCCATACCCTGCACCTTCGCTCTGTCTGTGGGGAGATCCCAGCTGTCATGAGAGTGTTTCTTCTGCAGATTTCAATTCCTGTCCAGATCTTAAAGAAGTGACTAGAACTTGCCTGGATTCATATAGTCCATTGGGTCACTTTTATGAAATCCTTCAATCTTTTCTCTTTTTTTGCTAAAGGGTTTTTTTGTTGTTGTTGTTTTTTCCTACTGGCCATATGAGCGGCTCTTGTTGGAGGAGGACTAACGTGCACACAGGTACTGTGGCAGCAGGGCACTAACTTGAGCTAGGCAGATACAACTCTTTGGGGAAAAAAAAAGAAATTAAAAAATGCAATTGAACAGCTAGGAAACTTTCCAGAGATATAGGAAAGTGCAGGTTCAAATCTTAATTGTGAAGTGGGCAGGGCATGGATTTCAGCACAGCTTTTGCACTGCTCAAGCAATAGCTGTGAGCACTGGACAAACATTGGTTGCCTTCACCTATTTGTGATCAAAAGGGACACACTTCTGCAAAGCACTTAAATTCTTGAAGAGGCAGGAGGTGCTGATGAAAAAGATACTTGCTGAAAGTGGAGCGACCAAACATCGTGGTTGATCAGTCAAATCCTTGACATAACCTCTTCTTGGCAGGGGGGCAAGGACTGGCTCCTTTAATCAGCCTACACTGTGCTTGTCTCATCTGAACTAAGGTGGTAACTTCTCCAGGTATTACCTCCAGGTACCAAACACATAACATAGTAACAACAGGCTCTAGAAACACAGCTGGACCATTATAACCTTTCTTAGACATCCACATTTACAGGACACTGTGTAGTTACTACTGAGGCATGGAGAGATTTAGACTTCTGTCAGGTGGACTGAGATGTGTGAACACCACAACACCACAAATTATTCCCATCTATAAACGAAAGCAAATTCCCTCTGCCCACATTTCTCCTGAGCTACATTTCATTATCTGTTGACTCCCTGATGCCAAAGGCAATTTTTTGGTATCTGCTGTCTTGTTTCACTTTCCTCTCCCTCCAAATGAGTACCAAATACTGAACCCTGCTGTTCTTAATTCAGGTGTACCTGGGGCTTCTTTCTGTTTCATCCAAAAGGATGTGGCAAATGGTGTAGAAGAGCTATTTAATCAGTCAGCCTATACGTGTGACTATAGAGACAAATTTTTTGGGCTGAGTCACCAAGGCCAGCCTGAGCTGAGGATCTTCCATTGACATTGATGGGGAAGGAGATATGAGTGTGCCAAGTGTCCTTTCAGTGACTGCAGGGTGCTCTTGGAATAGACTCTGACATCATTTGCCTGCCCAAAGCCTTGAATTTTCAGTGCCTGAGATCAGAGACATGATTAAAAGAAAAGAGAAATAATTTTTCCTCTAGCTGTCAAAATCCTACATAAACTTTCAGGTTACAGGGAAAGCATCCTGTTCCTCTGCTGAATTTGATCAATCCTCACTATTTTTCCAGAACTTCTAGCTTTAAGTGAATTTTCTTCCTAGGTTTAAAAACAAAACAAAGCAGAAAGCAGGACACAGATGAGACATGGGGCATTCATTGCACAGAATATTGCAAGGTCCATGATGTACTGTTTCACATAGACACTGGAAACATCATATTTATACCCAGACTTTGCCAACAGGATGTCAAGACCTTAATTTTGAACTACAATGTCCAATCTATGTGATCACAGCAGAGTGGTGAACACAATTTATTTGCCTTTGCTATAAACTTGGAGGCTTCTCTACACAGGGCAGCTCTGTGAAGCAAATTCAGGTGTGAGTTTACAGCACACACTTCCTTTTGCACTGCCATTTCATCCAGACACACTTCCCACAAATAAGTGTGGATCTGGTTGTTTTACTGAACTGGGCATTGGGAAGAGACTTTAAAATCCCCAAAGGCTTTGAACAGTCGTAATACTTGTGCATGCAAACTGCCTTGGGTTAGGCACCTCACTCTATTCATGCCAATGAAAACCTGTTCCAAAATTTCAGCTCTATCCCTCCCTGATTCAGTGCTTTTTGAAGACAATGGAAACATGGGATAAAGTGAACATGTAATATAGGGTTGCAGTAAAGACTGTACTGGGATTAGAAACTTGACATGCTTATCCTATATGAATAAAAATCAGATTTGCCATTGAATTGGCTGTGATGAAAATGCAGGAAAGCTTCTGAGAATATTTGGAAGGTTTCCCTCACTAATATATAGAAAGCAGATACTGATTCCTAAATAATTACTGAGACAAGAGGTACTTTTCAGCTGGAAAGCACAAAGCATCTGACTGCAAATATGATACATGGGAAGAATGACTCACATACAAAAGGGGGTGATTCAAAATGGAATTATTTACTCTTGAAAGTGTCTGTTTATGGGATGACTTGAATGAAATATTGAAACTAAGGATTATAATGCATTTACGCAAGGCAGGAGGTTCAAGGACAGATGTTTGAAGGAAGAAAGGAAAGTATTACATAGGGGAGGGAAAGTGTTGTATTACTGCTAGAAAATGGACTTGAAGTCCAGAGAACAAATAATGACTCTGTTTGCTAAGGCCTTGCTCTGCTAATACTGTATGTAGCTGTCTTTTGGGTAAAGAGATTTTTTTTTTTTGCTCCATCTCAATTCCCACTCTACCGAGTCAGAAATATAATAATTCTCTGTTTTCTAGGGTCATTGTGAGGTTTAATTCATCAGTTTTTGTAAGCACATCCTGAATGCCTCAGATGACATCAGCATAAGAATTGAAGGAGGCATTGTTTTAGGCAAAGAATAAATAGCCAGGAAGGATTTTGGTTCAAAGGATCTGGAGGCAAATAGTATGAGCATCCTTAAGGAAAATTTAGATGACTTCACTGCTGATGATAAGGGAGTATTTAATTGTTTTACTCTTGAGAGCAATCAATATGTTAGAGGAAGACAGGACTTTTTTTATTAATCAGAAAACTGTTCTGGGTCAGTATTATAAATGAGAATTAATTTTTATAGCATTTGCATTTAAAAACAGAGAGGCTGCCTTTCTCTAGCTCAAAATGTTCAATGTATTATAGAGATGACAAGATCAGCATCAAGATATTGCAGACCCAAAGCACCTGGCTCCTGGTCCCAATCCTACACAACCTTGTGTCCAGCTTGAATACACATTTTCTCTATGACTTCCAATGGCGAACAGCTTCCAAAATCATATTTTCCTTCTTACAGTTGGTGGAGAAGGTATTTAATTTATGGCAAGGGTTTTGCAAAAGGATAAGCCTGTAGAGGCAATACAGAAGCTAAAGACAATGGGTCTGAGACGCTCTTTCTTATTTTAAATTACAGCATTTTTCATCTCTGGCTATTGTTGGATCTCATTTTCCCTCTCGGTCCTCCTTGTATCTGTTAAAGTATTAAACTAATCAAAATAGTAAATATTAACAAATCACGCGGGCTGTCATATCTTAAAGGCATTCAGCTCTAGGGAAAAATTTATTTCTATGATAAAATACTGGATGACTAGCAAAAGCATTACAAGTTCCTCCAGGTAACTCCTCTAGGTCTACTTCAGAGAGACGGTAGCATCTGTAGTGATCGCTGCCCTGTCCCTGGAAGTGCTCACGGCCAGGTTGTATGGGCCGTTGAGCAACCTCGTCTAGTGGAAGGCGTCCCTGCCCGTGGCAGGGGGTTGGAACAAGGTCCTTCCAACCAAAAACATTCAGTGATTCCGAGATTCCATGTCTCTCAGCTCCTAGTTGGGGTTTCATCTGCACAGGTATTACATAGGTATGTTCATCCTACCCATATGATGTGCTGAATGTAGGTATTCTCCTTCATTGTTTCCTAAATCATCTATAAAAGAGAAATAATGTGTTGACAGCATCAGGAAGCCGGATCTAACTACCTACATACCTCACCTTTGCAGGCTTGAGAGTCAGGTGAGATGGTCCGGACCCACGTGCATTGGTTTAATGAAATTCTCACAAAGCTGGATCTGTTCTTATAGGGCCTGATCCCATGACCAATAAAGTCGGTGGAAAATGCCTGCACTGACTTAAAAGCACAATCCCAAAGCCAGCAGGATCTACAGCCAATACCTAAGGCAAAACATGGGGCATCAAAGTGGTGCTTATGAAAAACAGCAACTGAACACCTCTAAGGTCTAGGAAGCCACTCTAGGTGAGGTTCATTTTGGGGTAGTACATTCTGCAGGATTTATTTCTTTTGAAATGTTGTTTCAATGTTTTCTGCTCTGTCCTGAAGGATATAGGGGATTCCTGCAACAGGCTGTGAGAGCAGCCAAGGAAGATTTTGGTTAATCCTTCTGCCTTGTGGTACGTGTCCCAAAGATGAGGCTTTTCAATCCAAAGAAGTGTATGGAAAAAAGTTCTGCAAATGTGAGGAAAAAAAATCACTCTCATCTTTATTTCTTGAGATGATGTGTCATAGTCTTTCTAGTTAAAGTGCTTTCACTAGCAATCTGCTAAAGAAAATATGACGCTAGATTATTAAAAAGTGGAAACTAGACATTTGCCTTTTTAGATACATAATAAACAGTCAAACTTAATTAGTTTCAAAATAAATGCTAAGTATAATCTACCAGTACTGCATCCAAAATGAAAAGAAAGCAGGGAAAAGATCTGCAGCGCAATGTGTTTGGCATCCACCCTGCTCCTCAGAGTCACTCCTCATAACTGCTCAGGGCAGGACATCTCTTTCTGTTTGCACAGTAATCAGTCACTCAAATATGCAAGCAGTCCTCAAGAAGAGAGGAATTTCATTTATGCCATGAACTCCAGGTCACACAGAGAAGGACCATGTTCAGTTCATCCAAGGAACATGGTTAGATACCAACGTACAACTAAGGCATATCTACGGATATATATACAGCACTAAAGTCACATCCTGTTTAATATTATAAAAATGCATTGCCTTTTGCGTTCTATACTTCTGCCAAGGTTTGCAAAAATCCTGGGGTACTCCATCATGGTTTTGTCCTGGCTTGTGGGCTGCATCTGCTTTGTCCTTATATTGATTTTGCTGCTGCAGCACAATGAAATTTTCAAGTGTTCTCTATGTAATAAGTTGAATTTTCAAGAAAAGAGACTGAAGGACTAAGCAATGTAATTTAAGACATGAGCGGTATTATCAAGGAGCTAAAGCTATTATTCTCAACTGGAATATTTTAATGGAAAAGGTCTCTTAAAGGGGAAGGAAATACAGTCCTTAGTCTTCATATAAAATTGTTATTCAGGATAGTGGGTATTTTAAGAAATGATTATCATCTTCTGCTAAACCCCTCATGTTATTTTATACCCTAGCTGATATCATACTGACCCATATAATTGGCTTTATGAAAACCTGCAGAGAAGAAACATTTGAATCAAAGATACTTAGAAGTACAGTACGATAACTCAGAGGATGAGCAATTAAAAGTTAAGGAAGACTATTATGGAAAAAGGAGTATTTTAATCAAGTCACATGTCAGGAGTAGAAATAAAGATGTTCTTACAGCTCTGCTCCATATTTACAGTGTTCTGGTTAACACATTATACCTTATTCCCCACTCAAAATTGTAAAAGGATGGAAGGAGCCTTGGAAAGTCATCTAGTCTATTGTGAGAAACCATCCTTCGGTAAGTGATAGCTTTATTATTCCCAACAAATGCTTGTTTTACCTGTTCTTGAACACCTCCAGTGCTGGAGATTCCACAGCCTTGCAAAACAATCCATCTCAGTACTTAATTACATTTATGTTTACATTTTTTCCCACAGGCTATCCTAAATCTTTCTTGTTTCAATTTAAACCTATTACTTCTTGTTCTACCTGCACTAGGGCGTGAGGATATTTCATTCCCTTCCTCTTTACTCTTAATTTCACATATGTGAAGAACAGTATCATATCTCCCTACAATCTTCTCTAAAGAAAAATCTACATAATCCTAATTCCTCCCACTTGCAGGTCATGTTTTCTAGCATTTTTACTGTTCTTGTTGGACTTTTGTGTGTCTTCTGTCACTGGACTACATCTCTCTTAAATTGAACACAGTAATTCAATTTAAATTTAGCCAAACCAAGTGGAGCAGGAGTATATCACATTTCATTAATAAGATTCCCTACTGTCCTTGTCAAATAGCATCCTATTTTTTACTAGTAATTTCTTTATTTTGTGAAAATTATTTTAATTCTACTCTGGTCCCTGAATATATTTTCAGAATTCACTTTTGGATGCCTGCATAATTTATCAACCTTGTGCTTAATGAGTTTTCTCTCTCCTCTATCACCAATTAATTCGTGAGGGGTTTGAATATTACCACAGGAGACTACTACAAAACTCTGCTCTTGACACATTTCTTGGTAGAAAGTGTAGTACTGGCAGCCTTTAGTTTCTCAGCAATTTCTCCTCTCCCATTTATTATTCCTTTGACTTGATCCAAAGAATAGTGTTTAAAACAATATCAAAAGCTTATTAGAGGCAAGATAAAGCATCTATGCTTCTCCCTTATCCAAAAGGTCTGTTGCTGTGCCAGAAAAAGAGTTTAGTTTGGTTTGGCAAGATTTCTTCTAAAAAAAATCCACAACAGCAATTTTTCCTCTCGTGCTGCTTCACAGGCACTGTAATTCCCACTTAACAACTCTGGCCCACAGAGTCACCTGGCTTTAGGATGTGATGTAAATACCTTGATTTGCAGAACAAGGTCCTGAAGAGCGTGGTTTCCTGACCCCACCTTATCCACCTGGGCTGTAGCAGTGCTGGCAGACTGAAAGCCTCTGTATTCTCCTTATTTGTCTACAGATGATGATATGGACACTGTTTCCATACCAACCTCTGAATCCCAAATGTGGGATTAAAAAAAAAGGTAATTTAAAAGTTTATTTTCTGCTTTTCACCTACACCTCAGTGATGTAGGGTTGGAAGTAGCATCTGTGCTATTGTAGCCTCAGCAGCTGACCTGGATTATGCATCTTGTTCAGTGCTGTGAACAAGAAGGCTCCTGTCCCTGGTCCCACCCCAGGAGCATCAGCTGTGGGGTTTTTTGCACTGGCCTCTGCAGGCAGAGCTGCAGTTGCTCAGCTGGACAGGAGCCAGCCCAGATTTGAAAGCTGAGCAGCTTTGTTAGATCCCTAAGTGTGCTGAAAGTGCTGGGCAGCGGTCAGAGAGCCCCTCGCTCTTTGAGATCAGAGCTGCTTCAACCATGCTGGAGTCCTACTGTCTGTGAAAGGCCATGCTGACAAACTCACTTTGTAATGCATATTTCAGCTCCGGCTGCACCTTCTCTTTGGAGAAGAAAAAGAATCTATACCCATTATTTCAGTATATTTTAGAATCATATAATCCTAGAAGGGTCTGAGATGGAAGGGACCTTAAAGCTCATCTTGTTCCAACCACCTGTCCTGGACAGAGACACCTTCCACTCAAAGCTCCATCCAACATGGTCTTGAACACTTCCAGGGATGGGGCATCCACAGCTTCTCTGCCCAACCTGTGCCAGTATCTCGCAACTCTCACAGTAAAAAATTTCTTCTAATAGCCCATCTAAATTTACACTCTTTCCATTTAAAGCCATATGTAACATGTCTATTTAAAGCTCTTTTTCCAATGTTATCCTTTTGGGTCCCTTAAAGTCCTTTTAGGCAACCAAACAAGTGTTACAATCTTTTGGTTTTTTCCCTAATAAATGAAGACAATGAAGGGAAATAGGACTTACATTGCATTATGATTTCCAGCCTTGGTCTTTAGTAAGTTGGCCTACAACATGCAACTGCTGGAATGTGGGAGAGATTGAGCTATTGGGATAACCCTTTGTGGTTGACAGGAAAAGGAGAAAGCAGAGGAAGACAGCCCAACTAGCCTGAAGATATGTGCAAACCAGGATACTCTTGGATTTAACCCGTATTTAATGAACACGCCCTAAAAGTCTGTGTTACCCACCACAAACCCAGCACAATAAGCCACTCCTTTCCAAATATCTTGACCCAAAATCCCCAGAGCCACCAGTTACTTATCACATACTTTAGAAAGCAGAAAGTACTCTCCAAAAGTCCTTAGGAGGCAGAGAAGCCAATGGCTCTTAGATGTCCCAATTACTTCCCTGCAGAATAACCTTGACTGGGTGCTCAGATGGCTCTGGAGTAGTAATTTTGGGTCTCTTGGCATCAGTGTAGGAGGGCAGCTGTCATGTGCAAGGATCCTCACCTGGGAGCTTGCAAACTGTAAGTAAATCAGGAGGCTACACTGCCACCAAGACACTGTGCAATGTGTCTCTTCACTCAGCCTTATTGCTGACATAACTTCCACTCTTTGTGTTTCACATTCTCACCTCATATATTACTGCTTGACTTGCCAACAAAGCCCAGGAACAGGAGGGTGAGAAGTTTCTGTCCATCGTGCAGTGGTTACAGAGGTGGGTCTGTATTAAACTTCTTATTATTAACCCTGGGACTCCTCCTGTTTACTTCTCAGAATGTAAAAAACAGAAGATTTAGTTCATGGTACATTTGCAAAAAAGCTCAGACTATACAAATAAGCATCTTGCTGCAACTGCAAGTAGAGGCAAGTTCCAGAAAGAGAAAAAAACCAGTCTGATGCATGTCATCTTGTGGTTTTTTGCTAGATTAATGAAAAGCCCACACAGCATAATTATGTTTACAATAAGCTTACAGGAGTTTTCCCACAAGGTAGAGGAGAGTCATAGAGGGATCAGGTTAAACCAATTATTTAACCTTTACAGAGCTAAACTTGCAAGTGTTTCAGAGGTAGGGAAAATGGACTATTTTATTGGTTGCTTAAAACCATATATTAAAACAGTGGGGTCTTTTTTTTTTTATTCCATTACTTTGCAGGAGCACATCCTGGCAGATTCAATTCAGATGACTTGGAAACAAATTGTTCAGTGCCTAGATGACTTAAATATTCCACTGCTAGCACAAATTTGCTCTTTGCTACCATGGATGATTCTCCTCACAAATAATCCAACAGTCTAGTAAGGCTCTTCACAGAACATGGCATCCAGATTGAGGGGTTTTAATGATAGAGCGACCAAATAAATCATCGAGCTCCACTGGAACATGTTGCATTCACTAACATCAAGATTTCCTTTTCTGGAGCTGGTCTTTAGGGCTTGAAGCAAGTGGGCAATGGTGGGAAGCACTGAAAAGAAAACAATATAGTATCATTTATCAGGCCTTTTGCAATGTCAGCTCTCCATTGTTCTTGCTTAAAAAAACCATACTTCTTGGCTTTCCTAATCCATCAGAGGCATGCAGTTGTTCTGGTTTAGACATTAGTATTCATTTTGTTTATTCCAGTTCCAGTGGGCAAAAATCAAGTAAACCTGATTAATTCAGTGGTCTACCTATGGTTTTTCCAAAGGATATAGCAAGCTATATATATATATATATAGTAGAGCTAGAGAAACACAGATATAACACCCTAGGGAACAAATTCTACGGATGTTGTTGAAAAAAGCATCTATCTAAATGATCTCTCAACTAGTATAGGGCAAAATCAATTTTTTTTTCCTTTGCTTCAATTTGAAAACGTGGGGGGAAAAAATCATTACTGCTCAAAATTCCAATGCTTTGGCAAACTGCATCATGGGGAAAATATTCAGAACACTTGATGTGTTTAATCTGAATTTGGGAGTGTCTTATTTTTCACTGAGATAAAAAAAAAAGGATTTTGTAGCAAATTTTCATTTCTGTCACAAAATACCAAAAGATTTCTTTAAAAAATGCTTTCTGAACCCCACCCGATTACCAGCCAACTGCAGCCAACAACATGCTTTACACATCCAATAATAATCAGCTGGCATATGAGAAGAATGTAAATGAAATTAATACCCAAATGGTCAACCTGGGGCTCTCCACCTACTCACTCCAAAGCCATTCCCAGGTGACTCCCATGATGGCACTGCACACAGGTTTGGGAAAGCCAACCCCCTGGCTGCAGAGAAATCCGGCAGGGAAACCCCAGCCTGTGCTAGGATTGAGCACCGTGTTCAGAAACGAGCAACAGGACCCCACAGGGAGATGTTAACCTTTTCCACCTGCAAATACCTCCTGGCACTCCTCTGCTCCCTGCTCTGTCTGCTCTGTGTAGGGTAGGTCTCATTTGTATGGTGATTTTGGCAGGCGGCTGACAGGGTAAGGGAGGTGCCGCACCTGGGCGTGCGTGGACTGATCCTTCCTCCGTGTCCTACAGGAGGTGACATTTGCTCTTTAGAAGGAATCCTAGTGGCAGCAACCAACAATAATTGAGCCCCTGACCTACCCTAGGCCAGGCATCAAAAAGTATTTAAATTTCTCATTGGCTTTTGCACAGTTTAGACAAGATAATGCCTTGAACGTTTTAAAAACAAGGTCAAACATTTTCAGTCACAGCATTTCCAGTTCAGCAACTCAGCTCATATTTGAGCAGCAGAGATGTGTAATTTTCCAGTTGTGCTAGTCAAATGTGGGGGAATCGTAATCTTTTCGCACCTCTGAAAATTAAACCAATTATCTGGAAACCATAAAGGAATTGGCTGACTCAAGGTGTCATCCAGGAGTGGGAGTGGGAGTAGATGTAGTAGTGATCTGAGGTTTTTCGTTGCATATATGCCTATCAACATTTTAACCAGAGAATTCAAAGTATCACAAAGTCAAGCAGAGATACTGAATCACCTGATTAATGGATCACATTTTCTGATTCATCTGCACAGCTTCAAGCAAGCAAAGCACAGGTAAAAGATAACTTCTGGTGACATGTCATCTCTCAGGTTATGTCCTTGTTCCAAATAAAAGAAAAACTTATACACATTCTCTGTCACAATAACTTTTAGGATTGCACAACAAATACTATTAAAACACTCTAATTTCCAATTATTTGTGACTTGCCCAAGATTCTGTGTTGGGACCAAAATTTTCCATTTTGGTTGTTAGTTTATATTTGATTTTTTAACCCTTTTTGGAGGGGAGAAATTTAGGGTGAAATAGCCATTTGCAAGAAGACTAAATTATTTTTTGGCATTATGTTCTGGACACAACTGCCTTTGATTTCTAATGGGAATCTCAGCTTTTACAGCCGGATGGCTGCTATGGTTGAGATGAGTCTTTTGAATTCCCTGTGAGAATCTGCCCAGAATTGGCAAAGTTTCAGGCTTTTGAAAAACCACAATTCACACAGTTTTAAAGACATTAAGCAACCTCTCCAAAGCCTTCTTCTGCCCAATTCTTCTGTTACCTCAAGTGAAGAAGTCCAAGAGGGTGCTAAAGAGGCTCCAGCCCTGCTGATGGCCTGTGTGGGTGCCAGGACCATAATTCCTTCAGCTAAGTCAATTTTCTCAGACTGGATTCTTAAAATCCTAGGAAATAAAACAATAAATGTTAACTGCAGGATGATGCAAAGATTAGGAATCACTGAATTGTAATGGGCTTGTGCAACTTTGGTTTGATTTCTTGTGCCTAAGTGGTGTTCATGCAGATTTTATTGGCTTGAGGACTTCCTGCATTTCTCACTGCCCTCTGCCCCACTCAGGGCAGGGAGGGTCTGCTCTGGGACCTGACATCCTGAATGAAGGAGACATTTTCAGTCCTTCTCTCTCAGTGCTTTCAAAGCACAAAAAGGGTGAGAGAAGACTAGAAAATGAAGGTTGCAAGATAAGAATGGATGGTCTCTTTGCTAAATCAGTTGAGTTGGATTCACTTATCCTGGCATTTGTTTAGCCCATCTTTGGTCACTGAAGCCAAACTCTTCCTACAAGCCATTAACTTTGCATTTCTCGTCTTCCAGGTATCTGATAAGATCGTGGATTCTGATGTGCAGCAGCAGCTGTCGTTCCCAGCTGCAGCCGAGATCAGGGCATGTGTCTCATACTGTGTCCCCCTAAATCCCATTTTCCATCCCCCTGTGCTTTGCTTCTCTGACAGACCAGCAAGGACAGCACCCCCTCCTCTGTTTTGGGAAGAGAGGAGTGAAGGTTTTTGAGTGTCTTGGATCCTGTGGTGATGAGCCCCACGGGAGAAGCCACAAGGAAATTAATAATTCTGTCTTCAGAATGAGATTTTTACTGTAAATAAGGCCTGGGGTCACACTTCAGATAATAAGTAGAGAACAAAATATTGAATTAGGAGAGCACCATCCACTCTGAATGAGGTGGTGGAAAACATACTAGCTGTTCATTTAATTAAAGACTTACATAATTCATACACACAAGGAAAATGATTTAAGGTTCATTTTTGAGTTAAGAATTGATTTGCAACCTTAATAATGCTCTTTTAAAACAGTGTGTGGGTGGCATGTGTGTTTGTTATAGCCTGCCAGCCAGGTAATTCAAGGAAAGAGGGAAGCTTTGAGCTTTCAGCCCCTGGTCATTTCTTATGGATAATTCACTACCTGCACATCCTTCCTGGAAGCTGCTACATGTATGTTACTGATGGCTTATAAAAACAAAACAAAACCAGAAAGATGTAATGCAATATTTATTTAAAATCCCTGTTTTGGGAAATCATTGAATCATGTCTGTCTTGAGGCATTGTGGTTCCTTTTCTAAATACTTCTTACTGAAGATATTTCATCATAAAACAACCAGTCTCAGGGCTGCCCATTCCAGGGCCAGGGAAGAATTATTTGAGAAGCAACTTTCAGCCTTTCAAAATTAGAAATTCTTTGTTAGAACACCTTTTGTTTTCTTTAAGATCAAAAGCACACTTTGTTTGAGAACATCAGTTATTATTTCAAGGGATTTAAAAAACTTGTCCTCAGCAGACTAGTGTGGATCACTGGGGTTTTACCTGTGAGGGTGGGGTTTATTTTAATTATGACAGCGGGCACCTGGAGTCTGTCAAGGCTTTTGCCTGAACCCAGCTACATCTGTCATGCTGATCCCACTTCCACTTCAGATGTGGTCAGACAGTACAGGAACAGAAAATTGATGCTGCATGGTGAAGCTGACATGCTGGGAAGATTTCTTGGCTGGAAATAGCTGGATCCCAGTTTAGGGACACTTTAGGGACTGTAACACGGATCAGAAAGCTCAGGATTTAACCATTGAGGACTTTTGGGGACAGGGCTGAGGGAAGCAGAGGTGGAAACCCTGGCTGGACGATTAAAGCCCTACTTGTGTCACAGAAGGGAAGGGTCAGATCAATGCCACCAGAATGGGACTGCTTAAAATGAGCATATTTGGCCAATATCTGCTAGCACAGGTCTCCAATTATCATCCCTGTATCATGTGCTCTGTAGCATCTGCACAGTTCCAAGCCACTGTGGGGTAGATACAGGCAGCTGGGGCAGTAACAAAGCAGTGGATCTTGCTATTCCCTATTCCTGTAGTTATTAACTGTGCATATTTAGATAAAGAAAATCCCCAAGAGGTACAAATCAAGAGCATCTCTAGTGTAAGTGTCTGGAAGCCAATGAAATGAAACATGTTTTCACTAGTAGTCAATCAATTTGGGGAGGTAGAGAATTGGAGTTGTTTTGGGCTTTGCAACAATTGGTGCCTCATGTCAAGCACCTACATCTCTTTTGTGAACATCTAAAATTGACAAAGATGAGGATCCAGCAGAAGTCACTAAAATCCAAGATCTGACCCTACAGCTGTTGACTTTATCCACCCAGGGCTGTATAATTTGCTCTACCAGGAAATTAACACTTTCTTGCCTTAGTGATGTAGCTTGAGCTGTGCTGAAAAAAAAAAATTTCTACTGATAAATACAAGAGTCAGAAGGCACTTTAATGAGGGGAAGAAGCTGATTTCTCACCACACAAAAAGTGCCCCCAAATCCAAGAGCTCAGTCTTCTGGCTTTCTGGAGGAGGGGCAGGGGGGGAAATTCTAACCCTCCCTGTCCACTCATTCTTGTCTCTTTTCTTCTTTTTTGTCTCTCTCTTTTCCTCTTACTAAATAAAAGACGAGTTTGCTTTCCTGAACCTCACAGGAGACTTTAAAATAATCCTAAAATGCCACCAGAAGGACTGTAAACATATCTCTCCCTGGGCTTTAATTAGTAGAAAGAGCTGTGCAACCACCACATGTGTATTTAAAGCAATCTAATAGCCAGTGCCATGATGAAGTTTAACCCCACAGTTTAACAAGCCTGCTTTTTGCCTGAAAAAGAGAAGGGGTCTGGACAACACCTTTGCTGTCAAAAAAATAGCCAGTGAAGGCAATAAATAATATTTCCTCTGTTGCCAACTCATCAGTTCTTATTTAACCAGCCAATGCAACAAAAGCTTAATGCAAAAATGTACTGCAATCTTCTTCTATCCCTCCCTCCCTCCCTCTTCTGCTCTCACTCTTCCTCTCTCTGTCTCTCTCTGGAATTGGCTTATTTAAAAACTATATTTCTGCCTAGGCATTCAAAAATGCTGAATGCCTCAAGCAAACTAGTAGAATAAGCATGTTTCTCTACTGCTTCTTGGCAGGGTCCACTGCCTGAGTCCTGCTTTAAATTAAAGCACATGTGGCTTGAGTTTAGCATTATCATGAAAATGAAATTACCACTTTAGAAAAGTCAAGTTATTTTGGAAGTGAAAACTGCAGGTCAGAGCCCACCAAAATTCCAAAACCTTGCTCGAAAAATGTCTTGTTGAAGGTTCAGAGCTGCTGCCATGGACAGTGCATCCTTTTGGATCCTGATTTATTGTCTTCCCCTTCATGTTTTCCTACATTTGTTACACACTCTTGGGAAGACCTTACAGTCGTTGGCTCTTTGTCACTGGCTCCCTCTGCAGCTCCTCCCTTGGAAAGGGGAGAGACATAAGAGTTATCTATCAGAAATCAGCTGCATTGACCCGAGGCTCATCCTTCTGTTTTGAAGTGCTTTTGAAAATTGCCCTGGCACTGGTAAACACAACAAAGCCATGTTGAAGTGCTGCTTGTTTGCTCAGCTAAACCCTCTCTGTACTATTACACTAATTTTCTTGCCATCAGATGAGGGTTGTGTGGAGAGGAGGTAGGAGCCCAACACTCTTACAGTTTGGAATGGGTCCTCCTGTGCTGTTTTACATGCCCAGAGGTTTCAGTAGGTGGTAAATCTCATCTACAACATGGTGGTTTGAACAGGGTTTGGGGTTTACATCTGTGTGCATATGTAAAGCTGTATTTTACCTGTAACATAATATTTAGGTTAACTAGATTTTTTTTTCTCTTCTGGGCTTGTTATCACACAAAACTAGATAAATCAAATCAAAAAAGCCAAGAGGTCAAGTCCCACTGCTGCTATTGAGGAGTGGGTATTGACTTGTCATGTTATGGTAGTAATGAGCCATCTAGAAGTTGTCACTTGCCAGAACCTGAACTCTATCAAATGAGTGGGTTGTTAAAGAAATATCATCAGATGGGCTTGATTCTTCTGCTCCACAACACTGTTTTTTATTTTATTGCAATTCCACTGGCTTCAGTGGAGTGAAGCCAGTCTCTGGGATGTTTGGGAAAAAGGAGGAGTCAATCATCAACATGCCAAATATTGCAGCCGAGTTGGAATGGCCAGTGTGTTGTATAATCCTGTGGAAACATGTACAGTGGTTGTGCAAAAGGAGCTGGTGATCTGGCTAAGAAATCAAGCCACAATAACTCATCCTGTTTCCTACACACACAAGCATGGACACTCATACACTCAGAGAGAAACCTGTGTCTGGAAGAAAATAATTCTTCAGCCAAAACTTCAGAGACATTTGGAAGGACAGGAAAATGGAGAGTGCCAAGAGAATTTTCCCCAAGCTAAGAATTAGTAACATTGCCTTCCCTGTTAAAGTTTGCCAACATGACTGGAATTGAGGTTGAAGTGACTACTGATGTTCAGAGAATTTGAATCAAGCCTTTCATGGAACATTTACAATCAAATCAAAATGAATAGAATAGAATAGAATAGAATAATTCAGTTGGAAGGGATCTACAATGATCATTTAGTCCAACTTTATCGACCTTTAGTAGGTACCTACTCCTAACTTTAAGTCAGCCCACCTACAGCCAAAAGAGCTGGAGTTTGGCCCAAGGTCTACTATGATTTGGGAAGTAGTCATGAGTAGAGCCTCAGGTGCAAGTTTTTTTGTGTTGCACTGTCAGGTATCACATTGGTCTCATCAGGTGATGCACAAGCAGCCAAGGGATTGGTCCTGATGTTCCTGTAGACCTACTTTCAGACACATTCCTTTTTTTCTCCTACCTCTATCTCTTCCAGAAGGGTTATTTGTGAGAGCAATCATGACAGGGTTTCCAAGCCATCACAATGAGCAAAAGGGGGATTTTTCCTCTATGGAGAGAGCCAGGGCGAGAGGTATGGTTTTGTCAGTCACAGAACCTCGGGGCCTGGGGGTGAGGAGGAAGGGACAATGATAGTTTGTGGTAGAGGACATGAATTCAAATCCACCAAGTGCAGCAGCAGCTCAGGATCAGCAGCAGGCTGGAAAGGGACTGACTGAGGTCAGAGGGTCCGTGGAGATGTCTTGATGGGCAAGTGGATTGTAGTGGATGTGGCAACCAACCCCACATTCAAACAAATCACGGCTGTACTTAATTTTGATCAGATACTATGGAAAAACACCTCTTCAGGTTTAAAGGGGATGGGAAGGTGAGGGGTTTAGATGATGGTTCATTTAGGCAGGGTGAGGATTTTCAGGGAGTGAGGATGCAGCTGCCTGTGGGAGGCTCTGAAAGGGCAGGGGGTTTGTTTGTGGGGAAAGAAACACAAGAAACACAGTTTCATGAAGCAACGGGGATGAATACAAGGTAAGGAAGAGACCAGAGGTTCACCAGATGTCTTCCCTCCATCTCCCTCCCTGAGCATTGTTAATCAAACTTGAATTTGTGCTCAATATCTGCTGCTGCTATTCCTGTAATTAATCCATATGGGACCCTTCCAACTCGAGGTATTTTTTGATTCTCTGACTCTGCCCCAACACGTCTCCATCTTCTCACACATGACTATCCCCTCCCATCCCACGAGCCAGCATATCCTACAGTGAGTTGAACACACTCTGTACTCGTTATGTAGTTTTCTAACACAGAGGTCAGTTCCAGGTAGGTGTCACAGGTCTCTTACTGCCAACAGAGAGCTCCTATCAATGCTCATAGGACACAAAATGTGCAGCAAGTGGACACCTCTGCTTGGGTGTTCTTCCAACCAAGTACCCTGCTTCTGCAACAAGCAAAACTATTAGTTTTAAGAAAGAGGTTTAAATTTTATATCTGAATATATGATTTTCACAGGTAAAGTAAGGCATCTTGTGAAAAAAAGAGTAGTTCTTAATGTTCATAAGCAATAAGAGGCTCTAAACGGGCTATTGTCAATTCAGGAGAGAGCTCCTGGAGTCACTCTTTGAAATTATGAGCACTGGTGTCAGCAGTCCAAAACACAAACAGAGATAGACAATTAGTTAGCAAAGGCTAAACTATAAATCAGAAAAATCACATTTTAATTATATGCACGTCCCTTGAGCTCATTTCTTGAAAACTGTGCAGATCTGCACACAACAGGGGATCAGGAATGGTGAAGAGAATAGTGATCAATGATGATCAGATGTATGTATGATATGGTATCTGCAAAAAGAGAAGTTGAAAAAGAGACAGTTGGCAGTGTAGAAATGGAGTGTTACAGAGAAAGTAAACAGAAACATTTGCTTTCCATTTCGTAGAAGGTAGGAAGGGGAGAACACCACCATCAGTCTGCAGGTTTAGATCAAAAAGAAGTATATTTTTATCAGAAATGTAATTATGCAGAGGAACTCATTGTTGCAGGCTTGTACAGAAGCCAGAACTATGAATGAGCTTAAGGTGAGATTCAAAAATCCAAGAATAATAATAGGTGTACTGGTGAACAGACTGTAGCCTCTAACCCCCCAAAAACCCTCTGCTGAACAGTGTGTGGGCCAATGAGTGGGCACAATATGAAAACTCCTTCTATTTTCACCTGCTTATCATGAGCTTTACCATTACTGTATCACTGAAATTATGAGGGAGGATCTCCTTTAATGTAATTATGCCTGGATTGGTGCATTCGGGGTTAGTGTGGAAAGCCCCACATTTGAATCCTCTCCTTGGCTTTCAACCCAGACCTTTTTTTTCTCCCTGAAGAAGGCTGTGTATCTGCTGACCCATCCTCTCCCCTGAGTGCATCTGCACCTTCGTGTTGGCTCATGTCTCAAGTCTGTGCAGAACCCTGAACTCTGTGATCATCAGTGCCAGTGTAAAGCTGATTTTCTGACTCTCATCTTCACTGAGCTAACTGGCTCTCCAGGCAGAGAAAATTCAGAAATCCAGGAGCAGGAAAGTAGGTGGGAGATGATCTTGTCTAGTGGTTAGCAAATGCATTTGAAACACCTACTGCCAGTTCTGCCCCGTGTATACACAGGAATAGATATAGTTTTATTTTCCTATAATACAGACTCATATAACATAAACATGAGAAATATTTGTGTTATATATTATTTCTTAAGTACATGTCTAACGAGAAGAGTAATAAACCTGAGGGAGGGCAAGAGTGGGAAATTCTGTCTGAATATCTTGTAGACCTTTTCTGCATCAAAAGGAGGTGGTTCAGGTTTGGATTCCCATTACAGACCATGTAAAATGTCACTAAAACTAAAATAGACCCTAAACAGCCACACCGAGAGGCAGAACTTCAGCCTTACTTCCTTCTCCCACACTGACCTGACTCAAACTTCAAAGCCCCCCCTAAAGCCAGAAGAAGGGAATCACTCAGCTGGGGAGAGTCAACTTTTAAGCTGCCACATGAGTGCAGTTCATTGCCCAATGACCTTGATGGTGTCCTAGAAGATTCTAGAAGGTAAGATGTCTGCCAGGATGTGGTGGAGGTTCAGATTAAGACATGTAAGTGAAGATGAATACCTGAAAGCTGATCTCTAAGCTCCAGGTGTAGTTCATGGAGTTCTAGCTGGCGCAGTTAGTGAGGTCTTTACACTGATTCAGCTGACCAGATTTAGGTGTCTTAACCTGCAAAGTGCCTCCCATCCTGGCTTCCTGTGACTGAGAATCTACATTTCTGAAAGGAACTTATCTTTCTAACATTAGATTTACAGTAAGACTCTCAAGAATCTAAATTTTGTTTTGTAGACCCTAAAAAATTACCAATACCTTTTTAGATCTAAAGCTCTCCGTCCTCTCTGCCTCTCTTTAATTCCCCTGTTTTAAGAAGGTGACAGGGTTACTTCCTTTTTTCCGATAGGATATGCAAAGATAAATATAGCAAAGGTTTTTAAGCTTTCACACACTGTAGTTCACCACAAAGTACTTTAAGTAGATATATGTTAAGTAAATAAAGTGTATAGCAGTTCTCATTTACAAAGATAAGAAAAAGATTTTTTGTTTTAAATTTTTTATGTATGGCCCAGAATTCCATTGCCCTATCTCCATACTTATTGTGCAAGTGTGAGAAAGAAATATGTGTTTAAAGACTCCAGTATCTCTTATTTGGTTAATATACTGCAAGTATTTAAATGAGTCATTTGATGGCTCTGCACTTCATGATTGGTTAAGCTATTTAACATACTTTATTGCTTCTGTGATTTATTGCCTGATGAGGACACTCAAGAAAGTCTGAGAACCTCTTTGGGGTTTATTGAACTGGTACATATTTTATGCTGATTTCAAATAAATCAATGTCTATTATAGCATAAAAAATGGGAACATTGGAAAGAACGTTGAAGAGAACTATTTCCGGAGCTTTGTGTTCTGCTTCATGCATAAAGCATGAGGGCTTCATTAACATGGAAGTATGTGCATGTGAACCTTTGGGTCCTTATTAATCATTTTGTGACTAATACATGGAGCTCAATGATTCCCATAAGCTTCCCTAAAAGAAACCATAATGTACACACTGTGTGAGATGGTTCCCCAAAGGAGCGTGTAACTGTAATGTCTCAGACACCGCGTGTAGGAATCTCTTGACAGATGTGCTGTTCAGTATGTCCTTCCCTGCCCTACTCGTTGCTTTTCAAACAAGACCATCAAGAAATATAGCAGAGCATCACCAGTCCTCGTTTTGTTCAGCTGGCACCTTGGTTGTTCACAGCCCTCAGGAGTTCTGTCGTTGATTAAATGAGTGCAGGGCTGAATCAGAAAAAATCCCCAACTATGTAACTTTATTGACCCAGTGACATAAGTGCTCATATGGATGGAGTTGAGGTTTCAGGATGATTAAATCACGACTCCCTTGGCAGTTATCTGTGGGCTGTGAGGTCTTCTCTGCGCACCATCCTAAGGCTGGAGAAAAGCAAGACTCCTGGAATCTCTAGTCTGTGCTAAATGAGAATAGTGGGATAAACTAGAAAAGTGTTCCCCCAATGTTTCCTGGGGTGGTCATTCCCAGTAGAGGACTAGAATGACAATGTCATGGTAGTGCTAAGTCTTTTGTGGTCTCTTCCAGCCTTGTGTCCTCTTCAAATTTAATATATCTACTGTCCGCTTCATGGACTGACCTCTGTGGAAACCTCTTGACAAGCTATATCTTCTGATTTTGGCAGGTTCCTACCTACTCAATGGATATAATAATTGGGTCAGTTTTTCACCTGAACTAATTTCACCTGAACTGTGTCTTTAGCTTGCTTATGAGAACAAAGAGTAAAAAGGCATCAATTGTGAAACCCTTCAACTTTCCCCAAACAGAAAGATCTGTTTTCCCCTTTTGAAAAAATACTAAATTGGTTTATTCTTGGCCAATACTTACTGGCTGCTACTCATGTCCTTAGCATTTTCCAGGTGTAATAATTTGTTCGCTTGTTCATTCCAGAATTTTTCTGGGACTAAAATATAAACTGACTGGCCTATGGTTCCTTGGCTTCTTTTCTTGCCTCTTTTTATAATGGACACTATTTCCAATTCCAGTTTTTCACCTTTCTGCCAAAGGCTTGTCAAAGATAATTGCTAACACTTGTAAGTCTGCTTTGCCCTGTTCTTCCAGGCTGTGTCTGTTTGTGCAAGCATTGTGCTGCAAAAGCAGTGGATCAGTTGTACGAAACACTTACTCTCAGTGACCACACTCTGCTTGTTTGTTTTTTTCCTCAGACTGGCTCTGGTTTGGTCCCAGGGACTTCATGCCTGTTAGCAGCTACCAATTAACACTCCCATAGTGTGTCTTCCTGTTTAGTTTCATTCTGAGGTCTAAGCCTGTCTGGAAAGAAAAGCAGAGCACATTAAATGGAGCTGATTAGGAGATCCTCTATAAAAGTGAATTCCTCAGCCAAAGTCAAGGGATGTGGAGCTGCACTCTCAGCACCCTAGACCAGAGTTCATCAGTCTCAACCAATCTGAGAGCAAATAAATCATGGAACTACTCATTGTTCATGATGTTGATCATTTTAGGCCTTTAAATGAAAACTTATTGAAAAAGGTGTTAAATGTATCCTTGTGTCAGCATCATCTGACAATAGTCCTTCCTCTGTTGGTAAAAGGCCAGCTGTCCTTGGTTCTCTTCTTACTGCTGATGAATCTGTAGAATGATTTCTTCGTACACTGTATGTTTATTGAAACTTTAATCCTATTTTGTGTTTTGGCTTCTCTGAGTTTATTCCCTCATGCGTTTCTGCTCTTCCCATATACTCATCCTGGTAATCTGCCCCCTGTGTCCACTCCCACTTCTTGTGCTTGAGATTCCAAGGGCTCAAGCTTTAGCCAAGCAGCTTCCTCTGCTTCCTGTTCCCCTGCACAGGTTAAGAGACAATATCAGAGCATAAGTTTGGACACAATGACCTCTTAAGATGTCCTGAGAGGACAGGCTGAGAGAGCTGAGGTTGATCACCCTGGAGCAGGGGGACCTTGTGGCCTTGCAGTACTTAAAGTGGGCTTTTTAGAAAGTTGGGGACAAACATTTTATCAGGGCTTGTTGTGACAGGACAAAGGGTAATGGTTTTAAACTGAAGGAAGGTCGAATTAGATTAGGTATAACAAAGAATTTTTTTACAATGAGGTTGAGGAAACACTGGCACAGTGTTGGAGTTGGTGGATGCCCCATCCCTGGAAACATTCAAGGTCAGGTTGGAAAGGGCTCAGAGCAACCTTATCTAGTGGAAGGTGAACCCTTCATGGCAGGGGGATTGGAGTAGATGACCTTTAAAGATCCCTTCCAATCCAAACTGTTCTATGATTCATGATTCTGTGATCCCTTCCAGCCCTTTATTTACATGATGATATGACATTTTTCTTTGAGATGCCATAGCAATAATTTATAAGTATTGCTGGAACATTGCTCCTTGGAGAACCACAATCTGTTCCAGTAAGACTGTTGCTTCCATACACAAGGAAGGAAGAAGAAGAACATGATCTTTGTCCAGACCTGAAACCAAAGACTCTCCAGGATTTTCAGGTCATTTAGGAAGCAGGTAGGATGGCACATACAGCCACAAAGCTGTATTTGCAGAACAGCACTTCATAGCAGGTCGTGAATAGACATGAGTGAAATTTAGCAACTGGTCTGGCTGAGGATTAAAATTTCTATGAGTCAACAGACTGGCTTTTAACCAGAGGCAGTCATGTCTAGCATCCTGCAGGAGTTGAAAACCTACTGTAACCTTGTAAGTATTCAAAATGTTATGCAAAAGCAGAGACTTTTTTTTGGTGGTGCTCTGTGTATTGGTTTCTTCTCTTTTATTTTTCTTTTTTTTTGCACAGAAGTTGTTCTGAGGACACAAAGTTCTCATCCAGAATCAGAAGTCATGGCTTGTGTTACAAGAGTACAGGAGAACTGGCAAGAAACATGGAGCCCATGAGAACAAACTAGCAGCACAATGGATTTGTAATATTTAATCAAATTCTTGATGATCACAAATCTTGCAACACATTCCAAAACTACTAAAAACGCTATACAGAAACCAGCTGAGCCAATATTTAAAGCCTTTTTAATTTAACAGAACCCATTTTTTATAGTATCCAGGATATGTTTCTGGCTTTCCTACTTGTCACATGATCTCCTGTCCAGATGTGCTGGTGTATATCTAGTAGTGGACCAGCCAAACCACAGCTCTTTCCTCCTGCTTGTAGCGTGTTACTGTAATTCAACCATACTTCTCCCAGCTACAGAAGCACTACATTAATATGTGGTATAACAACAATAACACAGGAGGGGATAAAGCTAACCATAACTTTAACTATGTATCTAAAAATAATAATAATAACGGAGTGACCCTATTCAAAGAGGTTAATTTGTGTGCAGGGTATAAAATCCAAATATGCAGTTGTTTTGCAAACTCCCCATTTTTTCTCACCTGCAACAGAAAATTTGTGCTGAGGAGAAGATTTCCTGCAGTTTTCTACAGGAAATTAGCCTCCTCCTTTGTTTAGATCCCACAGATTGTACTGTGTGCTCATGGGCAGCCAGCTCAGGTCTCCTACATTTTTGCCGCCTTTTTTTTCCCTCAGTGGTGGCTGCCATGCAGAACAGAAGGAGAAGGGAATTCCAGGCTTGTGGGTTAATTATTAACACGGTTAAGCCTGGCAGCATGCTCAGAATTAGAAAGGAAAAGCCTGAGGGCTGATTCTTCCCTCCCGTTCACAGGATAACCCCACTGGGCTGACTTCGACCTCCCAAGGCAAGGGCCATATCCACACTCCCCCATGGAAAGTTAGTGGGATTCTTATGAATGGCTCCATTAGGAGCTGGGTGGGCTGGATGCCAAAGAAATCAGTGGAGTTGCTTCTGATTTACACGGGGATAAGCATGTGGGTGTATTAAATCCGTAATCCTCGCCTCCACCGCAGCCAGGAACTCAGCAGCTGGGTCGTGCAAAGTGCCACAGGGAACCCTCCGGTGTCACAAAACACTAAGGGCCCCATCCATGTCAAAGAGCCTTGAGGGTGCTGATTCAGGGGCATACCAGGCATCTAAGGAGATGATGAAAAGTGGGCTCAGCCAACTCAGTCCTAAACAGGGATTTCAGCTCCTGTGCTTGTGCAGTCTCTACCACTCCAGCATCCCAGGACTTCATCTTGTAGATCAGTACTGTGCCTTTGGAAAGTGGAATGATGTTAATTTAAGGAAAATGAGGTCCAGGCTCTTCCTGCCTTGCTTGGCATGTGCATCTTAGGTGGCAGATGAGTCTAAATGAACGAGACATCGCCTGCAGCCAGCGCAGAAAGGAGGCCACCAAGACCTCACTGCCTTCTGAAGGTGACCTAGAGCTACTATTCTAATTTATGTCCCTTAATTTAGATGGCCTGGCTCCAGCCCAGAAACACAATGGGCATATTTTAAGAGTAGTGAAGCATTTCTTGAGGAAGAGTTAAGTACCTGATTCGTGCTGAAAACAGGAAATGATGAGTCAAACCCATTTGGGTGACATGTTAAAACCCAGTGATCATTTCTTCACTTTTGCAGAACTGCCTGCCTATTATCTGGCTCTGTCATGGAGATGTCCTTGGAGTACTGGGAGGCTGAACAGAGCTCCCTTGATGTCACCCTCACCAGTGACCTGTCCTTGCCTGATCACAAAAGACAACCAGTGGCTCCCACCATTGCTGGGCCCAGAATTAACCCCATGGTACAAAAACTCCCCTTCCTGAGCCTGAGTCAGTCTAGCACCTCGCTGGCTTTGGTGACCTCTCCACTCTAGGTCTTACTTCTGAAGCTGTCCTGACATGGATTTGAGCTGCTGCCTGCTGGGCCAATGAGCAGTAACATCGGAAGAGCTCTGGGTGTCCATTTCCCCGCTAATACAAATGACACCTTATCACCAAAGGAAAAGATAAAACTCTGCAAACCAGGGACCAAAGACTTTCTAAGCCCCATATATCCCAGAAATACACATTGATTCCCACACAGCACCTGCCTGTTTCATTTAATCCTCTCCTCTCCTCTCCTC